>JAJJWW010003940.1:0-403889 GCA_023531295.1 Papaver armeniacum
GCTTTGTACTCCAAGCATAACCTGCCTTGCAGATCGATCACTCGGTGATGGAAAATCTTGGTGTCGGAAGGATACGCGCAGTCCTCAACTAGGGTTCTTATCTACCGCTGGCAGCAAGAAACGAAGGCTATCTATACGCTTGCAAAATCAAACGTGGGAAAATGCAGAAACCAAAATGAATCTTAAATATGATTCGTCGTCGTCCAATGCTCAACTAATGTTTCTGTATACAACACCTATCCTTAAATTTTTGTTTTCTTTCAAACAACTAGAGATATAAAACGGATTTGAATGTCTTCAATTTGGTTATTGCGAGATAGAAGCTTGTACCCTCTGTTTTACATGTATGATTCAATGGTCACTAAGATGCTGCAATGGTTGCGCGAGTCTTGGGATCCAATGGTCCTCTCACATGCTCGAGTCTTGACAATGTCACGCCTCTTTTGGTATGTATAATGTTAAAATTCTGAAATCCAAGGATTTGATGATATGTGAAACTGATTTAACTTCAATTACATCCCAGAAACTTTGCCTTGCGTTATGATTGATTTGGTTTTTTTGAATATGATACATTGCAGGTTGTAATTACAACCTGTGTCATGTCAAGGATCCATCCAGCTCTACTGAAGCCGGTGACATTGCTGAATGGGGATTACATGCTATGCTCATCATTTTTATGGTTCTAAAGGTATACTATCTCTTTCAATCTGTCAATTAAACTGAAAGTTAGACGGGCGATGAATGTTTGGGGGGAGCCTATACCAAGGTTAATGAATGATTTAATATTACGAATCTAATCAAGTCAAGAGTCGTTGTTTATTATAATCAGCACTAAGTTGTTGCTTAGGTGTCCTCTACATTACTATTTCGAAGATTCGAAATTTCAATTTGTTGTAGTAGTTAGATACCTGGTAATTTCCGACCTCTTCCATTTCTTGTCTATAAAATAATGTCCAAGTTTCTTCCTTAATAAGTTCTATTCTCAGAGTTGATCCTAATTAAGTTTTCAGCCATGTGTTTGGAAGATCTTGTTCGTTGCAATACTGGATCGTCATCAGATGGGCTAGGAATCAAAAGAACAGGTTTTCACTTTCAGCCACCGAAAAACTGGATTAACGGTAAGCTATCATTAAATTTTGCTTTGTCAAGTAGCTAGCACTCATCATTATTTGTAGTTTGTTCCATTTGCATTTAACAAGTACTAAGACAAAACGGACTAGAGGCTTTAGGATGAGCTAGTTTCATTATGTTATCTAAATTAGTACTGTATTGCATTTTCTTTTCCATATTGTATGTACAATCTTGTTATGATATCCTGAGATATTTCCTTATTTTTTCTTCCTTGGATGGCATTCAAATCTCTACAACGACCAATTGGCAGACCCAAATGGTAAGTTACTTAATGCACATAAACAATCTTTCTTTAGTTCCAAGGGTTACACAATGTTGTTCTAATTAGATATATTGTATTATCTTCGATTTGAAACAGGACCTATGTATTATAATGGTATCTACCATCTTTTCTACCAGTACAACCCGAATAGTGCTGAATGGGGAGATATCGTGTGGGCTCATTCGGTATCGAAAGATATGGTCAATTGGTTCCGCGTCGATATTGCATTGCACCCTACAGACCCATTTGATATTACAGGGTGCTGGTCAGGGTCTACCACTATCCTTCCTGGTAAGGGGCCTGTGATCTTTTACACCGGTGGTGATATAGAAAAACGTCAACTTCAGAACATTGCTGTACCAAAGGATTTATCAGATCCCTTACTTGTGGAGTGGAAAAAGCTGGACCAGAACCCAGTTATCTATACACCAGATGGCATTAATTCCGATAAGTTTCGGGACCCAAGTACTGGATGGTTAGGTGAAGATGGGTATTGGAGAGTTATAATAGGGAGCGAGAAAAGCAGATTAGGGATGGCATTGTTGTTTAAAAGCAAGGATTTCTTGACATGGACACAGTCTGAAAATACATTTCACTCTGCTTCAACCGCTTCAGCCGAAAACGGTATGTGGGAATGCGTAGATTTTTTCCCTGTGGCACTGAAAGGGGAAGCAGCATTAGACACCTCTGCAAGAGGAGACAATATTAAGTATGTATTTAAGGTGAGTGATCAAGATACGTTCTCTGATTTCTATACAGTGGGGGATTATTTTCTGAACAACGGTGAGTATTATACACCGGATAACACTGTAGGTGATCCTTATTCGCCTGTTACTGCTCTAAGATTAGATTATGGCAAATTCTATGCATCTAAAACATTCTTCGATGAGGCTAAAAACAGAAGGATATTGTGGGCATGGGTCAATGAGCCTGATTCCAATGCTGATGCCATTGAAAGAAGATGGGCTGGTATTCAGGTTTGTTTATTACACTATCACAGTTTATAGTTTTATTCTTTTGAATATAACGACTAACTCTAGCCTCGATTGAATCTAATAGTCAATACCGAGGACACTGTGGCTGGATAAAAATGAAAAACAGCTCCTGCAATGGCCCGTTGAGGAACTCGCAACCTTAAGAACAGATGAAGTTGGATGCACTAATGAACCTCTGACCACGGGAAGACCTCTTTTTGAAGTTCAAGGAATAACAGCTGCACAGGTACGTTTGAAAAATCCAAAGTTAAAAAGGTATTTTGCAGTCTTGGTTTTCAGATATGTATACTTACTATATTATTTTCACAGGCCGATATCGAAGTTACATTTCGTATACCAAGTTTAGAAAATGCAGAAGTTTTTGATCCTTCATGGGTTGATGCCCAACAACTCTGTGGTGAAAAAGGTGCTGTTGTTCAAGGTGGCATTGGACCATTTGGATTGTTAACCTTAGCTTCAAAGGAGTTAGAAGAATACACAGCAGTATTCTTTAGAGTTTTCAAAGCTCAGGACAAGTATGTGGTGCTTATGGGTTCTGGTGGTGACAGGTTAGTGACTATCACAACAAAAAAAACTCAGAAACAGAAACGTTTTTGAAGCTGCCAATTATAACCAAATGAACTTGATGTTTTGCAAATAACATAGGTCATCCTTAAGAGGAGAAGGACTAAATAAACCCTCATATGGGGCATTTGTGGATGTTGATTTGGTTGATGGGGAAATTTCTCTAAGATGCCTGGTAATAATTTTTTTCTTCTTTTATAGTTTTCTTCTGTAGCATTGATCATTGTGTACGGGTTGGAACGTGATTAAATGGATATTTTTGCTGCGCATATTTGAGGGAGGTGACAAGTTGTTAGCTTGAATTAGTTCAACTGTGGTTGCAGATCGATCACTCAGTGGTGGAAAGCTTTGGTGCCGGAGGAAAAGCTTGTATCACAACTAGGACTTATCCGACGCTTGCAGTAGGAAAAGAAGCCCATCTATTTGCATTCAACTACGGATCAGAGACTGTTGAGATTGCAAAACTAAATGCCTGGACCATGAAAACTCCTGAAATGAACCTCAGCGATGGGGTAACCTTGCTGCGTGCAGCTTAAACATTACGTCCGTGAGCATTGGCTTTAGAGTTCTTGAACTCTTGGAATTCGGGCTATGATATTTCATTCATGAATTTAAACAATGTAGAGGTAGTGTACATGTTAAAGTGTCACCAGATGCGAGACCTCTGACATGAAATGGATAGTCAGTGGTTGGTTGATTTTGGTTTGGCTAACTTAAGCTTGTTCTGGTATGGTGGTGATTGGTGGACTTGTGGTTGTCTTTTTTATTTTCCTGAGTCTATTTGGTTTATGTTGTGTTGGCCCTGTTGGATATCTAAGTCTCTTTGGGGTCTTCCTTTGTTCTTTATATTAAGAATTTGTATGATACATTAACGTCAATTTATAAACCTTGATTAGATATTGTAAAGGCTATGTTATTCCAGTGTCTTATTTGAACATTCTTTGTTCTTTGCCAATAAAACATTTCCCAAAAAGAATAGGCAAAGAACATAACATTGTTTGCTAACGCATATTATGAACTCATACGAGTCGACTTAACTGAATACATAATGACGATACCAACTTAACTCCTTTCAAGTGATTCTAGTTATCACTCCACAATTTTAAACCCATTTACCAAATTTTTCAAGCTCAATGCACGACTCTGGGCATGTTTCCAAAACTCTGATAATGTAAAATTCCTGTAATAAGGCGGATTTTCTTTTGATAGAAGCTCCGGCAGAGGTCCGTAGGAAGTTGTATTATCATCTTCATTATTGGTTAAGCCAGCTGGGTGGAAGAACAATGGAATAGAAACTCTTGATTTCCGGGAACTATTAGCCAACACACAATGCTCCCCACTCTTGTACTTATCATTTGAAATTATCTGTAATCAAAAAGTTCGTCACAAAATTACATAAGAACACGAGCACTGGCTGGCAATCATTTTCGGTTAAGATTTACCTGGAAAAAGTCTCCGACGTTGACCGTAATAGCGCCTTCAATAGGTTTGACATTGATCCACTCATCTTCATACTTGACCTGGAGGCCACCGATTTGATCTTGAAGCAAAAGTGTTACAATGCTGTGATCAGTATGTGGAACAAGCCCTACTGTCAATTCAGGCTGTGGGCAGTACGGATAGTATTGGCCTAGCAGTATCTTGGATTCGCTGCATCTCATTTCTTTCAATCTCCCTGGTCTAACACCTAAGCCTTCGCACATCAGTTCCATCACTCTCTCGCCGAGTATTGTTGCGTGGTGAACCCATTCCATTATTTCGTTCTTACAAACCTCCGGCAACTTCTCTATTACCGGCGGTTCTGGTCCGACTACTACTTTCAACGTGTCCCTCCAGCTGGCTGCCTCTGATTTGTAAAGATCCGAATTGCTCATGAAACAAACGTTTTGGGCACGCCCATAATACTTGTTCTTGATCTCAATTGGTTGTTCATGAAAAGATCTAACGGATGAAAGTGCTTTGTCTATTACAATATGTGAGATTCCATGATTGATTATTTGGAAAAATCCGTAAGTAGAAGAAGCTTCTCTGATTTGGTTAACGATTTCTGACTTTCTGTCGCCGGAATTAGTCAAATCACAGAAATTAATCACCGGAATTTCCCAGTTGGTAGTTGAATGAGGTGACAACGCTTTCTTGTTTGGAACTTGGTCTGCTGGGTGAACAAAAATTAGAGGAATTGAACTGATACCTGAATCAAGAAGACCCTTGACTCCGATCCCAGACTCATCGAATTCTTTGACTTGTTTCAGTCGAGTGTCAGTATTGCAGAGCTCCATTTTGCCGTGGCTAACAATTTGAGTTACGTGCTCATCAAATATAGTAGCACTTCCATAGTGATGGTTCACTGTATTTGCATCACATTGGTGTCGTGTCACAACTATGACGTCAAATGGATAAAAAGTTTAGTGATGCGCTGTGCATGGAGATCGCAATTTGTTTACCAGAGCTTATCGGTCAGCAAATATGTGTAAAGGACAAACATTCTCCAGAAGATTCATAAGTTTAGTAGGTGGAAGAAAGGGATTCTAAGCAGCATTCCATCAGAAATGGCCACTCTTGCGATAATGAGTGAGAAGAAAACAGAAATATGCCACTATTCAAATGTCATTAAGATATCCAGGGTAACAACAAAGTTTAACAAACTTGAAACCATCAAAAATGAGTAACTTGAGTTGTCTCTTGCTACAGTTTCTAAACCAAGTCACTGCTCACACAAACTACATATCTAGTTCCCCAATTAATAAAGATAAGTCTGAAACCCAATTTGTAGAACCAGCATTGCCACCAGTATAGATGATGAGAAAGCTGGGTCTGAACAAAGGACTGTAAACTTACAACCTCCTTCCTCTTCTTCCTCCCTTTCTACGAGTGCTGTCGGTGGGAATAGGAGTGACATCCTCTGAAAATAAGTTAACCAACAAAGAAAAAGATAAGCCGACATCATTAAGAAACTTTTGTTTTTCAATTAAAACATCCAATCTAGAATTGTCTTACCAATACGACCAATTCTCATTCCAGAACGAGCAAGGGCTCTCAATGCAGACTGGGCACCAGGTCCAGGGGTCTTAGTTTTGTTACCTCCAGTAGCACGAAGCTTGATATGCAATGCAGTAACACCAAGTTCCTGAACAAGATAAATATTAGCGGGGATACTCAAATACAAGTACAAAAACCTAATGTACACAGTCCTGTAATCAGCAGACCAACATTATGTAAACAATAAGACCAAGTACCTTGCACCGTGCAGCAACATCTTGGGCTGCAAGCATAGCAGCGTAAGGTGAGGACTCGTCTCTATCAGCTTTGACCTTCATTCCACCTGCAATAGAAAGAGAGAGACAAAAGTTGAGGCACTAACAGATCAGGTGTCTGTTCCAAGTCTAAGCAACCAAGTAAGTTAAGACACAACGCTGCCGACGGCAATATGATAACGTTGCAGTTTTACTTTTGTAAACCAAAGAATTAGCCTAGTTTGTACAGACTCAAACCTTGACTGGTGAAAACTTGTAAGTGTACCAAAAACATGGGCACTAGCAGTTGTATAGATAATATCGAATGCTTACTACAATCAACTTGATAGTAACAATGAATCACTAAATTTGAAATGGTAATAATCATGCCAATGCTACTTAGAAGCCTAGCCTAGAACTATCAGCATCAAGAGTTTAACATGTGAGATGAGCAAAGAACAAACAAGAAAACAAGGCTCTAACATTCCAGAGTGTACATACTTACAATAAGAACAGCAGAAATATAACTACATAACACTAAGTAGATCAAGCAAAATTGTGAGATAATAAGCTAATAACAGAATCATACCGGTAATACGAACCAAAGTTTCCCTTCCTGACAAATCAGTCACATGCTGCAAACCAAATTGAAACAATCTAGAGTTCAATACAGCTTCCACAACACAAAATATACAATATCAACAACGAAATAAAAACCCATAAATTTGATACTTACAATAAAGGTATCATTGAATGATGCAAAGATGTGAGCAACACCAAAAACAAACTCTCCATCACGTACAGCAGGTCCAAGAGTAACATTCTCTTCCTTGGGCTCTCTAACCTTCCTCCTCGACTGCATAAATCAACACAAAAAAAAAAAAAAAAAAATCGTATAAACAACTAAACCCTCAACGTCATCAGCAAATAAAATCAACATCACTTAGATCCTAATCAATCTATTCATTATCAAATGTTACATAAAACAATACTCTAATTTCGCAAAACAGATGATAATTTGTGCGACAAATCGAACAAATCATTTTACCAAAACAGATGATAATTTCGCCTAACCGGATCTAATCATTTTACCAAAACAGAAGAAAAAGAAAATCAGACAGCTTACCATGGCTACTAGTTCGAATTGATGAAATGGATGTTGGGTTTAGCGGCTAGGGTTAGAGAGGGCTGTGTTCTTCGCTGATCTTAAGAAGAAGTGAAAAACTTATCTATCTTTCGCTTATATACGAGGACTTGTTAGGGTTTTAGATCAGAAAATGTTTAAAACACCCCTTATTCTTCTATTAATTCTTTAAAGAACCCGTATAATCTGGACATACAAGCCCAGATTTAACATAAACGGGCCAGCCCATGATACGAAGCCTACATTTAAACCTCCTTGGAACTTTCACCGTATTGAGCAAATGATGGTTGGATGTGGATTTGGTATCACCCGCGTTCAATCTATGTAACTGACGGATTTGAAAATTTTATCCATGTTCACTTGGTCATTCGGCGATTTTGACATCCGTGGGATAGTAGACGAGCGGAGTCAACGGACTGAATGCGGTCGGATCAGCATATTTTATTTATGTTCTCTTATTAAAGCTTGCTCTTTGCCAAAGTGGGAACACAAAATGAATGATTGTAAGTAAGCTTGATGAGGTCTCTAATACCTAATAATGATTGTTAGTTTTAGAATCATGATGGTTAATTTGAGAATCATTTTTTTTTGCTCGATGTTAACTCATAGGACTAATATTTATTTATAGTTTTTGAGCGCACTTTCATAATCATTTTCCTTTAACTCATGTAGGAAATCTCTATATACCTTTGAAACTTAGCGTGTTTACTCACCCTAGGTATGTTTTTCTAGATACATACATATGGACATGTCCAACAAGATTATCATGCAACATGAAACTGTATATATTACATGCAAATTTTCTGTAAAAACCTTCATATATGCGTATATGTAAAAACCTTCATAACATGAAACTTGGGATCGGGTGTCCAATGGCTGGATAACTTTACACCCACGTTCAATCCGTGAAAATGGAACTTCTAAAAATCTTTTTGCGTCTAATCCGTCGAGAGACAAATCAAGTGTTCACATGCCAAAATAGGGATTGGGTTGGGTAAAATTCGCAAATTTGTGTGTTTTTCCCACCCCTGTGTGAAAGTAAGGTTGAGTATTTGGTACCTAATCGTCGATCCGAACCAGCCTTCCCTATTTTTTGCTATAAGGTGTCTGATATGTGCTCTGATTGACTGGATGCGGGTGTGGTTTTGGAATCCACTGGATTTTTGGTTAGGTGGAGGTGTTGTTCATAAATCTGTTAGACTCCCATGCCCGTTTAATTAGGTGTATCTATGGGAAATTCATAGAATATGGTGTTAATTCGGTACTTATAGAACCCATTGTATATTAATTTTATCTTTTATAAATTACTTTCATCGAGATTTTAACACTTGAACTTGGGGAGCAAAAAGGATCAGATAATAACTGCGTTTTGAAATTATGATATTGTTGTGTTATTTGTGTAGTTATGGTTGTTGGATTGCTAGATTTAAATGTTTTCACGTTAGAAGGGTTCGGTGCTTTTCTTTGACTATTAAGATGTAAATATTTTATCGGTCACTATTTGAGTTTAAAATTCTTGGTTTTCATCCATAGTTGTTTAAATGTTTAAAAATAGTGTTTGTCTTCTTTCCGAACAGAATAATTTTTTCTTATAAAATAGGATTTTATACCAATTTTTCGTGTTGAGTGGTGTACTCTACGACCATATTTGTTATATATAGAGTATTTTATGGCCAACTTTAAGCATAAATACTAGGTGGAATATACTTGTATTATGTTGGAAGTTGCTAAAAGATAGGAGCTTATTTAAGGAAACAAGGTATGTATGCAAATGTCTTTCTTCATCCTCTTACACTTCGTATGTTATAGCTAGTTTATTTATAGGTATATAGTTGAAAAATTGTATTAATAGTGATGATAATTTATTAAGTAACATGTTTGATTTTAGGGTATTGAAGTATCAAAAATATTGGTAAGTGGATAAAACTCTTCGTTTGATAAGGATCCATAAATGTTTCGACTAGTGTTATATGATGTGTAAGTTGTGAGCGAAGTCAGTTTGCAAACCTTAGATATCTGAGATACAAAAATACAGTAAGGTTGGCGAACCAGTTCACAAAACACAAGTTCAGTTGGCAATAGTTCACGAACCCGGTTGGTGAACAATGGTGAACTGATTTTATAAATTGGATAAATTGGCTAGTAGTTGGCGAACCCGGTTCACGAACCGTGGTCAACTGAGTTCGATAGTCTAATAGGGTTGGCTAACCCAGTTCATGAATCGTAGAACCCTGACTCTTGAACAAGCCTTACGCTTGGAAAATCGTTGTACTAATTGTCCCGGCAATATTTAGCATATGCTTAAAAACTTATTATTTTAATACGTTTATAAATGCTAGAACTCTCTTAAGAACTTTTCATTGATCACTTAAACACTTGTGTGTGTGAGTCATGATTAATTTATTAAGTGTTTAAATAAACATCAAATAGCTTATAGTTCTTTGGTTAACTTTCCAAACCGAACAATCATTATACACAGTTCAATAACCGAACTTATGTGTATAGTCTTCTATTATAGTTTGAAGACCTAATTTGTTTGCTTGATTCTCAAGTTACCTTAGATTGAATTATAAGCTAACCCTGGTCTTTGAAAACTATAAATAGAGCATGTCTGTCAACTGGGAAATTCAATCCCTGACACCTTGTGTCATAGTTGATTCTAGAATCGCATATACTGACCTTTTTAGGTCTATGACTAAAAAGACTTCGCTTTGGGAATTCGTGAAGCTAGGTCCAACTTTTTACCTTGATAGTTCGTGTATCCAGATCTTGCTTTTCTGTTATTAAGGTTTTGGTAATTGATGATATTTTTAATTGTTGTTGTAGTAATTAGGATTCGAACTCTAAGACTTGTGAAGATTAAATTTAAAGATTTAACGAAAATAATAAATTAAAGCGGGAGTCACTGGGTCTAGGATTCCCCCTAATTCATATCATAAGGCTCAATTATTTATTATCAACAATTAATAAAATAACACCGACTCTTATTTTTGCCAAGGTAGATTCTCAAAATATTAGTTATAAATCGTAAGCATGGGACATCAAACATCTAAGCAAGCATGACCCATCAAATAAAATAATAACTAATTAATTCAAATCATATATCAATTTAAAATAAGTGCAAAAGTCATAAAAAGAATAAAATAAATTCACTTATGTATGAAATTCAGATTCCTCCGTCGACCCAGTGTCGGGGTTTAGCTTCTCATGATGAAAACACACTCAAAAATATAATTCATAGCTCAAATGGTGTTTTTATTGAAGAAAACTAATAATACAATGAATCTGCAACGTCAGACTGGCGTTGGCGAAGTCACCGTTACAAGAGTTGTTGCAAATTCAAAATAAGCGTGCCAAACTGACTATTACGAGTACTGTTTATAAACGACAGCTCTCTGCGACAGTCAGTGGACGTTATATATTCTTCTTCTTCTTCTCTGCAACCCTCTGTTCTTCACCCCTATCACTCGATGTCGCTTCCATTCATCCCAAGCACCTTATTTATACGTCTCAGGTTCAAAGATAATCCGTAATCACTGCAAATAATCCTTCATTACTCGTTATTATTCTCCTCGGTCCTGTTAAGGAAATAATTCCTTGTTCTTCTCTTCCACGCGTTACTGAATCTCTACACACTCCCACACGTTGGAAACTCGCCTCAGAAGAAGTCAAACCCATTGCAGCACGCCGAAACATCCCAAACTAACAAGACAATCCCGAGAATATTTGCATCAAATATATCCTTCCCTGTTTTAGTTCTAAACCACGTGAACTCCTCATTCTTCGATTCTGACTCACCTACCACTCCTGTTTTGATGAAACAGGATAATATGAATCCTATCCCGTAAAAAAAACTCCGACCAGAACTCGACCAAAATCTCTTACAGAGTCCTGGTACGCGATATGCCTTGATTTCTTCAAATTTAATTACCCAGCCCAATTCCTTCGAATAAAATGCCCATATAATTCATGTTTTCCTTATTAAAGTCCATACACTTAATTTAGGCCATTGAATCTCTTCAGAGAGTCTCCAACAATCGAACCCTGATTTTGTTCTTGGCTGCAAAATAATCCCGCCAAAATTCCTATATTGTTTCCTTGATTTCCCGATTATCTAGCCAATTTTGATCGAAACGATTACCCATACCCGACCTGTTTAGGTACCAGGAACAAACTCATTTGATTTCATCCATTGAGTTTCCTTAAAACACACCTAGAATTCAAACCTTAATTTTGTTTTTCCCGCCAAATTTCAAATTCAAAAGGTTGAAGATGACCTCCTCCTAATCATGTGCGGGTGTCCCTTTAGCACTTGCCTTATGGGGTGTAAATAGTAAGGAAGGTGTCCCTTATCCGTTGAGGTGCTCCTTAGTAATTGAGGTGTCCCTTAACCAACAATGAGAGTCCGAATAACATGTGTCCTCCGGGTGCAATTAACATTTTTTTCGAGCCAATTCTCCACAAGAGCTTATTCTTCCAAAAATAACTAAAACAAATTTATTAGAGAAGTAATGAGTCCTAGATGAAGTATTTATGGGTTAAAATGCGTCGCACTTTCGTGCTAATCAGTAATCTCTTTCAGGCAAGATAGATAGTAATCGCAAAGTTTCCAGTCCGAAGTATGACGGTAGGCTAGTGTCTGTAGAGGCTTACTATAGTGGGGTGTTCAATATGGACGAGGTTTCGGGGTTTTTCTGCTATTGTGATTTCCTCATTAACAAAATTTCTAGTGTCTTGTGTTTTTCCTTTGCCGCATTATATTGTTTATTTTTATAATTGGATTTACACAGGTTTGTACGTATTCAATCTTAGTAGATACGTCCGCTTAATTGTAATTGATTATGAGACTAGTTTCTTGTAGAATTCGTATCTTAAATAATAGGTAACTAGTTTAATCACTTGGTAGAATTCCGAATGAATTATTTGGATACGACTAGATTGATCTTGGAAATTGATTTTTGAGATCGTCTAAGTACTCTGCTTAACAATCAGGTTCACGGAACGTGTATCTACTTTAGTGGATGATTAGTTTTTTTATCTGATTACTTCAGTCTTTTGTTTCTGTTGTTTAGTTGTTTTTTTTTTTTTTGTATCACAATTTGATATTGTGTCTGCCGATATCATACTAAAGGGGGTATTAGACATTATGTGTCTGTGTGACTGAATCGTGTGGAAAGTCAATGAGTCAACATTGACTTGACCTCTGTAATGTTTTATGTGTCATGTTATTACCTATTTAAGGATTGTCTGAAAGTCTTTGTAACCAACGTTTTTGATAATAAAATATTTACAGCTTTGTCAAAATCATTATTTCTAGTTTTAATTTTGTTAGATCTGGATTTTTAAATAGAAATCACACCTTTGGATGATAATAAGAAACTAAATTTTGTATAAAGTCTAGAACCACATACGAATACATGAGAATTGATGAAAAATATCCCTGACTCTCTAGTTTCTTTTTTTTTAAAAACTGAATTTTTTTATTGATTGATAGTTCAAATTATACATGGGAAGAGTCAATAGACATCTGATAAGTAATTTTCAGTGGTGATGAATCAACCCAACTATTAGTTATTTTATCTGTTCTAACCAACTTAGATAAAATAACAGCTACTTTATTTCTCCCTTTTGGAACATAGAAAAGTTTCCAAGAGCTAAAAACTGGAAAAAATTCTTTGATATCAAGAACAGTGTGATGCAGCCTCCAGTCAATGAAACCATTGTCTTTTTTTAACAACATCAACAAATTGGCATCGATTTCAAAGTATACTTTCTCTAACTTTAACTTCTTAGCCCATTGCAAAGCTTTCCACAATCCCAAGCACTCAGCCTGCTCCGCACTTCCGATCTCGCTTAAGTGGATGCACCTTTCTGCTTGTTGTGTGCCTGCAAAATTTCTAATGATTAGACCAATTCCTCCTGAAAGACTAGTTAAATCAGAAGAGCCATCACAGTTTACAGTAAGGTAATCTATAGGGGGAGGGATCCAATGAACATTCCGACGGTTAACTCTATGAGAGATGTAAGGCATATAAATATGCCTGCTGTGCGTTCCTCAATCAGCAAATTGCATTTCTGAATGATCTTTTGTGGGCTTAAACTATTCTGTTCGAAAACCTTTTCGCATCTTTTTTTCCATAAACACCAAGCAATTATTGCTCTTCTTACTACTTCAGTTTCCGATATTGAACCATTGAACAATCTATCGAACCAGCTGCATATCCATTCAGATAATGAACCAGCATTATTACGTGTCCACCTAGTAATAAATAACCAAACTAATCTTGAAAAGTTGTAGTTCATGATAAAATGAGTAGTTGTCTCAGTATGAAGATTACAGAGAGGACAAGAATCATCTTCACCAATCATTGCAGGACCAAGTGCTTCCTTAATAGAAAGAAGATTATAGATTGCTTTCCATAAGAATCGAATCCTTAGTAAAATGGGTAAATTCCACATTATGTTGTAAATTTTTCTCATTCTATCACCAACTGACCGAATATAATTATGGTGTGTTTGTTTGCAGAATTCACCGTTTGCGGGAATTTATAATCCCATGGGATTATAAATTCTGGGAATCATGTAAATTCCTTGTGTGTTTGGTAACTCAATATAAATTCCTATGATTTATAGAGTTTTCTTGTATTAGAGTCTTTGTACCGTTTGGCATTACCCTCAAATATTAAAATTGCATATATATGGGATTTAGAGTCTAAAAAAAGTGGGTCCATAAATCCCTTGATAAGTTTCCCAGCAAATCTTAAGGGGGAGGGGTCGGACTCCATATGAAAGATTTGTTGGAAAACTGAATCCCGTAGGAAACGCGATTCCAAGGATTTGGGCAACCAAACATACAGAGGGAAAAGTAATTCTACCAAATCCCCTGGACCAATGAATTCCACCTTTAAAATTCTACATCCAAACCCACCATTAGTTTCTTCGTGCATCTTCTGATAACACGACTTAACTGTGAACTTCACATTCTTTTCCAGTAACAAGATTATCTTGTCAGAGTGAGCTGGGTGAATGAAAATATGAGATATAACATTTACTACCGCTGGATCAAATGTCTCATTAAGCACAGAAATATTCCAATCCAAATAATCAGCAGTAAATAACTGGTGAATATGTGAGAAATTTTGAAAAGACAAACACCCTTGTTTTTTGGCTGAGGAAGAGATTGCAGCTCAGGGATCCAATGATGTTTCCATATGAGAATAGTTTTTCCACTTCCAAAATTCCAGTAGTTGTGCCACTTGATGAATTGTAATTCCGAACTTATACTGCACCATGACCATGTCGTATTAGTTTTCTTTTTGAGGTTAAAAAGATCTCCATCTGGATAGTATTTCGCATGTAAAGATTTGGCCTAATTGATGTTTCATCTGTACACAGTTTCCAGGCTGACTTAGCCAGCAAGACTCTATTAAAAGTATGTATGTCATGAAAACCAAGACCTCCCTCTGATTTAGGATGACAAGCTCTTCTCCAAGTCACTAAATTCCTGCCTTTATTTTTTTCATGTTTCTCCAGAACGCCTGTTGAGAGGAATTCATCTTTTTAATTGTAACATATGGAAGTTTGAAACTTTGCATATGATGTATTGGGATGGCAATTGAAATATTTTTAATCATCATCGATCTAGCAACTTCTGACATGTTGCTTGCATTCCATTTAGAGAAGCGAGTGTCCATTTTCTCTTGTAGAACTGCAAATGGCACTTTTCTATTTCTACCAACAAAAAAAGGCAACCCCAAGTATTTTCTTCTTTTAAATTCATCTCTCGTACCTTGCGAATACCACTGAAGATTTAACATGAAGAAGGATCCATGTTTTATCAGCTAACCTGAGCAAGCACTAAAATCCTCAATAACTTGCAAACGTTTATTAGTTTGATCAAGATCGGCTTTACAGAATAAAAGACAATCATCCGCGAAACAAAGATGATTGATTTTTGGAGCTAATCTTGATATGTTCATACATGTGAGTTATTTTGTTCTTTCACAGTGTGCTAATACTTTTGAAAAGGATTACATCGCTAGAATGAACAAATATGGAGAAAGTGGATATCCTTGACGAATGCCTCTGGTTGGGTTGAAAGCTTTAGTTGGACTGCCATTAAGAAGTACTTCAATCTGTGTTGTACTGATGCATTGCTGGATGAGCTGACAAAATTTATATCCAAAACCAAACTTTTTAAGAACATCAATAAAAAAACTCCACTCTAGTCTGTCGAAAGCTTTCGACATATCCATTTTGAGAGCTAGATGACCACAACGACCTTCTTTTCTCTTCATTGTTTGAACAATCTCTTGGACTAAGCATATATTTTCTGAGATTAATCTCCTTGGGACATAAGCAGCTTGCATAGGAGAGATAATATTAATTATGTGTTTTTTCATCCTTAAAGAGATTATTTTTGATATAATCTTATAAACTGTGTAACATAATGCAATTGGTCTGAAGTCTTTAGGTTTACTTGGAGATTGCACTTTAGGTATAAGAGAGAGTCTGGTTTTATTGTTTTGTTCGAATGAAATAAAGACTTTATCATGTTACAAACATCATCTTTAACTGTTGGCCATTATGATTGATAAAATCCGGGTGGAAATCCATCCGGACCTAGACTTGTCTATGGTTCCATGGTTATGAGGGCACCGTAGATTTCTTGATGAGAAGGAATTGCTTCTATATCTCGATTGTCTGCTTTATTAATAAGAGTAGGAATATGTTTCAAAAAGAAGTAATTATCCGCTGGAGCTGATGTAGTCATGATCTTTTGAAATGGAAACTAAGAAGATCTTCTAGAGAAGCTTTATCAGTACATCATGAACCATCTGGAGAGAGAAGAGCATCAATTTTATTGCGTGATCTTCTTTTATTAGCTCTAATATGGAAGTGTATGGAAATCTTATCCATATCATTGAAGTAATTATCTCTTGCTTTTTGTCTATTAGAGCTTGCAATAATGTCATTAAGGGAACTAATCTCTTTCTCAATACTGATGACAACATTAGTGTTACTACCATCTTTATCTGCAGCTTGTAAACATTGGACTGAAGATTAAGAATTTTGCCTTCAATATCTTCAAAAGTGGCTTCACTCCACTTTAAAAAAATATGTTTAGTATTAGATAACTTATTAGAAAGAACATAAGTATTAAAACCTTGAAAACATGCAGACCATGCAGTTTTAATCTCTTCATGACACTTTTCATTTTGCAGCCAATGCTCAAAAAAATTCCAATTTATTCCTTCTACTTTATTTGGTTTGTACAAGTCTAGGACAATGATCTAAGCCTCTTTGAGCTAAATGGGTGAGAAGAGCATCAGGAAAAATTAAAGACCATTAATTATTAGTTAAAGCTCTAGCAATCCTAGCTTTGTACTTTCCAGTTCCATGTTTGTTACTAGACCAAGTGAAAGGATTTCCACTAAATCTTAAATCATTTAAACCTGCATTTCTTATAGCATCTAGTACTTCTTGAGGTGTAGAATTAACACTCTGAGTGTTCCTATCTTCAGGGTCAATGGTAATGTTTAAGTCACCTATAAGAACCCAAGGAATCTTCGCAGATTTTCTAAGGTCTAAAATATAAGACCATTCTCCTTTATTTGGGTCATTAGAAATGATAGCATGTATCATTTTATTTGTGGAACCAACTATGTCTAGTGTGAAACCATCTTTCCAAAGAAGTAGAAGGCCACCAGCTAAACCTAAAGAAGGAACATATACTTTGTTTGGAAAATTTAAGAAACTAGATAATTTAAGGATTTTATCATCATTTATCTTGGTTTCAGATAAAAAAAATGATATCAGGAGAATGTAATTTGTTAATATGTTGCAGATGATCTCTAGTATCCTTTCCTAAAAAACCTTGGCAATTTCAGTTGAAAACCTTTATACCGATAGGTTTGTGAATAATGAGGATATAACTAAAAAACGATAAAGAAAAATCACTTAACAAGAAATAATTAAAGACAAGAGGTAAGAGCATATTAGAGTAAGAAGAAAACAATATATACCACAACATTAGAGGCCTCTTCAACATCATGAAAATACTCCTTCTAAGCCAGTTCTCCTTCCTCAATCAAACCATGCTCCATATCATCAGTCTCAGTAGTGGACGATCTTTTTCCAGCATTCTCATCATTGATGTTAGTATTAACATCTTGACTCTGCATATTTTCAATGGGTTCATTTTCTCCAATTCTATCTTCTTTTGGTTCATTGTTTATTGATCTCTTAACTTTTGTACCTTGATAGGTATCTAAAACACATTGATATTTATCTATTGTTTATGCTTTCTTTGCTAAGTTTTTCTTGTAAATTATGTATCTTATGTTTGATTTTGAGTTTTAGGTACTTTGGAGCAAAAAGAAGAATAAACGCAAATGACGCTAATGGTAGCTTTATTCAAAGGGCTAAAGTGTCATTTCATGAAACTAAAATTAAGCAATTATTTAATATTTTTTAGTTATTGGAAATGGTATATAAAATAGTTTGAAAAATTTATCTCTCATTATTTGCTTTTATTTCTTAAAATAAAGTAGGGATCTCTATCAAATTATGCTTTTGTAGCTTTTAAAAGGCATGTCGGCTTTAGTGATGCAAGTTATGAAAGTGCTTTTGAGAAAATAAAAGCATGGCAAGCCTTAGTGATGTATAAATATTGAAGAAAAGAAGTGGATATGAGAGGTAAGAGATGGTCGCTCGAGAAACTACTAAAGGCACCCTCTTTAAATGTCCCGGAAGAGTCGATAAAGGCGTCCGGAGGAGTTGATAAAGTCACCCGGGAGTTTTTCACTATATACAGCCCAAAAGTTATCTTTGGACCCCACAAAGTGCTATTCGCACCCCAGGAATTACTAAATGTACCCCGATTGCTATCGACACCAAATTGTTGGATAAGGGGAGCTCATCTTCTCCGTTTGAATTTCAAATTTTGGCGGGAAATCAGGTTTTAATGGCTGAAAAATTAGGGTTCGTGATTTGAATGGGTTGTGATGAGATTAAAGTTCTGAAACTAAATGGGTTTGTTCCTAAGGTCCAAAAAGGGATGGTAATGGTCTTTGTTTTGACCATAATTGGCTAAATAATCGGCAAAAGATGAATCAGAGCTCACGGATTTTGGCGGGAAAATGTGTTCTTCATGGACAGATTTGATGTTCGGATTTTGGAGAGGTTATATGGAGATTCAATCGCTCAAACTTCTTGGATGGGCCTGTTTGGTCGAAACAGGCTTGGTAAGGTGATTGGATTCGACATAGTTGGGCTACATGATTAATTGGAAGAAAACAGAGGTCGGGAAGCTTTCAGATTAATATGGGAAGTTGCGTGTGCTGGAAGGACTCGGGCTACCAATAGAAGCGTGAAGGAGAGCTTCGTGTACTGCTGCAAGGGATAAAAGAAGGAAGTTTCCATGTTCGTCTCGGTATAACAGGGAAGTGAAGAAGTTACGGGAAGATTGTGTTACGTGGAAAATAGAGAATAAAATCCCCATGTGATTCATATCTGTTAATAAAAGAATAAGTTTGATAAGTTTGGCAAATGATGAAACACGCAAGGAAGCTTAGAAGAGAATAATCCTGTAACTTGGCCGTGAAGAAGAAGAAAAAAATTAAAAAGGAAAGGAGATCAATGGGAGTTATTACGAGAGATTCAAAGGCCCTATTGAGTATAAAAGAGATGGTCGAACCCTAGAGAAGAGGACGATAGCCTGGGAGAACCTAGGAGAGAATAAATACTGCAGAATCGAAAAAAAGCATAAGTTTCAGAAAGTTACCTGCTGCTGCAAGAACACGAAGAACAAAGGTACGCCAGGAACGGTCGCAGAAGCAGTCTTAGATACAACGACAGAGGATCCTCTATCGTTCTTTAATCAGTATGGAAAAACCTTCAGACACTGTGCCGTTTAGTAGCTAAGGTGCTCAATTCAGTGCTAAACGCCTTTAGCGACTGGAAATCATTGTAAGCATCTTTTATTATTTTTAATACAATGATTAATGAAATTTTCTCCAATATTCGATCTATGAGTAGCTAAATTTCTTTTCTAGGGTTTTGGAGGAAACTATTTTTAATGGGTAATATTTAGTATTTAAATTCTTTGACATATTTTACTCCATATTTGTGCTTTCAATTGTCAAAAAATTTTCTCTTCTTTGTATGCTTCGTAAAAACTGTTTTGGGTAGTTTGAGTTGCCGATATTTTATAAGCGAAGGAAAATTAGGCCTTAGAATAGTGACGAAAGTTGTAAAAAAAAAGAGCTTATAACGTTATATCTTCCAAAGCATGAGATTGAGTTCGAATTGTTTTGAGTAAAGTAGGAGTATTATGTCAAAGTTTTAATTATTGAGTTTACCTTCATTAGAAGTAGTGGAATCCAAAGCCCTAGACTCATCTCTCCTTGGTAACAAAAATAAATTTTAATTAGTCTGTCTTATTTTCTTTTATTAATCAAAAACCAAATCTTCATAAAAGTCCGAGAATAGAACCTTCTTTCTTACCACTTGTAAAAACTACATCAGTTTTTGGCGTCGCCGACGCGGACTTGCCTTTAGGTTAGGTTTTAGATTTTTATTTTTATTTTCTTTTGTCTTTTTAGTTTAGTTTTTGTTTTATTTGATTTTCTTTTCTTTGATTTTACTTGGGTATTTGACTTGTTTTTATTGTGCAGGTAATATTATATATTTATTGTGGAATTGCCTAACAAAAGAGGTAAGTAACAAAACCCAAAATTTTATTATTTTTTAGGTTTTATTTCCTTTTTGTGTATATATATTTTATTTTATTTTGAAGAAAAAAAAATTTCAAAAAAATACACGTTGCACACACCAATTGCATCGTCAGATTACCGAATTTAGGAAACCTGTGGAAAAGTACGTTGAACCCGTGCCTTGGGCCATTTGGGAGTTACCAGCCGAAATTCCACAAGCCTCAGCCTCGTACCTTTAGGTATATTTTTCCGAGGTAGCCCAAGCTTACCTAATTTAGTAAACCCTGCATTTGCATGTGCACGATTTTCTTGCTTCACTAGTATTCTTGCTTGTGTATGCGACGTTGGAAGCGGGTAGGAGATAGACTTGAGGAGAATGACCTTTTTAATTTGACACCGACCCGTTACACGGATCTAGCCCGCCAACCAAAACCCTTAGGGACCGTTTGAACCCATCTAGAGTGATGCGTGAACCTGAGGTTGTTTTACCGGCCACTACTGTTAAGTTTGATATTAAACCTGAGACATTTTGCATGCTACGTAAGTTTAAGGGGATAGAGAATGAGAACCCATATACCCATATCCGTGACTTTGAGATGATTTGTGACACCATGAGTTATCCGAATGTCACCAAAGACGATGTTAGGTTGCGTTTGTTTCCCTTTTCCCTAGAAGAGAGAGCTGGTGAGTGGTATCATATCATTCCTTCCAAAACAATCACTACCTGAGATGGACTTGTAGAGGTTTTCGTTAAGAAATTCTACCCACACCATAAGACATTTGTTGTTCGACAGTCTATCCAAACCTTTAAACATAAATTAGGTGAACACCTACACGATTATGTAGAAAGGTTTAATGAAATTTTATACCAATGCCCACATCACGGCTTTGATAAAGCCCATATGGCCCAAATATTATATGAGGTCCTTGATAGTGAAACCCGAATGCAGGTAGAAACAATGAGTGGTAGAGAATTTACCCATCAAGACCCAAATGAATGTTTTGACGAGTTGGTCGAGTTAGCTGAAAAGACTTGTCAATGGGCTTCAATGAGGGAGCCGGAAATAACTAGGAACCCTATCCATAGGGTCAACAGAGTCGATAATGGGTCAGATATCCTTAGGCGTCTAGAGGCCTTAGAGATGAACCAAGGGTCAAACCAGACTATGAGTTGTAATAGTGAGCCCAGAACATATCCATGTACCATTTGTGGTGATCAAAGTCATATAGGACCCCACTGTCCCCTGTTCTACCCTAGTGAAACTACCCGTGACCAGGTTAGTGTCCTACACGGTGGTATGAACTCTAAATATGAGGGTCGACCCAAGTTTGACCCATACTCTAATACCTATAACCCTGGTTGGAGACATAACCCTAATTTTTCGTGGTCTAAAGGTGCCCATCAAGGTAGCCCATCTAGTAACCCACCACCAGGCTTCCCTAGAAACCAACCTCAAGTCCAAGAACCGAGCCCAGTTGAACAAAAGGTGTCATCTCTAGAGGAAACTCTTAGACTCTTTATTGAAGGTAGTACCCGAAATAATGCCGAGACTACCCAAAATTTTAAACTTTTAGGACAGAGGTTCGATGAAGTTCAACGTAACCAACAAAACAGTGACCGAGCTATTGCCAACATAGAAACTCAGGTAAGTCAACTGTCAAATATGTTAAATGATAGGGAAAATGGAAAATTTCCTAGCCAAATGACTCCAAATCCGAAAGGGGTTAACCAGGTTAATGGGTCGGGTAGTTCTAAACACAATGAACATGTCAAAGCAATTATCACCCTTAGGAGTGGTAAAACTCTAGAGAACTCGGTAGAACCACCTAAGGATAGTAGTCCAGCTGAAGAGACTGAGGTTGACCAAACTTCGTCTAAAGACCTTAATGGTCCTGAGAGTGCTAAGAGTCCAAGTGAGGAAGATATCCCTGAGAGAGTGTATATACCACCCGCACCATTTCCTCAAAGACTCGCTAAGATATACCGGCTATGGCCAAGTTCCTAAAAGAGATGTGCACTGTTAAGAGAGACGCGAGTGTCCATAAAAAGGCATTTTTAACCCAACAAGTTAGTTCCATAATCTCACAAAAGTACCCGGTCAAATTTAAAGATCCTGGTTGCCCTACTGTCACATGTGTTATAGGTAGCCAAACGATAGACAATGCTTTATTAGATCTTGGGGCTAGTGTGAATCTTTTACCTTTCTCGGTATATGAACAACTTGGACTAGGGAAGATGAAACCAACTAGGATAACATTACAGTTAGCCGATAGGTCAGTCAAAATCCCACGTGGAATTATTGAAGACGTTTTGGTTCAGTTAGAAAACTTTATCTATCCGGTTGACTTTGTGATTTTAGACACTCAACCTGTCTCTAGTCAAGATATCAATATCCCAATCATCCTAGGTCGTCCGAACCTAGCCACTGCAAATGCAGTCATACATTGTCAAACTGGCCTAGTAGAATTTTCCTTAAGGAATCAGAAAATCTCTGTGAACGTTTTTAAGGCGTTACAAGCCCCACCGGACCCTGAACACTACGAGTCTATATGCATGATTGATTCTCTAGTTGAGAATACTTTTACCACAAATAGTGTTAGTGATCCTTTAGAGGCGTGCTTGTCCCACTTTGGAGCCTACTATGATGAGGATAGTCATTTTGAAGAAGTTAATGCGTTTTTAGACTCTGCGACAGTAATTAATTATGGAAAATGGCAGCGTAAACCAGAACCTCTTCCGCCAACCATAAATAAACCCCTCCCATCATCAGTTAAAGCACCCACCCTTGAATTAAAGCCGCAACCAGATACACTGAAATATGTATTTCTTAGTAATGAGAATACTCTTCCTGCCATGATTGCTTCTGACTTAGAGCCCGATCAGGAAAGTAGACTAGTTAGTGTTCTTAGAGAGCACAAAAATGCAATAGGGTGGACTATAGCAGATTTGAAAGGAATTAGTCCTGCTGATTGTATGCACCACATCTACCTAGAAGATGGTGCCAAAACCTCAAGAGAAATGCAGAGATGTTTGAATCCTAATATGAAGGAAGTTGTCCCACCGAGGTGCTTAAGTTATTAGATGCGGGTATCATATACCCCATATCTGATAGTAAATGGGTCAGTCATGTCCAGGTTGTCCCAAAGAAGTCTGGGATTACTGTAGTTGCGAATGAGAATAATGAACTGATCCCTACCCGTGTTACTACCGGGTGGACAGTTTGTATAGACTACCGTAAGCTGAACTCAGCAACTAGGAAAGACCACTTTATTCATCGACCAGATGTTAGAAAGATTAGCTGGCCACAACCATTATTGTTTCTTAGATGGATACTCCGGTTATAACCAAACCCCTATAGCACCGGAGGACCAGGAGAAAACAACCTTCACATGTATATTTGGTACTTTTGCTTGCAGGCGTATGCCTTTTGGGTTGTGTAATGCACCCGCAACATTCCAACGTTGCATGCTAAGTATCTTTTCGGACATGGTTGAGCGATTTCTCGAGGTCTTTATGGAAGATTTTTCGGTTTTTGGATCCTCTTTCGATGAATGCTTGCACCACCTTACACTAGTTCTAGAACGTTGTAAAGAAAAGAACTTAGTCCTTAATTGGGAAAAGTGTCATTTTATGGTTAAATCTGGAATAGTGTTAGGACATGTGGTGTCCTCTAAAGGAATAGAAGTTGATAAATCCAAGATTGAACTAATTTCTAAATTAAGACCACCTAAGAATGTAACAGATGTTAGATCTTTCCTTGGCCATGCTGGATTTTATCGTCGTTTCATCAAAGACTTTAGCAAGATTGCTTTACCCCCGTCGAACCTACTTGCTAAAGATACTGCCTTTGTATTTGACGAAGCCTGTGTTGCGGCTTTTTAGAAGGTAAAATCATTGTTGACTTCTGCCTGTATCATCCAACCACCCGATTGGGACCTCCCATTTGAACTTATGTGTGATGCGTCTGATTATGCGGTTGGTGTTGTCCTTGGCCAACGACGTGATAAAGCACCTAGTGTGATTTATTATGCTAGTAGGACCCTAAACGATGCCCAGTTGAACTACACAACCACTGAGAAAGAAATGTTAGCCATCGTTTTTGCTTTGGAGAAATTTAGATCATATCTCCTAGGGTCTAAGGTCATAGTCTATTCGATCATGCCGACTCAAATATCTCCTTTCCAAGAAGGACTCCAAACCTCGGCTGATTAGATGGGTGTTATTGTTCCAAGAATTTACTCTAGATATTCGTGATAAGAAAGGGTCCGAAAATATAGTAGCTGACCATTTATCCCGTATCCTTGATGAGACTAGATATGATGAGAAACCGATCCTTGACACGTTTCCTGATGAACAATTATTTTCCATCTCTTTGTTACCCTAGTTTACAGACATTGTCAATTATTTGGTAACTGGTCAAATGCCCGACCATTGGTCTAAACAGGATAGAGCTAAATTCTTGTCTGAGGTAAAATACTTTTTCTGGGATGATCCGTACTTATTCAAATATTGCCCTGATCAGATCATCCGTCGTTGTATTCCCGACAATGAAATCTCCAGTGTCCTGACTTTTTGTCATTCTGGAGCTTGTGGGGGTCATTTTAGTTCTAAGAAAACAGCTGCGAAGGTTTTGCAATCCGGTCTTTATTGGCTAACTCTGTTTAAGGACTCCCACCTATTTTTTCAAAGTTGTGATAGATGTCAAAAGTTAGGAAAGATGACCCGACGTAATATGATGCCACTTAGTCCTATATTAATAATAGAAATATTTGATGTGTGGGGTATAGATTTTATGGGTCGTTTTGTCAATTCCTATGGCAACTTTTACATCTTATTAGTTGTTGACTATGTGTCTAAATGGGTAGAAGCAATCGCTACCAAGACAAATGATCGCCACGTTGTGATCAAGTTTGTTAGAGACAATATTTTCTCTCGATTTGGTATGCCTAGAGCAATCATTAGTGATGGAGCTTCCCATTTTTATAACCGGTCTTTTGAGACTCTCATGAAGAAATACTCCATTACCCATAAGGTTTCTACACCTTACCACCCACAAACTTGTGGCCAAGTTGAAGTGTCTAATAGGCAAATTAAACAGATTTTAGAAAAGACCGTAAACCCTACCCTAAAAGATTGGTCTTTGCGCTTAGTAGAAGCTTTGTGGGCTTACCGAACCGCTTTTAAGACTCCACTTGGGATGTCTCCGTATAGACTTGTCTTCGGTAAAGCCTGCCATTTGCCTGTAGAATTAGAACACCGAGCTTATTGGGCCATTAAACGGCTAAACTTTGACCTACCAACGCTAGTGATAATCAGTAGACTACAACTCAATGAGTTAGAAGAAATTCGTAATGATTCTTACCAAAGTGCGAAAATTTACAAGGAGAAAACAAAAATATTTCATGATAAATCGATTATTCGAAATACATTTGAACCAGGTCAAAAAGTTCTCCTTTACAATTCTCGTTTACATCTTTTCCCTGGTAAATTGAGGTCTCGGTGGACCGGACCATATTTTGTCAAAAAAAAATTTCCTCATGGTGCAGTTGAAGTTGAAAATCCGAAGAACGGAGAAACTTTCAAGGTTAACGGTCAACGGTTGAAACCATTCTTGGAGTTACCCAGTCATGCAATAGAAGAATCGGAGCTGAGAGATCCTGTCTACCAGGATTAATTTGAACGAGTCACAACGTCTGGCTGAAGACACTAAACTTAGCGCTTATTGGGAGGCAACCCATACATGGTGATGTTAAGGTCCCTCTGGAGGACCTTGCTGTTGTACATTAGTTTTGTTTTTGTTTTTATTTTCTTTCTTTCTTGCTCCCATGGAAGGATTGCTACGCTTCATCCAGGTACTATCTTTCTGACTTACCTCTTTATTCCTCTTGTTACTTATATTTTTGTACTACACTTTATTTTGAAACATTGAGGACAATGTTAGATTTAAGTGTGGGGGTGAGGGAAAAACTTTTAATTAGTTTTTCAATGTTAGTTAGTTTTTCAAAATTGCTGCTACGGCTGTTTGCAAGGATATGGCTTCCTATCTTGGTGATTTTCAATTTGGTGTTGGCATCCCTTGTGGTGGGGAAGGTATTTTACATTCGGCTAACAAACTTCTCGAGATGAAAGGTGATCGCAGTGACATGTCTATGCTCCTCATCGACTTCACGAATGCCTTCAACATGGTTGATCGTTCCACAATGATTCGAGAAGTTCGGAGTAAATGCCCAAGTATTGCCAGTTTGGTGGAATTTTGTTACACTAAACCTGCCCGCTTGTACTACAATGAGTTTACTCTTTCCTCCTTACAAGGTGTGCAGCAAGGAGATCCCCTTGGCCCCTTACTGTTCGCTCTGGTTTTACATCCGCTCGTGCTCAAAATTGCTTCTCATTGCACCTTGGACTTTTCTAAGAAGTGTGTAACATAAATGAGGGTTGTGTCGAAGCGGCGAGTTGTAAAGGTGATACTAAGCTAAGGAATGATAAATAGTGACCCTAGGGTCTTCGACTCAACCTTTAACCTACACTATGTTTTCAACTAAAGATGTTGTTCTTGCCTTCATGACGAGATAGGGTAGGAGTGTCAGTCTCGCCTGTCTCTAGGTGTTTCTCCATTTTGATTAATCACAACTAAGTTTATTTCCCAAGTATTACCTGTCTGATTAAAGTACAAATAATCGAGGATCATAATAATTTTATTAAGCTTGGGTTGCGGTGTAAACAACACGAGAGGTAATCAAACTACGGTGCATCCATGGCGTTGGTATGCCTTTGTGAGAGCAAAGTGTTATCACACTTGAAGTTAATTCTATCTAGATAATATTCAAGCAATCAAGAACAACACAAGAGCATGAAGAACACAGTTGTAAGCTAGGGTTTCATCTCAAACCCTAGCAACTAAATTAAAGCATGAAAAACAGAAATTAAATCTAATTGACAGCACTGGCTAATCCAGGCGTGTCTCAAATCGTCTTATCCCTCTTCTATTTATACATGCAACCCCAAAATAATTCCAAACCCTAATTCATTATAAAATGAAATTAATTGAAAAACAATGCGAACCCATACTCGATTCGCCTTCCTCTCTCATGTCTAATCGCCTCGAGAGAACTCCATGCGTCGGTTGTGGCTAACCCTAGCTCTAGTTTTCTCTAGGTTAGCTTCTAAGGTTGAGAGAAGCTAAGGAGAGAAAACTTGCTCTAGAGAGGTGGTGCGGGCGGAGATGGTGTAGGTTGAGAGTTGTTGATGGAGGTGAGAGATGCATTGATGATGGCTGCACGGGCGTGGGAAGAAGGAGGTGGAGGTGAGGGTTTTGCAGAGAGCTCGTGGGAGAGGAAAGAGAAGGTGAGGAAGGGAAATGGTAGAGTCGATTAGGGGTATAGGGTTAGGTAGATTTGCTGTGAGGCGGGTGCAGCTACGGGCGATGAGACAGGCCGAGCGAGCGTTGGATGATGGGGCTACGATCGGAACGGCCGAGGGAGGTAGGCGGTTTTAGTGTGATCTGGTGTAGCGCGGGGCGTGATCTTCGATGCACGTGGAAGCAGCGGCCGTTGGATGAGGAGAAAGAAATCTCAACGTCTCGGGAAGAGACGGGCTCGGATCCGAGTCACGGGTCGGGTCTAGCTCAAGCCCATGTCTTGTAGATGAGTTGCTACTTGTTGGGTTGCAATCGTTGCGCGCGGGCTTTGGCTATCTGCTCCTTAGATGCTCGACTCAATTCTTCGCTCTTTTGCTCCTCGGTTTCTCGATCTTTATTTATTACCTAAAACACAAAATTAATTAATATAAATATTTATTCTTGAAAACAAAGGAAAATACGAGAATATGGGATAATATCGATTTATAAAGCGCAAAAGATGAGTAAAATGCCAATAAAAAGATGTATAAATATGCACTATTTGGCACTCATCAAATACCCCCAAACCTGAATTTTACTTGTCCTCGAGTGAAACGAGAAAATAAGAAATCCTAACTATACCCCTGTCGCGAGTCTCTCGAATGCATTTAGCGTATGCACTAAGCCTTTAAACCCCTAGGTGTCCCTAGTGGACGAGTTGTAGTCTCGTGAGGGTTTACAAGAGGTGTACCCACAAAACCTTCTCCAACTTTGAGTGTAAAAGAGTCTCAAGCATCCTAGAAGCTATGAGGACATAGAGTTTCGCATGCTAGTAAGAAGTTAGAACTATCGAAGAACGCCTTCTCATCCTTAAGTCCGAGCGAGAAGTAACCATACCATATGAAAGAATTCGGATTCGATTGTGATCATAAGTCTCAACTTCGCCTCACCATTAAGGTTTTATGATAATTGCACTCAAAAAGATCGCTTTTAGTCTCTCATGTGTGCAGCGGGAATAAAGAGAGAAATCCGCACACGTTGTAGGTAAGAAGGATAACCTTAGAAATAAAATCTGGAGACTCCACAAAAGTGTGGACAAAAGAATCTTTTTCTAATGATCTCTAAGAAGGAAAATCAACCATTAGCAAAGGGTGGGAGTACTCACTCACTTCTCACCCGATCGGCAATTAATATCACTCTCTCATAAGAACCATAGAAACGTCTTCAATCTTCGGTCTTGGTCTTCAAATGTTGATGACGAACTTCTAAACTTCACAAAACTTGACAATTTTTAACTTTTCTACTCAAATTCCTTGTTGTTTGGATTTTTCTTTTTAAACTCTTCTTTACCATGGTGGTAGCAAAAATAAGAAAATAAACTACAATATTTTTTAATTTTTGATTTTTTTTTTTTTTTTTTTTTTTTATAATAAGTGAAAATAAAAATACAAATACAAATAGTGAAACAACTAACTCCATGGACAAAGGACTTTATCACTCAATTTTTCCACAACTTGTATTGTCTTGATTTTATAAATTTTATTAATTCTCATCCTATTTTCTTTTCTTTTTCTTTGTTGCACATAAACCTTGGACTATATCAATTTTTCTTTCAATATTACGATCTTTGCTCCGTTCTTGTGATGATGTGTTTCTATGGGTCTTGCTGATTGAGAGAGAGAATGATGCTAACTACAAATCGGTATTTAGAAGGAGTTTTCATCTTTAGACGTCACCCTCATGATTGACAAAAACTAGCACTCAAGAGATCAAAAGTAGTCTTGAAAATGGTGCGAAGTTGGGTAGCTCACCATTCCTACCCGGAATTTACGTAAGGTGACACACACTCTAACTTTTCTAGAAAGTTGCAAAAAATTGAAGGTTGGTGCCTCACTTGATGTAAAATGGGTAGTCTCCACTATGGGTGATCACAATTCTACTACCGAATATCTAAACTGCACCTAATTCGCCCTCCGGTATGGTTAAATCCAACTTTAACGCTCTAATCAACTAAGAAACCCGATTGCGTTTCCGGTACTTCCAAGTTACATTATTTCGGTCGGACTCTCTATGTAAACATAGCTAAAAGCATGCTAGTGACTCTAAAATCTCTAAAAGTTGGAGGTTTTTTACAAAAAGAGTTTTTGAAATTTTTTTTTTTTTTTTTTTTTTTTTTTTTTTTTTTAAGATAAAAGATAAAATAAAAGACTAAAATAAAAGGTAAAATAAAAGACTAAAAACTCTAAATGCAAAATATGCAAATGCACCCCCAAACCTAAATCAAACATTGTCCTCAATGTGTCTTCATATAGAAAAAATTTAAACGATACATACCGAGAGAACTATCTTTGATAAGAGAAAAGGGAAGAGATAACCGGATGTCGGCAGGAGCGAGGTTTGAGCTTCACTAGTCAAGGCTAGAATCCAACATTCTCAACGGAGATCATATCGGATTAGCACAATAAATGTACAAGAAGACTCAACCGATCAAGAAAAGAAAATTTAACAAGTCCTAAAAAGTTGAGGGTTAACCCAAAAAAAATAATGTACAGAAACATCAACATGAAAATGGGATTTGGTTTATGTGGGAATTTGGTTTGTTGGGATTTCATTTGGTTTGTTGGGAAAGTTTGGTTTATGTGGGTTTTGGTTTATTGGGATTTGGTTTGTTTGGGATTTGGTTTGTTTGGGATTTATTTTGGTTTTTGTGGGTTTGGTTTGTTGTGGGCTAGTTGTTTGGTTTTTGAGGGAAGATTTGGTTTAAATGGGCTGATTTGGTTTATTGGGTTTTTGGTTTGTTTGGGATATACAGCCCAGTTGCTGAATGGCCCAGCTATGCTGGGCCAAGTTATGTGGGCTGAAGGTTGTGTGCAGAGCCCAGATTATTTGAACAAGTGCAGCCCAGATTGAATGGCCCAGTATGTGGGCTGAGTTTGTGAGTAGAGCCCGAGTTCGATTAGCTCGGAAGTGCGAGGCTTGATTGGTTGTGCACACGGCCAGTAGATGTGGGTTAGGTGGAGTTGGGTCACAAACTGCGGCTTCGGGGAGCTAGCGGCTCATGCATAGTTGGCTAGGTCGATAGTTTGCGAGGTCATGTTTAGGCTCGGGGTCGTGCACATCACGGTTTGGTTTATTGGGCTCGATAACGGTGCGCGGCCAGATCACGAGACTTATGTGGGCCCGGTTTGCTTGCAGCCCAACGAAAGAAAGTACAAAGCCCAGGTTGTGGTTCTCACCCGGTTTAGTGTGGTCAATCAGCCTAGCAATTTGTGTTAGCCAAGTGAACGGGTTTGATCAGCGACTCTAGTGCTCGGCCCAATAGATGTGGATTTAGCTAGCCGGCTTACGGCCAGCGAGCTCGGGGTATGCAAGCTTACGGCCCGTGTATGGTGACAAATATAACACTCACAGCATTTGGGTTTAGCACAATGTTAAGCATGCATAAGGTCACAAGCACATGGAGCCTAAGGGCTGCAATCAGCTAAGGCGAAGCAGGGTTGTCACACAAGCATGCAAATGTCAGTAAGGTTCAATGCTCACACTTATATGCATTACCGGTTGCGGGGTAGGCGAAATTATGGGCATTGAGCTCACGATGGTCAATTATGCTCAGGTTACACACTTTCAATGATGCACATGGTTGGATGAACAGCAAATAACCTTAGCTTGCACTTCTCAACATGTTCGGATTGCCAATAAAATTATAGCAAAGACAATTCTCGAGAGATTATACAAGAACATGCAAATATTGACGATGGTCTCGTGCTATGGGTCTGACAATGAGTTGGCTCCACAACTTGAGAGGCTGGAGCTCAAGGCAGATGAGAAATGCTCAGGTTATAAGCACAGCACAATTCTTGGTTGTTTAAGCACAGCACAATTCTAAGTGCAAATCACAGATGAACAGGGCAGCTCAAATGCAGATCAACAATCGGTTTTAGGGCTATCAAAGTTGTCATGCAATATGCGGCTCATTCACACTCGGGGGTGATCACGGCACAGATCATTTGCTGCATTGTTTGTAAATCGGTTTAAACACAACACAAAGACAATACTCACATCAACACAGAACATACAGCACAGGGCAAGACAAACAAGACCTGGGTTGTTGCTCAAGCTCACACTTCAGGGGATGGAGCTGAGGATGGCTACAAGTCACAGCACTCAAGAATGGAGCTGAGGATGGTGATCACTGGGTTACCTACAAGTCACAAAGCACTCAAGAATAAAAAGTTTCGGGTGGTTGCGGGGTTGATCAATGTTTGGGAAGATAGCTAGGTTTCATGCATTGAAGCCAAGGTATGCAAAATAGGTTGTCACACAATCACAGGTCATGCTCAGGTTGGCTCAACAAGTTACACAAATTCACAGGTCTATCACCAGGCTCAACAGGTCACATTAGGGTGCGCAAACAAACTCATATAACTCATGTGAATGATTACCTCGAGTCAAGCTCATACAATTTGTTATATTCATACAACTTCAGTGTAGATGCTAGCCTAACATGGGTTATCAGCTAGCAAATATGTTTAGCATGCATTCATGGATTGTCGCCCATACATTCATCAATCACAGAGCATAGTTAGAGAATGATACTAACTTGTTTTAGCACAGTGGCAGTGCTCAGCTCCTTGTCTCACCCTGGGGTTGGCTCAGGTGCTCACAGGCACAGCAGCAGTACCTCAAGTTTGCACTTTTTCTTTTGTTTCTTTGGTTGCTCAAAGAAAGAAGACAGACAAACAGGTCTGCGGCACAACGAGCTCAGTACCTTACGAGTCGCGGGTGGCTTGCTCGGTTGCACCTTTCTCTTGTCTCCTTGGGTTGGTCTGTTAGAGCATGTACCTGTAAATCTCATGACCACTCTCGGGCCAAGAATTGAGTCACGGGATAAAAATGCTTCTACATGGTGGAAAAGTAATAGTGAAACTACAAGTGAAACTACAAGTGAGAGATTTGACTGACCGGGAGTTAAAAGTGACAAGTGACACTAAGCTACGACTCTGAGAGGCTTATAGCTCGAGTCAAGAAGCCGAGATGCGAAATAACAAAATTTACAGCTGATTTATACTAATGCAGGGTTAAGTTATACTAAGTGCACTAACGATGCAAGACGAGATGCAGGAATGTAAAGTGGAAAAGATAAAGGATAAAATAGAAAAACTTTAACTAAATTATAGTAATACAGGGCTGAAAACAAAACTGTAAAGTGAGTATGTACAATGGAGGATTGGAACTCAGTAAAGCAAGCCAATGAACTACAGGGCACTCGCCAAGTCCCCGGCAACGGCGCCAAAAACTTGGTAGGCCTGGAAGATGGGTAAATAAATTGGCCTACGGTGATACCGCAAGTGCACGGTGTCTTGGTTGTAGACGCGGCACGTACGAGTCGAACCACGAGAGACTTGTGGTGCTCGATATTGATCTAAGGCTGCTCTCTAAGGCGAGTTTCTAAGAAGTGTGTAACATAAATGAGGGTTGTGTCGAAGCGGCCGAGTTGTAAAGGTGATACTAAGCTAAGGAATGATAAATAGTGACCCTAGGGTCTTCGACTCAACCTTTAACCTACACTATGTTTTCAACTAAAGATGTTGTTCTTGCCTTCATGATGAGATAGGGTAGGAGTGTCAATTCCGCCACTGTCTCTAGGTGTTTCTCCATTTGAACAGATTAATCACAACTAAGTTTATTTCCCAAGTATTACTAATTGTCGATTAAAGTACAAATAATCGAGGATCATAATAATTTTATTAAGCTTGGGTTGCAGTGTAAACAACACAGAGGTAATCAAACTACAGTGCATCCATGGCGTTGGTATGCACTGTGAGAGCAAAGTGTTATCACACTGAAGTTAATTCTATCTAGATAATATTCAAGCAATCAAGAACAACACAAGAGCATGAAGAACACAGTTGTAAGCTAGGGTTTCATCTCAAACCCTAGCAACTAAATTAAAGCATGAAAAACAGAAATTAAATCTAATTGACAGCACTGGCTAATCCAGGCGTGTCTCAAATCGTCTTATCCCTCTTCTATTTATACATTTAAACCCCAAAATAATTCCAAACCCTAATTCATTATAAAATGAAATTAATTGAAAAACAATGCGAACCCATACTCTGATTCGCCTTCCTCTTCTGTCTAATCGCCTCAGAGAACTCCATGCGTCGGTTGTGGCTAACCCTAGCTCTAGTTTTCTCTAGGTTAGCTTCTAAGGTTGAGAGAAGCTAAGGGAGAGAAAACTAGCTCTAGAGAGGTGGTGCGGGCAGAGATGGTGTAGCTGATGAGTTGTTGATGGAGGTGAGAGCGGATGTTGGGATGGCTCGCACGAGGCGTGGGAAGAAGGAGGTGGAGGTGAGGGTTTGCAGAGAGCTCGTGGGAGAGGAAAGAGAAGGTGAGGAAGGAAATGGTAGAGTCGATTAGGGGTATAGGGTTAGGTAGATTTGTATGTGAGGCGGGTGCAGCTACGGGCGATGAGACAGGCCGAGCGAGCGTTGGATGATGGGGCTACGATCGGAACGGCCGAGGGAGGTAGGCGGTTTTAGTGTGATCTGGTGTAGCGCGGGAGCAGCGATCTTCGATGCACGTGGAAGCAGCGACCGTTGGATGAGGGAGAAAGAAATCTCAACGTCTCAGAAGAGACGGGCTCGGATCCGAGTCACGGGTCGGGTCTAGCTCAAGCCCATGTCTTGTAGATGAGTTGCTACTTGTTGGGTTGCAACAGTTGCGCGCGCGGGCTTTGAACTTCTGCTCCTTAGATGCTCGACTCCAATTCTTCGCTCTTTTGCTCCTCAGTTTCTCCGATCTTTATTTATTACCTAAAACACAAAATTAATTAATATAAATATTTATTCTTGAAAACAAGGAAAATACAGAATATGGGATAATATCTGATTTATAAGCGCAAAAGATGAGTAAAATGCCAATAAAAAGATGTATAAATATGCACTATTTGGCACTCATCAAATACCCCCAAACCCGAATTTTACTTGTCCTCGAGTGAAACAGAAAATAAGAAATCCTAACTATACCCCTGTCGCGGCAGTCTCTCGAATGCATTTAGCGTATGCACTAAGCCTTTAAACCCCTAGGTGTCCCTAGTGGGACGAGTTGTAGTCTCGTGAGGGTTTACAAGAGGTGTACCCACAAAACCTTCTCCAACTTGAGTGTAAAAGAGTCTCAAGCATCCTAGAAGCTATGAGGACATAGAGTTTCTGCATGCTAGTAATGAAGTTAGAACTATCGAAGAACGCCTTCTCATCCTTAAGTCCGAGCGAGAAGTAACCATACCATATGAAAGAATTCGGATTCGATTGTGATCATAAGTCTCAACTTCGCCTCACCATTAAGGTTTTATGATAATTGCACTCAAAAAGATCGCTTTTTTTAGTCTCTCATGTGTGCAGCGGGGAATAAAGAGAGAAATCCCGCACACGTTGTAGGTAAGAAGGATAACCTTCCGAAATAAAACTGGAGACTCCACAAAAGTGTGGACAAAAAGAATCTTTTCTAATGATCTCTAAGAAGGAAAATCAACCATTAGCAAGGGGTGGGAGTACTCACTCACTTCTCACCCGATCGGCAATTAATATCACTCTCTCATAAGAACCATAGAAACGTCTTCAATCTTCGGTCTTGGCCTTCAAATGTTGATGACGAACTTCTAAACTTCACAAAACTTGACAATTTTTAACTTTTCTACTCAAATTCCTTTGTTGTTTGGATTTTTCTTTTTAAACTCTTCTTTACCATGGTGGTAGCAAAAATAAGAAAATAAACTACAATATTTTTTTAATTTTGATTTTTTTTTTTTTTTTTTTTTTTTTTTTTTTTTATAATAAGTGAAAATAAAAATACAAATACAAATAGTGAAACAACTAACTCCATGGACAAAGGACTTTATCACTCAATTTTTCCACAACTTGTATTGTCTTGATTTTATAAATTAATTCTCATCCTATTTTCTTTTCTTTTTCTTTGTTGCACATAAACCTTGGACTATATCAATTTTTCTTTCAATATTCGATGTCGCTCCGTTTTGTCGACGATGATGTGTTTCTATGGGTCTTGCTGATTGAGAGAGAGAATGATGCTAACTACAACTCGGTATTTAGAAGGAGTTTTCATCTTTAGACGTCACCCTCATGATTGACAAAAACTAGCACTCAAGAGATCAAAAGTAGTGCTTTGAAAATGGTGCGAAGTTGGGTAGCTCACCATTCCTACCCGGAATTTACGTAAGGTGACACACACTCTAACAAACTTTTCTAGAAAGTTGCAAAAAATTGAAGGTTGGTGCCTCACTTGATGTAAAATGGGTAGTCTCCACTATGGGTGATCACAATTCTACTACCGAATATCTAAACAAAGACCTAATTCGCCCTCCTCCGGTATGGTTAAATCCAACTTTAACGCTCTAATCAACTAAGAAACCCGATTATGTTTTCCTAAGACTTCCAAGTTCTGTTATTTCGTCGACTCTCTATGTAAACATAGCTAGAAGCATGCTAGTGACTCTAAAATCTCTAAAAGTTGGAGGTTTTTACAAAAAGAGTTTTTGAATTTTTTTTTTTTTTTTTTTTTTTTTTAAGATAAAAGATAAAATAAAAGACTAAAATAAAAGGTAAAATAAAAGACTAAAAACTCTAAACCAAAAAAAAATATGCAAATGCACCCCAAACCTAAATCAAACATTGTCCTCAATGTGTCTTCATATAGAAAAAATTTAAACAAATACATACCGAGAGAACTATGCCGATAAGAGAAAAGGAAGAGATTGGGATGCTCTAGGAGCGAGGTTTGAGCTTCATTCGTCAAGGCTAGAATCCAATATTCTCAACTGAGATCATATCGGATTAGCATAATATATGTGCAAGAAGACTCAACCGATCAAGAAAAGAAAATTTAACAAGTCCTAAAAAGTTGAGGGTTAACCCAAAAAAAATAATGTACAGTAAACATCAACATGAAAATGGGATTTGGTTTATGTGGGAATTTGGTTTGTTGGGATTTCATTTGGTTTGTTGGGAAAGTTTGGTTTATGTGGGTTTTGGTTTATTGGGATTTGGTTTGTTTGGGATTTGGTTTGTTTGGGATTTATTTTGGTTTTTGTGGGTTTGGTTTGTTGTGGGCTAGTTGTTTGGTTTTTGAGGGAAGATTTGGTTTAAATGGGCTGATTTGGTTTATTGGGTTTTTGGTTTGTTTGGGATATCTGACCCGGTTGCTGAATGGCTTGACTATGCAGTGAGCCAAGTTATGTGGGTCGAAAGGTTGTGTGCAGAGCCAGCATTATTTGAACAAGTGCAGCCTGCATTGAATGGCCCGGTATGTGGGCTGAGTTTGTGAGTAGAGCCTGTGTTCGATTAGCTGTAAGTGAGGCTTGGGTTGTGCACACAGCCCAGTAGATGTGGGTTAGGTGGAGTTGGGTCACAGCCTGCAGCTTCAGGGAGCTAGCAGCTCATGCATAGTTGGCTAGGTCTGATAGTTTGCAGGTCATGTTTAGGCTCAGGGTCAGGCACATCACAGTTTGGTTTATTGGGCTCAGTACAGTGCACAGCCCAGATCACAGACTTATGTGGGCTTCGGTTTGCTTGCAGCCCAGCAGCATAGTACAAAGCCCAGGTTGTGGTTCTCAGCCCAGTTTAGTGTGGTCAATCAGCCTAGCAATTTGTGTTAGCCCAGGTGAACTGGGTTTCAGTCAGCAGCTCTAGTGCTCACCCAATAGATGTGGATTTAGCTAGCCAAATAGCCTTGTTCTCCCAAAGAGCTCAGGGTATGCAAGCTTACGGCCCAGTGTATGAACAAAGAAATATAACACTCACAAAGATTTGGGTTTAGCACAATGTTAAGCATGCATAAGGTCACAAGCACATGGAGCCTAAGGGCCGCAATCGCCTAAGGCGGCGGGGTTGTCACACAAGCATGCAAATGTCGCAAGGTTCAATGCTCACACTTATATGCATTACCAGTTGCAGGGTAGACTGAAATTATGGGCATTGAGCTCACAGACTGGTCAATTATGCTCAGGTTACACACTTTCAATGATGCACAGGGTTGGATGAACAGCAAATAACCTTAGCTTGCACTTCTCAACATGTTCAGATTGCCAATAAAATTATAGCAGCAGCAATTCTCAGAGATTATACAAGAACATGCAAATATTGACAGGGTCTGTGCTATGGGTCTGACAATGAGTTGGCTCCACAACTTGAGAGGCTGGAGCTCAAGGCAGATGAGAAATGCTCAGGTTATAAGCACAGCACAATTCTTGGTAGTTTAAGCACAGCACAATTCTAAGTGCAAATCACAGATGAACAGGGCAGCTCAAATGCAGATCAACAATCAGTTTTAGGGCTATCAAAGTTGTCATGCAATATGCAGCTCATTCACAGCTCAGGGTGATCACCTGGCACAGATCATTTGCACGATTGTTTGTAACCGCCTTAAACACAACACAAAGACAATACTCACATCAACACGTAACATACAAAGACAGGGCAAGACAAACAAGACTGGTTGTTGCTCAAGCTCACACTTCAGGGGATGGAGCTGAGGATGGCTACAAGTCACAGCACTCAAGAATGGAGCTGAGGATGGTGATCACTGGGTTACCTACAAGTCACAACACTCAAGAACAAAAAGTTTCAGGTGGTTGCAGGGTTGATCAATGTTTGGGAAGATAGCTAGGTTTCATGCATTGAAGCCAAGGTATGCAAAATAGGTTGTCACACAATCACAGGTCATGCTCAGGTTGGCTCAACAAGTTACACAAATTCTGTGTCTATCACCAGGCTCAACAGGTCACATTAGGGTGCGCAAACAAACTCATATAACTCATGTGAATGATTACCTCAGGTCAAGCTCATACAATTTGTTATATTCATACAACTCAGGTGTAGATGCTAGCCTAACATGGGTTATCAGCTAGCAAATATGTTTAGCATGCATTCATGGATTGTCGCCCATACATTCATCAATCACAGAGCATAGTTAGAGAATGATACTAACTTGTTTTAGCAAGTGGCGTGCTCAGCTCCTTGTCTCACCCTGGGGTTGGCTCAGGTGCTCACAGGCACAGCAGCTAGCACCTCAAGTTTGCACTTTTTCTTTTGTTTCTTTGGTTGCTCAAAGAAAGAAGACTACAAGGTCTGCGGCACAACGAGCTCAGTACCTTACGAGTCGCAGTGGCTTGCTCAGTTGCACCTTTCTCTTGTCTCCTTGGGTTGGTTGTTAGAGCATGTACCCGTAAATCTCAATGCCCACTCTCGGCCCAAGAATTGAGTCACAGGATAAAAATGTCGACACTGTGTGGAAAAGTACAGTGAAACTACAAGTGAAACTACAAGTGAGAGATTTGACCGACCGGGAGTTAAAAGTGACAAGTGACACTAAGCTACAAACTACAGAGGCTTATAGCTCAAAGTCAAGAAGCCGAGATGCGTAAATAACAAAATTTACAAACTGATTTATACTAATGGGGTTAAGTTATACTAAGTGCACTAACGATGCAAGACGAGATGCAGGAATGTAAAGCTGGAAAAAGATAAAGGATAAACATAGAAAAACTTTAACTAAATTATAGTAATACGTAATGAAAACAAAACTCGTAAAGTGAGTATGTACAATGGAGGATTGGAACTCAAAAACAAGCCAACGATCCAACAGGGCACACGCCAAGTCCCCGGCAGCGGCGCCAAAAACTTGGTAGGCCTCGAAGATGGGTAAATTTATGGCCTACGGTGATACCGCAAGTGCACGGTGTCTTGGTTGTAGAACTGGGCACGTACGAGTCGATCCACAGAGACTTGTGGTGCTCTGATATTGATCTAAGGCTGCTCTACTGAGTTTCTAAGAAGTGTGTAACATAAATGAGGGTTGTGTCGAAGCGACTGAGTTGTAAAGGTGATACTAAGCTAAGGAATGATAAATAGTGACCCTAGGGTCTTCGACTCAACCTTTAACCTACACTATGTTTTCAACTAAAGATGTTGTTCTTGCCTTCATGAGATAGGGTAGGAGTGTCAATTACGCCTGTCTCTAAGGTGTTTCTCCATTTGACAGATTAATCACAACTAAGTTTATTTCCCAAGTATTACCTGTCCGATTAAAGTACAAATAACGAGGATCATAATAATTTTATTAAGCTTGGGTTGGGTAAGTGTAAACAACACAGAGGTAATCAAACTACAAAGGCATCCATGGCGTTGGTATGCATTTGAGAGAGCAAAGTGTTATCACACCGGGTTAATTCTATCTAGATAATATTCAAGCAATCAAGAACAACACAAGAGCATGAAGAACACAGTTGTAAGCTGGGTTTCATCTCAAACCCTAGCAACTAAATTAAAGCATGAAAATGTAAATTAAATCTAATTGATAAAGATCGGGCTAATCCAGCGTGTCTCAAATCGTCTTATCCTCTTCTATTTATACATGCAACCCCAAAATAATTCCAAACCCTAATTCATTATAAAATAAAATTAATTGAAAAACAATGCAACCCATACTTCCGATTCGCCTTCCTCTTCGTCTAATCGCCTCGCAGAACTCCATGCGTCTGGTTGTGGCTAACCTAGCTCTAGTTTTTCTCTAGGTTAGCTTCTAAGGTTGAGAGAAGCTAAGGGAGAGAAAACTAGCTCTAGAGAGGTGGTGCGGGCAGAGATGGTGTAGCCGATGAGAGTTGTTGATGGAGGTGAGAGCGGGCCATTGTGGATGGCTCCGCACGTGCGTGGGAAGAAGGAGGTGGAGGTGAGGGTTTTGCGAGAGAGCTCGTGGGAGAGGAAAGAGAAGGTGAGGAAGGAAATGGTAGAGTCGATTAGGGGTATAGGGTTAGGTAGATTTGCCGTGAGGCGGGTGCGGCTACGGGCGATGAGACAAAGCCGAGCGAGCGTTGGATGATGGGGCTACGATCCGAACGGCCGAGGGAGGTAGGCGGTTTTAGTGTGATCCGGTGTAGCGGAGCGCCGATCTTCGATGCACGTGGAAGCAGCGACCGTTGGATGAGGGAGAAAGAAATCTCAACGTCTCGAAGAGACGGGCTCGGATCCGGGTCACGGGTCGGGGTCTAGCTCAAGCCCATGTCTTGTAGATGAGTTGCTACTTGTTGGGTTGCAAATTGCGCGCTGGACCCCGGTCGCTCCTTAGATGCTCGACTCCGATTCTGGACTTAAACGCTTGGTATTTGGATGACGGTACCTTAGCTGGCGACACCTTGGAAGTTTCTAAGGTACTGAAGATTGTTCACGAAGAGGGTGGCAGTAGAGGCTTAATTTTGAATATTTAAAAGACAGAAATATTTTGGCCGGTTAAGGATCCTAGACGTAGCTTGGTTGGTTTATTCCCCATGTCCATCAGCACTCCCGATAAGGGTGTCAAATTTTTAGGGGGGCCGGTTAGCTTGGACTTGAATTTCTGCAGTGAGATGGTGTCGCGAAGAGTTGAAAAAACGGTGCAGTTAATGTCTACCATTAGGAAACTCCGGGATCCTCAGTGTGAGCTGTTACTTCTTCGGAGCTGCACTGGTGTTTCACGACTTTACTTCACTTTGCGTACTACTTGCCCAGATGCGCTCAAACAGGCTACTGCACAGTTTGATCATCTCCTACTTCTTTATCTGCGACATCTTATAACTGGCGATGGTGTTGGCTTTGGTCCCCTTCAGCAACGGCTAGCTACGCTCCCGATGAAGGATGTTGGGTTAGGTATACATACGATGGCAGACACTAGCCATTATTGTTACATCGCATCCTGTTTTCAGACAAGACACCTGCAAGATGTTATTTTGAAGTCTTAGTCGTCTTTTGATAGTTGCAACTTTCAGCGAGCCGTCTCTAACTTCTTACAGGTTTGTGGCCTCTCCCTTCTTCTTTCAACATCAATGACATTGCCCCCCGTCCCATGCACTCTTTGGCAATTACTTACTTTGATGTTGTTAAGAAGGAGATCCCTACGAAGTTCACCTTGTCTGTCCGTGATGTTAATTTGTGGAAATGTAACAAGATGGCTCATGCTCAAGACTACTTAAAGGCAATCCCCATCCAAGGGCTTAACCAATGCTTAGGGGCGAGACAGTTCAGTGCTATCCTCTGCTATAGACTTGGTATTCCTTTATTTGTGGAGAATAGCATGTGTCCAAGCTGCAAAAGGGAAATGGATGTTTTTGGCGATCATGCTTTGCATTGTTCTAGTGATGTTGGGCTTAAATTCAGCCACGACCTGGTAAGAGATGTTTTGGCCGATATTTGTTATAAATCAGGTGTGGCTGATAGGAAGGAGGTGTTATTGGGATTCTTGTCTGATAAGAACACTGGCCTAAGACCTGCAGACTTATTAGTGTACAACTGGGAGAATGGCAGTAATGTATGTTTTGATTTTACTGGGATCTCCCCTTTTGCGAGCGGTAGTAGGAATAACTTCACACCCGGTCATGCCATCAATGCTGCCATCACTCGTAAATGTAAGAAGTAATTGGACAAATGCACTGCGCACGGATACGGTTTTGGGGTCTTAGCCTTTTCAACTCAGGGTGAACTCGGGGATGATTTTGTTGTCTTTTTAAAGAGGTTGAAGAACTGTTTAGCTAGTCATGATGCCAATTCTAAGATTGGTAACATTCTTTTTACTAGGGTTGGTATTGCTATTCATAAGGGTGTTGGGGCTCAGCTTGTTGCTAGGCTCCCAACTAGCTTCTTATGTAATAATTCCTTTGAGGAGGATTCTTATTTTGATTAAAAAAAATTAATAAATAAAAAAATAAAATTAAATTAAAATTAAAATTTAAAAAGAGCCTAGAAATTTGTGCCATTTCAGGATGACACTAACCAGTCTAAGTGGATGGAAACATCTTGGTTGTAGGAGTTAAGGAACCCAATAACAGAGTCTATTCATAGAAAGACATAGTTCAGGTGTTAGAATGGAATCATCACACTACGTTCTGTTTTTATTTTATTTGAAAAATTGTATGTTTCTTTAAGTGATTTGGTGGGGCCCACACATCGAATTGTTACCACTGCCGGGATGAAATAGAGTGATTGAGTTACTAAAATAATAAAGAGACCAGACCAATCAGACCAAACGGAAATAAAAAAATAAATAAAAAAAAACACTTGGATAGCAATATGTGTGTGTTTTTACTGTCTCCGTCGCCTAAACAAGCGTGGAACGCAGGATCCATGGGAACTATCATGTAATTTGCCGACAAGAAGCATGCGCTTCGATCCTAAAGATCAAATCATGCAGTCCAAAATTTTTTTTTATGAAAAGTTTATTATTGTGCAATAAAATCGACCGCTGGTTCCCTTGTATATGCCAGTTTTGTTGATCTAGATTTAGGATTATCGACCGCTGGTTCCCTTGTATATGTCAAGCTGTGTTGATATTAGTCCAAACCAGTATCTCAATCCACTAGGATTCATAGGTTCATCTTGGCGGAGGCCTTCAGACAGATATGGGAAACACCGTTGACCTTAGACAACATTGTTTTGAACTATCTATCTTTATAATCCATCTTGTTAATCTATTCATTTGTGTGATTCCGATTATTGATGTCCATAGTGCGACTATCTGAATAGAACTCTGTCACTTATATATATATATATATATATGAATATGACTCGCATCCGGGTACTTCCTTTTGTAACCAATGAAAGTAGGCCAACCAAGGAGATTCTTTAGTAGCATTCCTGAGTTCTTCACAGATAGCTAGAGTTTGGAATAAAAGGTTTTGTAGGTACACATCTGATAAACCTTCCCGAGACTATAACTCGGCCACTAGGGCTACCTAGGGTTTTAAAGGCTTGTAATACGTGCCAAGTGTGACCGTATCCTCGACGAGATGGAGTTGTATGTTTTAAAATTAGTTTAGTTTGATTTGCTCGAGGACTAGCAAAGTCTAAGTGTGGGGGAATTTGATAGGTGTCTAAAACACCTTGATATTTATCTATTGTTTATGCTTTCTTTGCTAAGTTTTCTTGTAAATTATGTATCTTATGTTTGATTTTGAGTTTTAGGTACTTTGGAGCAAAAGAAGAAGAAACGTCTCTTAAAAGGGCTAAAGTGTCATTTCATGTGCAACTGCTGTTGGAGGCGAATTATCTCTCATTATTTGCTTTTATTTCTTCATCTCTATCTGAAAGGCATGTCGGCTTTAGTGATGCAAGTTATGTATGAAAAGCATGGCAGCCTTAGTGATGTATAAATATTGAAGAAAGAAGTGGATATGAGAGGTAAGAGATGGCTGCTCGAGAAACTACTAAAGGCACTCTCATAAATGTCCCAGAAGAGTCGATAAAGGCGCCCGGAGGAGTTGATAAAGTCACCCAGGAGTTTTTCACTATATATAGCCCAAAAGTTATCTTTGTACCCCAAAAAGTGCTATTCGCACCCCATGAATTACTAAATGTACCCCTGATCGCTATCGGCACCCCAGCTGTTGGATAAGGGGAGCTCATCTTCTCCATTTGAATTTTAAATTTTGGCGAGAAATCAGGTTTTAATGGCTGAAAAATTAGGGTTCGTGATTTGAATGGGTTGTGATGAGATTAAAGTTCTGAAACTAAATGGGTTTGTTCCTAAGGTCCAAACAGGGATGGTAATGGTCTTTGTTTTGACCATAATTGGCTAAATAATCGGCAAAAGATGAATCAGAGCTCACGGATTTTGGCGGGAAAATGTGTTCTTCATGGACAGATTTGATGTTCGGATTTTAGAGAGGTTATATGGAGATTCAATCGCTCAAACTTCTTGGATGGGCTTGTTTGGTCGAAACAGGCTTGGTAAGGTGATTGGATTCGACGGAGTTGGGCTACATGATTAATTAGAAGAAAACAGAGGTCGGTAAGCTTTCAGATTAATATGGGAAGTTGCGTGTGCTGGAAGGACTCGGGCTACCAATAGAAGCGTGAAGGAGAGCATCGTATACTGCTGCAAGGGATAAAAGAAGGAAGTTTCCATGTTCGTCTCGGTACAACAGGGAAGTGAAGAAGTTACGGGAAGATGTGTTACGTGGAAACTAGAGAATAAAATCCCCATGTGATTCGTATTTGTTAATAAAAGAATAATTTTGATAAGTTTGGCAAATGATGAAACACGTAAGGAAGCTTAGAAGAGAATAATCCTGTAACTTGGCCGTGAAGAAGAAGAAAAAAATTAAAAAGGAAAGGAGATCAATGGGAGTTATTACGAGAGATTCAAAGGCCCTGTTGAGTATAAAAGAGATGGTCGAACCCTGGAGAAGAGGACGATAGCCTGGGAGAACCTAGGAGAGAATAGATACTGCAGAATTGAAAAAAATCATAAGTTTCAGAAAGTTACCTGCTGCTGCAAGAACACGAAGAACAAAGGTACGCCAGGAACGGTCGCAGAAGCAGTCTTAGATACAACGACAGAGGATCCTCTATCGTTCTTCAATCAGTAGGGAAAAACCTTCAGACACTGTGCCGTTTAGTAGCTAAGGTGCTCAATTCAGTGCTAAACGCCTTTAGCGACTGGAAATCATTGTAAGCATCTTTTATTATTTTTAATACAATGATTAATGGAATTTTCTCCAATCTTCGATCTATGAGTAGCTAAATTTCTTTTCTAGGGTTTTGGAGGAAACTATTTTTAATGGGTAATATATAGTATTTAAATTTTTTGACATATTTTACTCCATATTTGTGCTTTCAATTGTCCAAAAATTTCCTTTTCTTTGTATGCTTCGTAAAAACTGTTTTGGGTAGTTTGAGCTGCCGATATTTTATAAGCGAAGGAAAATTAGGCCTAGGAATAGTGATGAAAGTTTTTTAAAAAAAAAAGAGCTTATAACGTTATATCTTCCAACGCATGAGATTGAGTTCGAATTGTTTTGAGTAAAGTAGGAGTATTATGTCAAAGTTTTAATTATTGAGTTTACCTTCATTAGAAGTAGTGGAATCCAAAGCCCTAGACTCATCTCTCCTTGGTAACAAAAATCAATTTTAATTAGTCTGTCTTATTTTCTTTTATTAATCAAAAACCAAATCTTCATAAAAGTCCGAGAATCGAACCTTCTTTTTTACCACTTGTAAAAACTACATCAGTTTTTGGCGCCGCCGACGCGGACTTGCCTTTAGGTTAGGTTTTAGATTTTTATTTTTATTTTGTATTTTTAGTTTAGTTTTTGTTTTATTTGATTTTCTTTTCTTTGATTTTACTTGGGTATTTTTCTTGTTTTTATTGTGCAGGTAATATTCTATATTTATTGTGGAATTGCCTAACAAAAGAGGTAAGTAACAAAACCCAAAATTTTATTATTTTTTAGGTTTTATTTCCTTTTTGTGTATATATATTTTATTTTATTTTTGAAGAAAAAAAATTTTCAAAAAAATACACGTTGCACACACCAATTGCATCCTCAGATTACCGAATTTAGGAAACCTGTGGAAAAGTACGCTGAACCCGTGCCTTGGGCCATTTGGGAGTTACCAGCCGAAATTCCACAAGCCTCAGCCTCGTACCTTTAGGTATATTTTGTTGAGGTAGCCCAAGCTTACCTAATTTAGTAAACCCTACATTTGCATGTGCACGATTTTCTCGCTTCACTAGTATTCTTGCTTGTGTATGCGACGTTGGAAACAGGTAGGAGATAGACTTGAGGAGAACGACCTTTTTAATTTGACACCGACCTGTTACACGGATCTAGGTAATACTTTTATTTTTGCTGAAATGGTTAATGAAAATGATGAGGGTGAAGTCCCGCCAACCAAAACCCTTAGGGACCGTTTGAACCCATCTAGAGTGATGCGTGAACCTGGGGTTGTTTTACCGGACACTACGGTTAAGTTTGATATTAAACCTGGGACATTTGGCATGCTACGTAAGTTTAAGGGGATAGAGAATGAGAACCTATATACCCATATTCGTGACTTTGAGATGATTTGTGACACCATGAGTTATCCGAATGTCACCAAAGACGATGTTAGGTTGCGTTTGTTTCCCTTTTCCCTAGAAGAGAGAGCCGGTGAGTGGTATCATATCATTCCTTCCAAATCAATCACTACCTGGGATGGACTTGTAGAGGTTTTCGTTAAGAAATTCTACCCACACCATAAGAATGCTGCTGTTCGACAGTCTATCCAAACCTTTAAGCAGAAATTAGGTGAACACCTACACGATTATGTAGAAAGGTTTAATGAATTGTTATACCAATGCCCACATCACGGCTTTGATAAAGCCCACATGGCCCAAATATTATATGAGGGCCTTGATAGTGAAACCCGATTGCAGGTAGAAACAATGAGTGGTGGAGAATTTACCCATCAAGACCCAGATGAATGTTTTGACGAGTTGGTCGAGTTAGCTGAAAAGACTCATCAATGGGCTTCAATGAGGGAACCCGAAATAACTAGGAACCCTATCCATAGGGTCAATAGAGTCGATAATGGGTCAGATATCCTTAGGCGTCTAGAGGCCTTAGAGATGAAACAAGGGTCAAACCAGACTATGAGCTGTAATAGTGGGCCCAGAACATATCCATGTACCATTTGTGGTGATCAAAGTCATATAGGACCCCACTGTCCCCTGTTCTACCCTAGTGAAACTACTCCGTGACAGTCAGTGTCCTACACGGTGGTATGAACTCTAAATATGAGGGTCGACCCAAGTTTGACCCATACTCTAATACCTATAACCCTGGTTGGAGACATAACCCTAATTTTTCGTGGTCTAAAGGTGCCCATCAAGGTATCCCATCTAGCAACCCACCACCAGGCTTCCCTAGGAACCAACCTCAAGTCCAAGAACCGAGCCCAGTTGAACAAAAGATGTCGTCTCTAGAGGAAACTCTTAGACTCTTTATTGAAGGTAGTACCCGAAATAATGCCGAGACTACCCAAAATTTTAAACTTTTAGGACAGAGGTTCGATGAAGTTCAACGTAACCAACAAAACAGTGACCGAGCTATTGCCAACATAAAAACTCAGGTAAGTCAACTGTCAAATAGGTTAGATGATAGGGAAAACGGGAAATTTCCTAGCCAAACGACTCTAAATCCGAAAGGTGTTAACCAGGTTAATGGGTCGGGTAGTTCTAAACACAATGAACATGTCAAAGCAATTATCACCCTTAGGAGTGGTAAAACTCTAGAGAACTCGGTAGAACCACCTAAGGATAGTAGTCCAGCTGAAGAGACTGAGGTTAACCAAACTTCATCTAAAGACCTTAATGGGCCTGAGAGTGCTAAGAGTCCAAGTGAGGAAGATATCCCTGAGAGAGTGTATATACCACCCGCACCATTTCCTCAAAGACTCGCTAAGAAAAAGCCTAGTACATATGCTGAAATCCTAGACATCTTTAAGCAAGTTAAGATCAACCTGCCTTTATTAGATGCAATAAAACATGTACCGGCTATGGCCAAGTTCCTAAAAGAGATGTGCACTGTTAAGAGAGACGCGAGTGTCCATAAAAAGGCATTTTTAACCCAACAAGTTAGTTCCATAATCTCACAAAAGTACCCGGTCAAATTTAAAGATCCTGGTTGTCCTACTGTCACATGTGTTATAGGTAGCCAAACGATATACAATGCTTTATTAGATCTTGGGGCTAGTGTGAATCTTTTACCTTTCTCGGTATATGAACAACTTGGACTAGGGGAGATGAAACCAACTAGGATAACACTACAGTTAGCCGATAGGTCAGTCAAAATCCCACGTGGAATTATTGAAGACGTTTTGGTTCAGGTAGAAAACTTTATCTATCCAGTTGACTTTCTGATTTTAGACACTCAACCTGTCTCTAGTCAAGATATCAATATCCCAATCATCCTAGGTCGTCCGTTCCTAGCCACTCAAATGCAGTCATACATTGTCAAACTGGCCTAGTAGAATTTTCCTTTGGGAATCAGAAAATCTCTGTGAACGTTTTAAGGCGTTACAAGCCCCACCGGACCCTGAACACTACGAGTCTATATGTATGATTGATTCTCTAGTTGAGAATACTTTTAACACAAATAGTGTTAGTGATCCTTTAGAGGCGTGCTTGTCCCACTTTGGAGCCTACTATGATGAGGATAGTCATTTTGAAGAAGTTAATGCGTTGTTAGACTTTGCGCCAGTAATGAATTATGGAAAATGGCAGCGTAAACGAGAACCTCTTCCGCCAACCATAGATAAACCCCTCCCATCATCAGTTAAAGCACCCACCCTTGAATTAAAGCCGCTACCAGATACACTGAAATATGTATTTCTTAGTAATGAGAATACTCTTCCTGCCATAATTGCTTCTGACTTAAAGCCCGATCAGGAAAGTAGACTAGTTAGTGTTCTTAGAGAGCACAAAACTGCAATAGGGTGGACTATAGCAGATTTGAAAGGAAGTAGTCATGTTGATTGTATGCACCACATCTACCTAGAAGATGGTGCCAAAACCTCAAGAGAAATGCTGAGATGTTTGAATCCTAATATGAAGGAAGTTGTTCGTACTGAGGTGCTTAAGTTATTAGATGCGGGTATCATATACCCCATATTTGATAGTAAATGGGTCAGTCCTGTCCAGGTTGTCCCAAAGAAGTCTGGGATTATTTTAGTTGCGAATGAGAATAATGAACCGATCCCTACCCGTGTTACTACCGGGTGGAGAGTTTGTATAGACTACCGTAAGCTGAACTCAGCAACTAGGAAAGACCACTTTCCTCTACCATTCATCGAACAAATGTTAGAAAGACTATCTGGCCACATCCATTATTGTTTCCTAGATGGATACTCTGGTTATAACCAAATCCCTATAGCACCGGAGGACCAGGAGAAAACAAACTTCACATGTCCATTTGGTACTTTTGCTTACAGGCGTATGCCTTTTGGGTTGTGTAATGCACCCGCAACATTCCAACGTTGCATGCTAAGTATCTTTTCGGACATGGTTGAGCGATTTCTCGAGGTCTTTATGGACGATTTTTTGGTTTTTGGATCCTCTTTCGATGAATGCTTGCACCACCTTACACTAGTTCTAGAACGTTGTAAAGAAAAGAACTTAGTCCTTAATTGGGAAAAGTGTCATTTTACGGTTAAATCTGGAATAGTGTTAGGACATGTGGTGTCCTCTAAAGGAATAGAAGTTGATAAATCCAAGGTTGAACTAATTTCTAAATTAAGACCACCTAAGAATGTAACAGATGTTAAATCTTTCCTTGGCCATGCTGGATTTTATCGTCGTTTCATCAAAGACTTTAACAAGATTGCTTTACCCCTGTCGAACCTACTTGCTAAAGATACTGCCTTTGTATTTGACGAAGCCTGTGTTGCGGCTTTTGAGAAGGTAAAATCATTGTTGACTTCTGCCTGTATCATCCAACCACCCGATTGTTGGCCAACGACGTGATAAATCACCTAGTGTGATTTATTATGCTAGTAGGACCCTAAACGATGCCCAGTTGAACTACACAACCACTGAGAAAGAAATTTTAGCCATCGTTTTTGCTTTGGAGAAATTTAGATCATATCTCCTAGGGTCTAAGGTCATAGTCTATTCTGATCATGCCGCACTCAAATATCTCCTTTCCAAGAAGGACTCTAAACCTCGGCTGATTAGATGGGTATTATTGTTCCAAGAATTTACTCTAGATATTCGTGATAAGAAAGGGTCCGAAAATGTAGTAGCTGACCATTTATCCCGTATCCTTGATGAGACTAAAGATGATGAGAAACCGATCCTTGACACGTTCCCTGATGAATAATTATTTTCCATCTCTTTGTTACCCTAGTTTGCAGACATTGTCAATTATTTGGTAACTGGTCAAATGCCCGACCATTGGTCTAAACAGGATATAGCTAAATTCTTGTCTGAGGTAAAATACTTTTTCTGGGATGATCCGTACTTATTCAAATATTGCCCTGATCAGATCATCCGTCGTTGTATTCCCGACAACGAAATCTCCAGTGTCTTGACTTTTTGTCATTCTGGAGCTTGTGGGGATCATTTTAGTTCTGAGAAAACAACTGCGAAGGTTTTGCAATCCGGTCTTTATTGGCCAACTATGTTTAAGGACTCCTACCTATTTTTTCAAAGTTGTGATAGATGTCAAAAGTTAGGAAAGATGACCCGACGTAATATGATGCCACTTAGTCCTATATTAATAATAGAAATATTTGATGTGTGGGGTATAGATTTTATGGGTCGTTTTGTCAATTCCTATGGCAACTTTTACATCTTATTAGTTGTTGACTATGTGTCTAAATGGGTAGAAGCAATCGCTACCAAGACAAATGATCGCCACGTTGTGATCAAGTTTATTAGAGACAATATTTTCTCTCGATTTGGTATGCCTAGAGCAATCATTAGTGATGGAGGTTCCCATTTTTGTAACCGGTCTTTTGAGACTCTCATGAAGAAATACTCCATTACCCATAAGGTTTCTACACGTTACCACCCACAAACTTGTGGCCAAGTTGAAGTGTCTAATAGGCAAATTAAACAGATTTTAGAAAAGACCGTAAACCCTACCCGAAAAGATTGGTCTTTGCGCTTAGTAGAAGCTTTGTGGGCTTACCGAACCGCTTTTAAGACTCCAATTGGGATGTCTCCGTATAGACTTGTCTTCGGTAAAGCCTGCCATTTGCCTGTAGAATTAGAACACCGAGCTTATTGGGCCATTAAACGGCTAAACTTTGACCTACCAACTGCTGGTGATAACCGTAGACTGCAACTCAATGAGTTAGAAGAAATTTGTAATGATTCTTACCAAAGTGCGAAAATTTACAAGGAGAAAACAAAAATATTTCATGATAAATCGATTATTCGAAAGACATTTGAACCAGGTAAAAAAGTTCTCCTTTACAATTCTCGTTTACATCTTTTCCCTGGTAAATTGAGGTCTCGGTGGACCAGACCATATTTTGTTAAAATTGTTTTTCCTCATGGTGCAGTTGAAGTTGAAAATCCGAAGAACGGAGAAACTTTCAAGGTTAACGGTCAACGGTTGAAACCATTCTTGGAGTTACCCAGTCATGCAATAGAAGAATCGGAGCTGAGAGATCCTGTCTACCAGGATTAATTTGAACGGGTCACAATGTCTGGCTGAAGACACTAAACTTAGCGCTTATTGGGAGGAAACCCATACATGGTGATGTTAAGGTCCATCACGGAGGACCTATTTGTTGTACATTAGTTTTGTTTTTGTTTTTATTTTCTTTCTTTCTTGCTCCCATGGAAGGATTGCTACACTTCATCCAGGTACTATCTTTCCGACTTACCTCTTTATTCCTCTTGTTACTTATATTTTTGGTACTGCACTTTATTTTGAAACATTGAGGAAAACGGTAGATTTAAGGTTATTTTTCTTTGATTCTTCTGTGTTTGAACTCTAATTAGGTTTTTGACCTCTCTTTTTCGCTGTTTGTAGAGGGGATTTTGTCAATTAGATTTAGGGTTCTGTTTTTGTTTTCAATTAGGATTTTGAAAATCCTGTTTTTCTCAATTGATAGTGGGGGTTTTGAATTCGTGTGTGATTGTTGATTGAGATTCTATTTTGTAGTAATCTCTGTAAGGAATTTCGTTTTCCAAGGCTAGGGTTTTCTTCTGTTTTTTGAGGAAACAGTTTTAGGGGTTTCCATGAACAATTTTTGAAGATTTTGGAGTCGTGGGTTTGTTCTTTTTCTTCAATTCTTCAACTTCTTCTTCTCTGAGTTTGGGGTTTTCTTTTGTTGTTTCTTTCCGGTTCTTTCTCAATTGAGCTTTTGTATGTGAATTTGTCGGAAATTGTTACTGGGTTTGTGAATGATAGCTGAGAGTTTCGTCGTTCCGAGGAATATTAAGGGATTTGAGGGTGCTTCTCGTAGTTTGTCACAGGTATTTGTGTGGGTTTGGTCCGTTTCTTCAATTCTTCATCTTCTTCTTAGAGATTGGAGCTCTTCCTGTGTTACTTCAATTTGGTTTTGGAGTTTGATTATGTTGGTAATTGAGGAAGGTGTTTGTGCAGCTTTTTGGAGATTTTGCTAGGGTTTTCTGTGTTTTCTTCCGAGGGTTTTTCAGCTGTTGGAATTTTGGTTTTGGTTTGTTGTTTTTCTTCTTTTCTATGAACACCTGCCAAAGTTCAGAGAAGAAGTTGTAGGGTATTTGCTTTTTTACCTTATTTGTTTATCGATTCAATTTGAGGCAACAGAGGTGTAGGGATTGTGTGTTTCTCCATTCCCTCATTGTTTATGCTCTGTGAAGAAGATTGTGTTTCAATTAGTGGTTTGACTGTATGGTAATTTGAGTTTTCTTTCTGAAATCTTATATTCCCATCCATTCAGCTCTAATTTCCCCCTTCGCTTTGTGCCCTGAGAACAAGTTTTACTGGGTAATTTGAGTTTCTTTTTGCAACTTTAATTCAATTATGTCTAGGTGTACTAGGTCTAGACAAGAGCAATGCTTGAGCTCTTTATCCCATGGTTTTGATTCACAAGGTGTTAATCGTTTCATCCAGTGTCCTTTTAGGGATTTTGATGGTTGCAGCAATGGTGTTAGAGGTAGGGGTTTGGTAAGGAGTTCTTTCTTCAAGCATGTTAATGATAAGCATTTGGTACATGGTGCAAAACATGATAGATGCAGGGACCGAATTGTACATAATGGAAGTGTCTTTGCCTTATGGGAAGAGGCTCTTTTGCAACTTAAAATGTGGATGTGTACTAAGTGTATGCACCTTCAAGCTTGGAGTAAGTCATGCAAAGCACATGTAGGTGATGTGATTCCTGCTCCTCTTAATGGTAGGGAGGCAGACTTCCTTATCCATGGTATTACAAAACCACTTGTTGAGGTAAGTCATTGTTCTGATGATACAAATGTTGTTGTTCCTAGTATGCCCTGTCTCGATGTGGACTTACTAGATAAGGTTTTTCAAGCTCAGTTTCATACTATTAGACACATACCCATCAAGTGTAGGCTGAGTTTTTCTAGGGCTTTCAGACAAACAATGGACAATGTTATTCTTAATCCTCAAGATATTTCTTGTTGGATTAAATTATTGCTTTTTCCCATTTGTATTTTGAGGAATTACACTCCTAAGTGTAAAGCTGAAGAGAGGTCGGGTATGCGTAAGAGGTTACAAATTGCTTCTATAAATCAGACCTTAGCTAAGTGGCATGATACTGATGGTTGTTCTTCCTTGATTTTGGATCTTTTGGCGGAGCATGATTCCTCTACTAAACATAGGGTTTTAACCCCTAAAGACAATCAGGTAGACATTAATCTTAGACTTTGTAAAAGGAAGTTAAGTCAGGGTTCTTATAATGCTGCTATCAGGATTCTTACTTCCAATGGTGTAGCTCCCTTTTCTGATAGTACTTTGGCAGATTTGCAGCTCAAACATCCTTGTGTACTACCGCCTACTCTACCTACTGTTTCTAATGAGGTTATCGCAGCACATGTTAGCGCAGACGTTGTTCTTAGCAGGATTAGAAGTTTTCCCAAGGGTACTTCATGTGGCAGAGATGGACTCCATGCTCAACATTTTCTTGATGCGCTTAGTGGATCTGCCGCAGTTGTTGCTGATGATCTTTTAGCTTCCGTTACTGCAATTGTTAATATGCTTTTAGCTGGTAATTGCCCTCCACAGCTTGGAATGTTCTTTGCCAGTGCCCCTCTTACCCCGTTGCTTAAACCTGGTGGTGGGATTAGGCCTATAGCTGTTGGTACTATTTGGAGACGTTTAGTATCTAAGGTTGCGGCTTTATCTGTAAGTAAAGACATGGCTGTTTATTTAAGTGATTTTCAGTTCGGTGTTGGGGTACCATGCGGAGGGGAAGCTATTTTACATTCTGTCAATCGCATCTTGACTGAGAAAGGTAATCTGAATTCCATGTCCATGCTCTTGGTTGATTTTAGGAATGCTTTTAATCTAGTTGATCGAACAACTATGTTATGCGCTGTAAGGAATAAGTGCCCTAGCATATCCAGATGGGTTGAATTCTGTTATGCTTCCCCTGCTAGATTGTATTACGGCGCTTATACTTTGTCTTCTGCGCGTAGGGTGTACAACAAGGAGATCCGTTGGGTCCCCTCCTTTTCTCTTTGACGTTGCATCCCATTGTTTTGAAAATTTCTCAGCAATGCAATCTTGACCTGCAAGCTTGGTACTTAGATGATGGTACCATCATAGGAGATACAATGATGGTTTCTAAGGCCTTTCACATCATCAAGAGTGAAGGTGCTGCTATAGGGCTTGACCTAAACATCCAGAAAACTGAACTTTTTTGGCCTTCCTTTGATGTGAGGAGTACTCAAGTCGGTGTTTTCCCAGCTGATATAGGTAGGCCGTCAGTAGGTGTTAAACTTCTTGGTGGTCCTGTGAGTTTGCAAACTTCTTTTTGCAGTCAACTTGTTCTAGATAGAGTACACAAGACTACTCAGTTAATGGATGCAGTTCGTAGATTAGGTGACCCTCAAAGTGAATTACTTTTGCTTCGATATTGTGCAGGCATCTCTAAACTGTATTTTACCCTGCGTACAACTGCGCCTAACTATATGAAAGCTGCACAGGTTACTTTCGATGCTTATCTTTCCACCTATATGAGGAATTTGGTGACTGGTGATGGACCAGGGTTTGGTTTGCTGCAGCAGAGGTTAGTTTCTTTGCCCATTAGAGATGGTGGACTGGGAATTTATTCTATGATGGATACTATGCATTATTGTTATTTGGCTTCTTGTTCTCAGACTTTACAAAAGCAGGAGTCTATTTTACGCTTTTCTGGTATTTAGGTTAAAGGCCAAGCATATCAAGATGCTTTTGATACTTTTATGCAGGTTTGTGGTATTGATTCGTCTCAACTTTGTAATCTCATTACTGCCCCCCACCCTATGCATGTATTGGCAGTTCAGTATTTTGCAATTGTGACTAAGGAAATGCCTCCCTTTATAACATGTCCAAGCGAGATTTGGTTCTATGGCAATGTAATAGAACTCAACATGCACAGGATTACCTCTTTGCAATTCTTGCTGACGGGCTTGGACAGAAGATTGGACCGCGACAATTTTGTGCAGTGCTTAGCTATAGACTTGGTATCCCATTATTTGCTGTGAACAGTTCTTGTTTTTGCTGTAATAGAGATATGGACGTATACGGTGACCAAGCTCTTCATTGTGCCAGTGAGATCAATATTAAGTTTCGACACGATCTTGTCAAAGACACATATGTGGATATTTGTTTTCGATCTGGTGTGCAGTCCAATGTTGAAGCTTCCTTGGGGTTCCTTTATAAAGATGGTGGTGATTCTAGGCCGGCAGACATTTTAGTCTACAATTGGGAAGACGGACGCGATACTTGCTTTGATGTGACTGGGGTTTCTCCGTTTGCTGGGGGAGGTGTGCAGGCTTTTACTCTTGGCCTTGCTTTGGCTAAGGCTGTTGAGCGTAAGCGGAATAAGTACCTTGATGTTTGTAAAGCTAATGGTTTTAATTTTGGTATCCTAGCTTTTACTACTTTAGGCGAACTTGGTTTTGAGTCCATTGAGTTTTTGCATAGATTGAAGAATTACATAGTTAGACATGATGCTAATATTCATGTTGGCAATTTTATTTTTATTAGAATAGGTCTAGCTATTCAAAAAGGCGTTGGAGCCCAGCTTGTTGCTAGGCTCCCAACTAGTTTCTTGTAAATGTATAACTTTTTCTTTTTTAATAATAATAAGAATAAAAAAAAAAAAAAAAAAATTAAAAAAGAGCCTAGAATTTTGTGCCAATTCAGGATGACACTAACCAGTCTAAGTGGATGGAAACATCTTGGTTGTAGGAGTTAAGGAACCCAATAACAGAGTCTATTCATAGAAAGACAGAGTTCGGGTGTTAGAATGGAATCATCACACTACGTTCTGTTTTTATTTTATTTGAAAAATTGTATGTTTCTTTACGTGATTTGGTGTGGCCCACACATCGAATTGTTACCACTGCCGGGATGAAATAAAAGTGATTGAGTTACTAAAATAATAAAGAGACCAGACCAATCAGACCAAACGGAATTTAAAAAAGAAAAGAAAAAAGAACACTTGGATAGCAATATGTGTGTGTTTTCCCTGTCTCCGTCGCCTAAACAAGCGTGGAACGCAGGATCCATGGGAACTATCATGTAATCTGCTGACAAAAAGCATGCACTTGGATCCTAAAGATCAAATCATGCAGTCCAAAAAAAAAAAAAAAATTTATGAAAAGTTTGTTATTGTGCAATAAAATCGATCGCTGGTTCCCTTGTATATGCCAGTTGTGTTGATCTAGATTTAGGATTATCGACCCCTGGTTCCCTTGTATATGCCAAGCTGTGTTGATATTAATCTAGACCAATATCTCAATCCACTAGGATTCATAGGTTCATCTTGGCGGAGGCCTTCAGACAGATATGGGAAACACCGTTGACCTTAGACAACATTGTTTTGAACTATCTATCTCTATAATCCATCTTGTTAATCTATTCATTTGTGTGATTCCGATTATTGATGTCCATGGTGCGACTATCTGAATAGAACTCTGTCACTTATATATATATGAATATAACTCGCATCCGGGTACTTCCTTTTGTAACCAATGAAAGTAGGCCAACCAAGGAGATTCTTTAGTAGCATTCCTGAGTTCTTCACAGATAGCTAGAGTTTGGAATAAAAGGTTTTGTAGGTACACCTCTGATAAACCTTCCCGAGACTATAAATCGGCCACTAGGGCTACCTAGGTGTTTAAAGACTTGTTATACGCGCTAAGGGTGACTGTATCCTCGACGAGATGGAGTTGTATGTTTTAAAATTAGTTTAGTTTGATTTGCTCGAGGACTAGCAAAGTCTAAGTGTGGGGGAATTTGATAGGTGTCTAAAACACCTTGATATTTATCTATTGTTTATGATTTCTTAGCTAAATTTTCTTGTAAATTATGTATCTTATGTTTGATTTTGATTTTTAGGTACTTTGGAGCAAAAGAAGAAGAAACGTCGCTTAAAAGGGCAAAAGTGTCATTTCATGTGCAACTGCTGTTAGAGGCGAATTATCTCTCATTATTTGCTTTTATTTCTTCATCTTTATCTGAAAGGCATGTCGGCTTTAGTGATGCAAGTTATGTATGAAAAGCATGGCAGCCTTAGTGATGTATAAATATTGAAGAAAAGAAGTGGATATGAGAGGTAAGAGATGTCTGCTCGAGAAACTACTAAAGGCACCCTCAGAAATGTCCCAGAAGAGTCGATAAAGGCGCCCGGAGGAGTTGATAAAGTCACCCAGGAGTTTTTCACTATATACAGCCCAAAAGTTATCTTTGTACCCCACAAAGTGCTATTCGCACCCCAGGAATTACTAAATGTACCCCTGATTGCTATCGGCACCCCAGCTGTTGGATAAGGGGAGCTCATCTTCTCCGTTTGAATTTCAAATTTTGGCGGGAAATCAGGTTTTAATGGCTGAAAAATTAGGGTTCGTGATTTGAATGGGTTGTGATGAGATTAAAGTTCTGAAACTAAATGGGTTTGTTCCTAAGGTCCAAACAAGGATGGTAATGATCTTTGTTTTGACCATAATTGGCTAAAGATGAATCAGAGCTCACGGATTTTGGCTGGAAAATGTGTTCTTCATGGACATATTTGATGTTCGGATTTTGGAGAGGTTATATGGAGATTCGATCGCTCAAACTTCTTGGATGGACCTGTTTGGTCGAAACATGCTTGGTAAGGTGATTGGATTCGACAGAGTTGGGCTACATGATTAATTGGAAGAAAACAGAGGTCGGGAAGCTTTCAGATTAATATGGGAAGTTGCGTGTGCTGGAAGGACTCGGGCTACCAATAGAAGCGTGAAGGAGAGCTTCGTGTACTGCTGCAAGGGATAAAAGAAGGAAGTTTCTATGTTCGTCTCGGTACAACAGGGAAGTGAAGAAGTTACGGGAAGATTGTGTTACGTGGAAAATAGAGAATAAAATCCCCATGTGATTCGTATCTGTTAATAAAAGAATAAGTTTGATAAGTTTGGCAAATGATGAAACACGCAAGGAAGCTTAGAAGAGAATAATCCTGTAACTTGGCCGCGAAGAAGAAGAAAAAAATTAAAAAGGAAAGGAGTTCAATGGGAGTTATTACGAGAGATTCAAAGGCCCTGTTGAGTATAAAAGAGATGGTCGAACCCTAGATAAGAGGACGATAGCCTGGGAAAACCTAGGAGAGAATAGATATTGCAGAATCGAAAAAAATCATAAGTTTCAGAAAGTTACCTGCTGCTGCAAGAACACGAAGAACAAAGGTACGCCAGGAACGGTCGCAGAAGCAGTCTTAGATACAACGACAGAGGATCCTCAATCGTTCTTCAATCAGTAGGGAAAAACCTTCAGACACTGTGCCGTTTAGTAGCTAAGGTGCTCAATTCAGTGCTAAACGCCTTTAGCGACTGGAAATCAAGCATCTTTTATTATTTTTAATACAATGATTAATGAAATTTTCTCCAATCTTCGATCTATGAGTAACTAAATTTATTTTCTAGGGTTTTGGAAGAAACTATTTTTAATGGGTAATATTTAGTATTTAAATTCCTTGACATATTTTACTCCATATTTGTGCTTTTAATTGTCTAAAAATTTTTCTCTTCTTTGTATGCTTCGTAAAAACTGTTTTGGGTAGTTTGAGCTGACGATATTTTATAAGCGAAGGAAAATTAGACCTTAGAATAGTGACGAAAGTTGTAAAAAAAAAGAGAGCTTATAACGTTATATCTTCCAAAGCATGAGATTGAGTTCGGATTGTTTTGAGTAAAGTATGAGTATTATGTCAAAGTTTTAATTATCGAGTTTACCTTCATTAGAAGTAGTGGAATCCAAATCCCTAGACTCATCTCTCCTTGGTAACAAAAATCAATTTTAATTAGTCTGTCTTATTTTCTTTTATTAATCAAAAACCAAATCTTCATAAAAGTCCGAGAATCGAACCTTCTTTCTTACCACTTGTAAAAATTACATCATACCTTCATCTTGTTCTTCGGGAGCATCATTACTTAGCTGGTTCTGACTTGCTTCACATATTTTTGCACCAACAAATCCAGATCTTCAATTATCTCCACACCATAAGCATTGTCTAATTCATGAATATATGAGATGTATTCCTCATTAATGTAACGCCTTATTCTCAAATCATCAACTACATTCTCCCACTCCTCATCATTATGGTTAATGATGAAACAATCTTTGCATAAGTTATGTGATTGCCTTTCCCAGTGATAGTGAACCCAAGCTACTCCACCTGTATCATTATTCCACCAAGCTCCTTTGTGAAGAGGTTTTGCTAAGTCAATCTTCACTCTAGCAGTTATCATGCTCCCAGCTCCTGGTTTACAATTTTTCAGATCAATCCAGATCTTTTTTCCAAGTTCATTAGCAACATCATTAACTACAGAAGGAGAATAATGTTCTAACATAAGATGTTGGAATTGAACATTCCATTCCTGGTGAGTAAACTTTTGATCCCGCACTTGAATGAAGGGATCATAAATTATAAGATTTAGGTGACTTTTGAGAACATTCCGGGGTCCTTTTTTGAGAATAGCTCCCATTGTTTTTGATGAATAAAACTCGAAGAGGAAGATGTTTCCGTCGAGAGCACGAACTTCTTTAACTTTGTATCTTTTCCATAAAGAGGTGGTTGCTTTCCTCACATCCTCAATATCTTTTGGTTCTTTTGAAAAAAGTTTTCCTATCAAAGTATTGTTCCATTCATTTGTGACCTCAGATATTATAGTTTTCTTGGAACCTAGAGCTATTCTCATTTATCTTGCACAAATATCACGAATGGTAGTATTCTGCATCTTACGAGTTGTAGGTGCAAATAATCCACAGGGACAGGTGGAACCATCCTGGCCGAGGGCGTACCAAGAAAAGCAAGCACTAGAAACACTGAATCATCTCATCAGATCTGGGCGCGAGAAAAGAGGAATAGAGACAGATCGAGAGGTCGACATAAAGGAAAAGAAAGGTTCTGATGTGATGCTCATCGGGTTCGAGGGTAGTTAATGCACTGACAGAGTTGGTGAAGAGATAAGAAAAACTCGGTCAAAGTGGGACTCGGCCAGGAATCTAAAGGGTGACGTCGATCATCTCCATCAAACGAACGACATCGGGTGATGACATTACTCGGCTAGATGATTCGACTCGAGCAAAGGGGAAGATCGACCGAAGCATCAGCTAGCCGATCGAGAAGACCATCCAGGAAGCTACACCAGGCCTAACACTGTAATATCGATGTACCACCACTTGTAACTATAAATAGAGATCGTGTAGAGAAGTAAAGGGAGGCAATTCATAAGTAAGTGAGAGGAGAGATAGAGTATTGTTGAGAACATTTCATCCTTGTAAACTTGTGTGAAGTAATAAGATCATCCTTTCATCCCCGTGGACGTAGGTAATCATGCCGAACCACGTACATCTTGTGTTCTTCTATGTCTTTCGTTGATTTACTTCTTTGCATGCGTTTGAAATTCTTTGGATGTAGTAGTAGGGTTTTCTACATCTACATTCTGGCGCCGACTAAGGGGACCGTGTAACATCTTCGGATACCTTGAAATCGGTTACCAAAAGAGAGAAATCCAAGCTCCTAAGTCACCTTACGTGTTAGTTGAAGCTAAGGGAGAAACTCTTTTGGTTAAGAGTGTTGATAGGCAAAGCTTGCGAGATTTTTTTTGTCTTTGTTTTCTTAGCAAAACCTTGTTGAGTTGTGATGTAGGATCGTTCTATTTTCTTGTCTTTCGTTTGAATTAAGTCGCCAAGATTAAATCGTTAAACTAGGCTGTTTGCTTAAGTCGTCTAAGCGAGTTATTAGAAGATCAGTAAGCTACCGAAATAACATCTTTTGATGTTGGTAAAAGCTAGAATGAAATTCCACCTCGCTGACCTATTTTCTTCTCATCTCTAATGGTTAAAATCCGTGGGCTGCTAGGTTTGTTGTTTCAAGTTCACCTTTGTGGTCAAAAGCGCAATGTTGTTACCTTTGTTTTTACTTACTTAAGTTCATGAAAAGCTCACGGAAATTTAATTTAAAAGGAAAAACTTGTTTAGTTATCTTCATCGTCTTAACTCCATCAAACAAGAGTCGGGAGATCTCTTACCTTATGAATAAGGGAATCCAGTCGAGTAAGTTTGACTAATTATGTAAAGGTAAATGTTTTCGTTGGGGTAAAGCATTTCTGGTCAAAGGTCGCCTTGCCACCGATCTAAGATAAAACGTAATAACATCTCAAAAGCTCCCGAATGGATCATCTTTGATGACCGGTAGAAGCTAATTTGAAACGTTACGTCGTTGTTCGGATATTCTTAGTTAGCTAAAACAAAGCATGACAATGGTAGAGGCAAGACTAACTCGAAGTCATCGAGTTCAGTTTTCCGAAAACTACGGCTGGAAGGAGTTTAGTGGGCGCTTCATTATTAAGCCTCATCTTGATCCTACGCTAAAAGCCTCACAACATCAGTAGATGATCAGCACGATAATCGGTAAAGGTTATCGTATTGTCAAACCATAGTCAAGAAAGAAATCTTCCGACCTGACATACGGATGATTAATGACTTCTGGCGCAAGGAATGTTAGGACAAATAGTGATTAATGCGTAGACAAAGTACCGAAAGCGATGTGTGGAGACATCTTTTCAAAAAATTGTCCCCTTGCGGTCAAACCCACTTGATTGTTGAGATAAACACGCTAGCATAAATGGAATTGTACTGTGAAAACTTTTTTCACTTTACACAGCAGAACTGCTGTACTTCATCCTTAACCTTTTCGAAAACGGTTCGAAGTAAGTGTTGTGTACTTTGCTGACGTAGGTAGGGACGGACGGGCGAGCCGAGGAACAAGGGCAATACCGAAGGTGATGGCGAGTACCTCCAGGACGAGTAGGACCTTAGGAACCGAGTCACAGCGGGATCTAGTGTACAAGAAGGACTAACGGATTCCCGACACGAAGATCATCAGCAAAATAACCAGGACGAGACTCAGGCACTAGGCAAAGGCATGGCTACTGTTGACGAGGAGGTCGATTTAGGCCGAGACGACGATCTCCTACCCAGGATACTGAGGATCAACCCGAGCCAGATAATGCAGGGGGACATGGTGGACGGAAGAACTGCATCGGATACTGAGGAAGAGGAGGAAGTGCAGACAATACAGGAGGAACGAGGGCGAGAAAGACAACCGAACGAGTACCAGCGTGAACTAGAACGAGAAGGTGAGAGGTTTAGGCGAGTGCATTTAGCAAGGGGCAACCCCGACCGAGACATCCCACCAGCGGCAGCCGATCATCCCGTAGCTCCAATCGTTCCCCCCGTTGTTCCCTCGGCAAGACCTCCAACCGCACTCCCCAATGTAGTAGGAAACCAAGTGAATGGCCTATCTAGCCATGAAAGCACCGACCCAATGTTACTTGCTATATTGGCAAGCCAAAGAAGTCAAGAATACCTTATGAGAGAGCTGCAAAGAAGAAACCTAGCCTTAGAACATGAAAACTACCGACTCCGCAACAGGAGAGCGGGGTCAAGAGGGTCGTCGAGCCGAGGCGCTTCTAGCAATCACACCCCATCGAGAAACACCCCACCCCCATCCCCGAGCCGAGAACGCATACCCAACCCTAATCGAACAAGGGGAGGGTATGGGCCAGCCGAGGATTCTTCGACCGAGGCAGAGGCGACCAATGAGGGTACGGATGCGACCACCAAACAAAAGATCGAACAACTTGAGCAGATGGTCAAGAAACTGACAGGAAACAACGAGGACGATAAGTTAGCAGAAGTAATCAGCGAAGCACAGAAGACGCCGTTTACCAAGGAATTGGATCGGACTACTTTCCCGCCCAAGTGTACGTTGCCGATCTTCCCATCTAGGTTTGACGGCACGGGCGACGCAGGAGAGCACATCAAAATGTACAACATGTCCTTGTTACAATGGAAGAATTATGATGTGGTCATGTGCAAGTTCTTCCCAGCAAGTTTGGAGGGCGAGGCAAAGAGCTGGTTCTACACCCTGCCCGATGAATCCGTTGGAAATTACGCAGTCCTGGTGGAAACCTTCCTAGAAACTTACATGCATAACAGTATAGCTCGGCCCAGAGTTAATAAGCTCTTTACGCTTGCACGAAGATTCAGGGAACCGCTGCGGTCTCTAACGGACAGATGGAGAAAGTTATGTACTGACATCGGAAAGGTGACGGTCGATCAACAGATATTCGGTTTCGAAAATTCATTGGGGAAGTCAGATCCCATTTGGGTAGCAATGTACACCGAGAAGCCTAAAACGTTAAGGGAAATCAGGAAGATGCAAGAACACTACATCGCCTTAGAGGAAATACAGGAAGGAGCGAAAGATAGAGGAATACAAGAAGCAAGCGCTACAGTAGAGGCAACCCCACGAGAAGCTCCAAAGCGATCTGAGAAAAGGCCGAGCACACAACATCATGGGGAGAACAAGAAAATTTGGGTCGAGAAAGGGAAAAAGCCTCGCCACGAACCCAGATCTTACACTCCACTAAATGCACCATTGGAAGAAATATTCAAGGAAGTTGAAAAGAGGAACGATATCCGATACCCGAAGACTAGGGGAGTCCAGTTCGACGAAACAAGGAACCATCCCGAGTTTTGCCATTACCACCAGTTCCGTGGCCATTCGACCAATGATTGTCGAGAGGTAAAAGATATCGTCCAGCACCTGATCCGAGATGGATACTTGCGACATTTTGTCAAAACATCGATGACACCAACCCAGCCCAACGCGCCAGTACACCAGATAAGGATCAATCGTGGTACCCAGTTCGCTTGCAAACCATCTCGCACTCGGCAACTCAGGGGTTTGATCTAGGAACCGACATCACTTCAAGGATCCACAAAAGAGATCGGGCGGGAAAAGAAATATTTAGTGTGGCCAAAACTCTGCCCATGGAATCTTGGATGATGCAGCCGATCACTTTCTCAGCGAAGGACGTCCTGTTGAATGGTCAAGCACATGGGGATCCCCTAGTGATAACCCTACTCATTGAAGAATGGGGTGTCCGAAGGATACTGATGGACAGATGGCAGATTCGATCGAGGTCCTATTTTACGATACCTTCAAAAGAATGGAGCTATCTGATGACATCCTAATCCCGTCGACCTATCGAATCTACGGCTTCAACGGTACAGTAACAGTACCAAAAGGAGAAGTCACCCTCAGAGTCTCGGACGGGGAAGGGTTTCTAGACACGCTCACCACCTTCTGTGTGGTCGACGTTGTGTCGCCCTATGAAGCAATTCTTGGTCGACCCTGGTTGGCGGGAATCAAAGGGGTCGCCTCGGCTTACCACCAAAGATTGCGGTTTCCATCCTATCGAGGGGTAGTGGAGGTATTGGGCGACCCCCAAGCGGCGCGACAATGCGTACAAATCGATATCCAGCAGAATGAAGAAAGACGATCGAGGAAACGTCAGGAAAAGAACAAAGCTAGGGAAATAAAAGCGGGGGAAGAGATAGAGAAGGTGATATCACAAGCCATCACCACCTACGAAGCTGACAAGGAGGAGATCTTATAGCAATCAAAGGAGCCGACAATAGTCGACGAGCCAAAGCCTAATTTCTCGGCCTTAGAACCCACCTGACAAGTCAACTTAGGCACTGAGGAAGAGCCTAAAATGGTGAAAGTAGGGTCTCTATTAACGGATGAACAGACACAGCAACTGATAACTCTCTTGAAAGAACACATGGACGTATTCGCCTGGCAAATGCACGATATGGAAGGAATTAACCCAGAAGTCTGCTCACATCACTTGAGAATAGACCCCAAGGTCAAGCCCATCCGACAAAAGATGAGGAGAATTGCACCCGAGCTACAAGCAGCGGTGGAGGCCGAACTAAAAAAGTTGCAAGTAGCAGGAATCATTCGAAAAGCACAATACCCACAATGGATATCTAACATGGTGATAGTCCCCAAAAGGAATGGAGGTGTTCGCGCCTGCATCGACTTCAGCGACTTGAATAAAGCTTGCCCGAAGGACAGCTTCCCCCTCCCCAGCATCGATCAGCTAGTAGAATCCATAGTCGGATACAAGGCAATAACACTCATGGACGGGTACTCGGGGTAAAACCAGATCCCCTTGGCCCCTGAAGACCAAGAGCATACATCGTTCTTCACACCCAGAGGGTTATACTGTTATACCAAAATGCCGTTCGGACTGAGAAACGCAGGCGCCACATACCAAAGATTAGTAGAAGATATGTTCGAAGATAAAATATATAACACCATCGAGGTATATGTGGACGACATGTTGGTCAAAAGCAAGGTGGCCACCAACCACATCGGCGACCTCCGAGACATATTTCAAACTATGAGAAGCTTCAAGATGAGGGTGAACCCTGCTAAGTGCACTTTCTGGGTCACCTCGAGCAAATTTCTAGGGTACATAATTACCGACAAAGGTATCGAAGCGGACCCAGATAAGATCCGAGCAGTAGTAGAAATGCCATCACCCGTGACGATTAAGGACGTACAACGGTTAAACGGGAACTTGGCAGCCTTGGGGCGATTCATCTCTCGATCATCCGACAAGTGCAAAGACTTCTTCGGGACATTGAAGAAAGGAGAAAAGTTCAAATGGACCGAGGAATGCGAGGAGGCATTTCAAAAAATTAAGCAGCATCTCGCGAGCCTACCGGTGTTACAAAGGCCCGAGCCCAAGGAAGTACTAACCCTATACCTAGGGGCGACTAGTTACGCCATTAGCGCCGTACTAGTCAAGAACGTAGGAGGGGAAGAAAAGCCGGTGTATTTCATAAGTAAAACTATGAACCCATCAGAGAGGAACTACACCAGATCGAGCAACTGATATTAGCGCTGGTATTCGCTACTCAAAAACTTCGAAAGTATTTTCAAACCCACAAAATTAGGGTCCTCACCAAATCCTCCATAGAATTCGTACTCGACAATGCAGCCAGATCGGGGCGGATCTCCAAGTGGAGCGCACAGGTCAAACAATTCGATATTTTCTATGAAATGAGAACAGCAGTAAAAGCATGCGGTGGCGAGACTTCCCGCCAGACTTCCCCCTGAGCAACGAAGATGAAGTGGAAGACATCCCAGGAATGGAGGAAGACCAAGAGGACCCATCCGACCTACTCGAGACATGTAACCCTACACGATGGGAAGTTTTTGTGGACGGATCATCAAATAAATACGGGTCGGGCCTAGGATTGGTCTTCACGACGCCAAAAGGAAAAAAGATGGTCCACTCGTTTAGACTCGAGTTTAAGGCAACCAATAACGTCACGGAATACGAAGCAGTGATACATGCTCTGCGCCTGATAGTGGAGATGGGAATCCAAGACGTAAGATTAACAAGTGACTCTCAACTAGTCATCCGACAAATCAGCGGGAAGTACGCTATACATGATCCCTTGTTACAAAAGTATTGGGAGCTCGCCCAACTTTACATCGGCCAAATACCAAGTGTCAAGTTCCGGCAAATCTGTAGGAAAGATAATCGCCACTCGGACGCCCTAGCATACATCGCTTCCATGCTAACGGATGCAAGTATGGAGGGTATCAGAATTATGAGAATCTTAATGCCTTCAGTGCCTGATACGGTAGAAATCGACACACACGTAGCAGCAACCACTACCGATCAGTATAAGGCCGATGATTGGCGAAAACCGATCCACGAATATCTTGAAACAGGAAAGCTGCCAAAGGGGCGACCCGAGATCAACAAAATTAAAAGCAAAGCAGCTGCATACGAGCTCCGAGACGGCACTCTGTACAGAAAATCGTACCTTGGACCATTATTAAGATGCCTGAGTAAAGAAGAGGGGCACACTATCCTGAACGAATTTCATTATGGGGTCGCGGGAAACCCCAGCTCGGGCCGTAGCCTAGCAGCACGGGCCAAGACTATGGGATATTTCTGGCCTTACATGAATGAGGACGCAAAGCATATGGCCCTCATATGTGACGAGTGTCAAAAATTCGGCAAAAAGATACATGCACCAGCAGTGACGTTAAACTCACTAATCAGTCTGTGACCCTTCGCCAAATGGGGGGTCGACATCGTGGGACCACTACACGTCGGAGCGGGGCATAGAAAATACTTAATTGTGGCAACCGACTACTTTACTAAATGGGTAGAAGCTGCCATTGAAGTATATCCGGGATAGAGATGTTTTTCGATTCATTTGGGAGCACATCAGATGTCGCTTTGGAGTACCAACGGCAATCGTCTCGGACAATGGCAAACAACTACAGGGAAAGAATATCAACTTACTATTCAATACCTACAACATCCGAAAGAGCAAGTCCACGCCCCTTTACCCTCAGAGTAACGGACATGCCGAGATCACAAACAAAACCATCGCCGACAACTTGAAGAAGAAGCTCGATGGAGAATACAGAGAATGGTGCGAGGAACTTTATAACGTTTTGTGGGCATATAGGACAACTCGCAGAGAGGCAACTGGGTTGTCACCTTTCATGTTAACATATGGGACCGAAGCTATCCTTCCGACAGAGGCGATGATACCTACAACAAGGACCGAAGCGTGGAGGCGAAACATCTCGGCAGATCTTATCTTGGCCAAACTCGACGACTTAGAAGAAACAAGAGAGATGGCCCTGCAAAAGATGGAAAATTACCAGCGAAGAATACAACGAGAATACAATAAGCGGGTCCGACCAAGAGAGTTCCATCCGGGACAATTGGTACTAAAGGATCTACCCAGTTATGAACGTGATAAAAAAGGCGGAAAGCTAGTAGCACGGTGGGGAGGACCCTATACCATTGTTGAGAAAGTCGGCGAAGGAGCATACAAGATACTAAAACCGGACGGAACACCCGAGCCACGACAGTGGAATGCTAAGCGATTAAAGCCATATCACCCCTAAGAACATGTATAATACATTGTCAGCTATTTCCTTGAAAGGCCACATGGGGTTGGAAATGTGACAATTGCGTCTAAATGGTCGTTTCGAACCCGAGGCGATGGCATTGTGCAAGTGTCAGGGCGGCTTACACTCGAATGGTCGTTTCGAACCCGGGGCGATGGCATTGCGCAAGTGCCGGGGCGACTTACATTAAGACGGGCTATTCGAACTCGGGGCGACGACAGTGTGCAAGTGCAAGGTAGCCTTAGGGCCCTGGTGGTTGGAAACCAGTGGCCGATTGTCGAGGCATGAGTACTCGTCAATCGAGCAGACAACATTGCTCCCCTCGCAAGTGGCCGAAATCACTTGCCCAAGAAAGTTAATTGATAACTTCTTGGGATATAGATCCCATAGAAACTAGGAAGGACCAACTACCCTGCCACTGGATCTTGAAAGACAGTGATGTCATGGATTTCGTCTTCAATCACAAACATGTTTTCAACACAATAACTAGAATTAATATTTTAATCTCAACTTTTATCAAAGACCCTAGAATACCTTGATCGCAAGTATATCCCGCAAATCTCCTCATGTCATCAACAAACACATTAAAAGATGCGAATATGAATTTTATCTAAAGGAACAACCTAACGTGTAAAAGCACTAATCAAGTTTAATTCCCTAGATGCATTAGGTTCTATGAAATCAGGCCAATCAAAGCAATCGAACGTGTAAAAGCACTAATCCGATTTAACAAAGGTTATGGTTCACATATGATCATAGAATATATCACTACAAACTATAATCATATTTATGCTACTTGTAATCAGGAATCTATCACTTTTGCGTATAATAAATCCTAATCTAGCAAGAGAGATGAAAGCAAACTCAATCGATTCGCGACTCGACTAAACACGCATTCAAATCATGTAACAATATTCATGGTGAATCATAAACGATAATATGAGAGAAAACTAATTTATTGAATTAAAACCCATATTTGGAAATCCAACTTATTCCATAACCAATAATAAAACTCTAGCTCATATTCATGGAGTTCATAACAAGAAGAAAGAGAAAAGACTTCATGGTTCTAAACCCTGGAAAACAAAGTAGAGGCAAAAAGAATAGATAAAAGATCTAAGATAAAAGATAATAAAGATATTCCCAAAGTTGTAGAAACTTTCTCCTTTATAGCTCTTCTTGTTCCAAAATTAGGTCAAGCCCCAATGGTCCAAAAGATAGAAGTCCTCCAAGCCCATATGTGAGAAAAACCCATGTAGAAAATTATATCCAAAACCGTCACGGAAAATCGGGATTATGGCGGAAAGTCGCCAGAGTAAAGTATCTCAGGTGACCGGCAAAGTCAAACCGGTCACCGGTCAACGGGTCAAAACGGTCGAGTCAACTCAGTCAAGATGAATCGGTGAGTCGAATCGGGTCGATGGAGTGGGTTCTAACTCAGCTGGATCATTCTAGTCAACATCTGATTGGACTTGGCCACATGCCATTGCACAGGCCTGCAATGTGCTGCACTATCATTGTGCATCACTACCAGCCTCATTCCTTGCTTGCCTGAACTGCTCAGCTTCTCTACCAGTCCTCATTGCAGCTGCAATATAGCTTCACAACTACTCCATTTACTCACTTCAGCTTCAGCCGTAGCATCACAGCCTCCCGTAGCTTCCTCGTCAATAAGCTCGCAACCACCGCAATTCGGCCCAACACCAACTCCACAACTAACTGGCAGCAGCAGCTCAAACCAATTACTCCAGACCTGCAACCTTTCTATTCCTGTATCAAAACCAAAAGCAACACAGCTTCAGTCAATGTCTCTCTTTTACCACCAGAGCCATCTCTCGCATCTCGCCGAAGTCACGTGACACGGCACCAACTAGTCCACCAACTTAGTTCGCCTGCAACTCAAATGCAAATTCATCCAACCATTGCTTATGCACACAGCCACTAATCTCACTCTTCATACTGCAGCAACCGCAAATCCCATCAACTGTGGCTGCAACCAAACTCCAGTGCAAGCACTTCCAAGCCATTACATTTAACTGCAATTGGCATCAGTTTCATTCTCAGTATCCTTCTTATACAACCAATAACCCGTGGCAACAGCCAACTCTCCTCATTCTCAGTTTCTTGGTCTTGATCTCGAGCAGCAACCACCAACAACACAATTTCTCATCCTTCAATAGTTAACACAGATTCTCCCTTCACTGGATTCTCGACCTCGAACACAATTGCGACACACTCGCAAATCCTATGAAGGCTCATAGTTCACCATCTCTGCATCACCAGACAAGCATCTCCTCATTCCCGCACCATCTATAGCTTCATTACTCAGCTCCAATGGCTCAACACGGCACCACCGACCAACCCGTACCCCCATTTGAACCACTTATCCGTATACCAACAGGACTCCATGGTGCTCTTAACAGTAATCCCGTAGTCTTCTACAAACTAAGTCCCTATTACAACTACACAACAGCCATATCTTCATTGCTTTCAACTCACTTGTCCTAACATGCATCTAGAACAAAACCATCTCCATCTCAGAAACATCAGACCACCTCTTGCAGCTGCAACTCTGCATACAATTCCAGTCCGTAATGCTCAGCTGCATCTCTATTATGAAACCCTGAAAACAACCAATTTCTCCCATTCCTTGTCAATCGACAGCAAACCCATTGTTTACAAACCTGATTAACCACACCGATTTCCCGGTGAATGACACCGAAATGACCTTGTCTCGACCAAAATCCCAAAAATCTCGAGCCAATGCCTCTAACCCCGCAATCATCCATTCCATTTGTCAATTTCGAGTTCAAAACAAACCCTAGAACAACTCAATCGAATCATTTCTCCGCTGAAACAAATCCGATGAAAACCCATGTCTTTAATCTTCCATTAGCAGCAACACCATCTTCATCTGCATCTCAGAAAACCCTAACTCGATTTCAAATCTCAATTCAATCATCAATTTCTCCTCAGTAAATCCTCTACTGCTCTAATCTTGCCATCCTTGTTGTGAATCGATGGCATCCCTTACATCTTCGATTCTACTTCAACAATTCTTCTCAATCTCTCATTCCTGCCGCCATTAATACCTCGAACGGCTGTAGCTCTTTCAGATGCAAAATGTTTGAGAGAATTGTTCTCTCGATTTGTTATGGAAGTAGGGTTGGTTATTCAAAGATCCAGGCCACCGCTAAGGGTTAACCAATTCTGACCCCTTAACCTCATCCGGTCCTGTCTTTAGTGCTTCTCCAAAAGAAAGTTGCCCCTTAACCTTGGCTCATCTCCTTTTAGTGTTTGCCATGAAATGATAATTCTGCCCTTTTTACTCCAATTGGGTGATTTCTCCATCTTTTCGTCCGTGCGACTCCAAAGTACCTAATAACTCAAAAACACACGTAAAGTACATAATTCACCAGAAAAAATAGCAAAGAAAGCGTAACTACTAGATAGTAAATTAGGTGTTTAGACACCTATCAGATTCCCCCACACTTAGACTTTGCTAGTCCTCGAGCAAATCAAACAAAACTAAAATACAACAACTCCGTGTCGTCGAGGCTACGGTCACACTTAGCACGTATAACAAGCCTTTAAACCCCTAGGTGTCCCTAGCGGACGAGTTATAGTCTCGTGAGGGTTTACTAGAGATATACCCACAAAACCTACTTTTCCAACTTACTAGTTCTCTGAAATGATAGCATCCAATGCGCTAAGAAGACATAGAGATTCTGCACACTAGTCATAAGAAGTTAGACACATAAATGAACACAATCTCATCCTTAAAAGTTGAGAGAAATAACCATCCCTTCTCGACATAAATTCGGGTTCGGAGTGATCGAAAGTCTCGACTCTGCCTCACAAGAAAGGGTTTTATGAATTTGCACTCAATAATAAAATGACTTTTCATGGGTCACACATGTGTCCAGGTAGGAATGAAGAGAGAATCCTGCGACACGTTGAATGGTAGGAAGGTAAAACCCTCCGAAGTATTTTGAAAACCCACATCTTTTATTCATTTTTGAAAACCCATTTTTCTGACGATCTCTAAGAAAGGAAATCAACCACTTAACGAAGGTGGGAATATGCTTACTTACCTCGTTATCCGTTCGATGTGCAGCTAGCACCACTCTCACAGCATCCATAGAAACGTCTTCGGTCTTCTATCGGTGTCTTCATCTTCGTCTTCGGTTTTCAACTCTTGATGATAACTCTTGAACTTCGTAGAATCTTGACAATATGATTCTTTCCTCTAATTTCTTGTCGCTTGAAACTTCATTATAGATATTCCTTCTTCCCTTGGCTTTATTGGAATAATACAAAACTAAAAACGAACTATACAACCCCAAATTTTTTTTCTCTTTTTTTTTTTAATACTTTTTTTTTTTTTTTGAAATAAGAAATAAAACAAATACAAAATAAAAATAAAACAAAATAATAAAAACTATTAACAAACCTAAAAAAATTTCTCTTGTCTTTTTTTTTTTTTTTCTTTGAGACAAGAGAAAGTAAAATACAAATAAAATAAAAACGTAAGTACAAAGGCCATGGTGTAAGTACTTTACCGCTTGATTCTTCACAACTTATATGTCTTGATATCATAAACTTCTCGAACTCTTATCTTGATAATTTTCACTCTTTTTTGTATTGTTGCTTGTAAACCTCAAACGTCTTCAACTTTCCTTGTAGATTTGTGATGCTCCTCTTGTTGATGATGATGGTGTTTCTATGGACTGTTGGTGTAGAGAGAGATAAGGTGGATGGTGCTAACTACGAACAAGATTACAAGTGGTATGTAAGTTAGCAATTCGATGTCACCATCATGATTGATAAAAATAGCACTCAAGAGATCAAAATAGTGCTTCTATGGTGGGAGGTTAGGCAGCTCACCATTCTGCCCGATTTTACGTACGGTGACACACACTCTAAAAGCACAAATTTAGACGAGTTCAAAGAATTGAAGGTTGGTGCCTCACATTATGTAACTTGGGTAGTCTCCACTATAGGGGACTACTACTCTAATACCGAATTCAGTCTGCACCTTATTTGCCACTGGGATGGTTAAATCCAACTTTTAACTCTCATACAAGTAAGAAACCCGATCATGTTCTCTGTCATCTCTAAGTTCAGTCACTCTTATGAGATTCTCGATGTAATCTTAGCGACATGTATACTATGTGACTCTAAACTAACTACAAGTTGGAGTTTTTATTCACTATTTACAAAAAAATTGAAAATTTTGACTCAAAAAGTCTAAAAACTCTATATGCAAAAGACTCCCCCACACTTAAACTTCACATTGTCCTCAATGTGAAAAACCGAAAATTCTGAATTCTGACGTAACAGCAGATAAAACGCAAAAACTGTACAAATTGGTAAGGAATTTGGAAAAACTCCATTTCACAAAAGTTGTTCATCTACGTGTTTTCTACAAAGTGTCAAAAGGGCACAGTGTTTCGATAAACGGTCTGACAGTTATGGTCTCTGGACTGAACTACATGCAGTCTGAATTTTTCTGACGAAAAGGTATTCGTCATAATTCTCTTCCAAGATAGATTCCGGACGCAATGAAATTAAACATGGGGATGCAAATATGATATGAAAACAATAAAAAACAAAAAATAAAAGGGACTAAAATACAAAACCTATTGGTTGCCTCCCATTTAGCGCTTGGTTTAAAGTCGTCACCTGACTCTTTTGTTATCGTCCATATACCAACAATCGAAAATGGGTAGTCTGCGCCCAGAAAACAATCTGCAATTCTAGTAACAACTTCACACAATGATTAGCATAATATATGAATAATGAAATTGTTATAGCTTGAAAGTTTCCCCCCACACTTAGTCCTTTTTACACTCGGAAGTGGATAAAGAACATAAAAGTCGGGTACTTCCACGGTTTCTTGTTCCAAAACCTGCATAGTATGAGAATCAAGTTTCTCTAATGGCGGAAAACGAGAAACAAAGTCATTCAACAATACTCTCGAAGCACAAACATTCAAACCAAGAAGAGGTAAAGGAGAAGAAACAATAGGCAAAGGGTTAGATAAACCTTGCACAATCTCTTGTATTACGAAATCATCTTCATCCTTGAAAAACTCAAGTGAATTATTCACCTCTTTTATATCATGGTCCTCTATCAAACCTTGCAACCATTCTTCATCCGTTTCTGCCTTAACCAAAGTTTCGACATAAACATCATCATTATAATCACTAGCAAGCTCAATTGGGTCTTCCATAATATTGGTCAAACCGGTCTCATTCTCAACACACTCCTTTTTTTTGTAAGGCACATACTCTTTTGGGAATCCAAATTTTATTATAAGAAACTTTTCTAGAACACTCGAAAATGCATCATCCTCAAGCTCCACCCTTTGAATAGGCTCTTGATCATTATTAAGATCAATGCTTGAGTAATCTACACAAGTGTCGACATATTCCTCTTCGTCTTCATCTTGATCCCAAAAAGACTCCATTGTACACTCCTCGGGATGTCACCATGAGTTGTTTCAAGCAATGTATCATAATCACCGTCACTATCATAGTCAACATAAGATTGGTTCTCGCTGAATTTAGTGTTGCTAATCTCGAACTCATCCTTTTGAATAGGTGGATGATCATTATTACGATCAAGAGTTGAGTTAACTACACAATTATCCACGAAAGTGCCCAAGGATTCGCCTTTTTCAACATTAGCATCAATCAAATATTCATCACAAACCATATGCACATAAGAATTATCCATATCTTCCTTGTATTGATCAATGCCTCTTCGCAAGCTAGCAAAACCTTCACGAAGTTCTTGGAGTTGCTCGTTTGTAGTCTATTTAGTTTTTGAAATTCCTCTTGTAAAAAGGTGGAAACTTTGTCTATAAAGTTAGAGACTTTTGTTCACAAACATAAGAATCCTCCCATCCTTGTGGTTGTTCACACATACCCGCCATAATGTTGTTTGAGGAAAATCATAAGGTTCCATGGAATATTGGTCATAACCAATGAATTGGTTTTGATTATACCCATGGAATTGGTAGTTATCATATTGTTGAGGTTGTTGAAAACCGCATTCGTCCATGTAGTATGCTCCTTCCATGAGAAACAAGCACCTGAAATAAGATTCAAACTAAGGTTAAAACCCAGAAAATAAGAAAAAATAAAACAAAACTAAAAACAAAAATAAGAAACCAAAAACAATTGACAATCACGCCTCAAGAACGCGCGCTCAAAATTTGACCGTCGTCGCCGAACACAAATATAATTACACTTTCTTACTACTCAAAATATATAATGAAGCAAGGGCAAGAAAGGATCGATCCCGAGAGAGGTCTAGGTTGTCAAATTGTTATGGTTTCCTATATAAAACACCGAGGATTTTCTGATTTTATGTAATAAAATAAAATAAAAGCAAATAAAGAAAAGTAAACGAATCAAATTACGGATGGGAAAGTATTGGTCATGGATTTCGTCTTCAATCACAAACATGTTTTCAACACAATAACTAGAATTGATATTTTAATCTCAACTTTTATCAAAGACCCTAGAATACCTTGATCGCAAGTATATCCCGCAAATCTCCTCATGTCATCAACAAACACATTAAAAGATGCGAATATGAATTCTATCTAAAGGAACAACCTAACGTGTAAAAGCACTAATCAAGTTTAATTCCCTAGATGCATTAGGTTCTATGAAATCGTTAATCAAAGCAATCGAACGTGTAAAAGCACTAATCCAGATTTAACAAAGGTTATGGTTCACATATGATCATAGAATATATCACTACAAACTATAATCATATTTATGCTACTTGTAATCGTGAATCTATCACTTTGCGTATAATAAATCCTAATCTAGCAAGAGAGATGAAAGCAAACTCAATCGATTCGCGACTCGACTAAACACGCATTCAAATCATGTAACAATATTCATGGTGAATCATAAACGATAATTTGAGAGAAAACTAATTTATTGAATTAAAACCCATATTTGGAAATCCAACTTATTCCATAACCAATAATAAAACTCTAGCTCATATTCATGGAGTTCATAACAAGAAGAAAGAGAAAAGACTTCATGGTTCTAAACCCTAGAAAACAAAGTAGAGGCAAAAAAGAATAGATAAAAGATCTAAGATACAAGATATTAAAAGATAATAAAGATATTTCCAAAGTTGTAGAAACTTTCTCCTTTATAGCTCTTCTTGTTCCAAAATTAGGTCAAGCCCCAATGGTCCAAAAGATAGAAGTCCTCCAAGCCCATATGTGAGAAAAACCCATGTAGAAAATTATATCCAAAAACCGTCGCCGGAAAACTGGGATTATGGCCGAAAAAGTCGTCGGAAAGTATCTCAGGTGACTGGCAAAGTCAAACAGGTCACACGGTCAACGGTCAAAACGGCCGAAGTAACTCTCGGTCAACTCGGTCAAGATGAATCGGTGAGTTTAATCGGGTCGATGGAGTCGTTCTAACTCAACTGGATCATTCTAGTCAAAGATCCGATTGACTTGGCCACATGCCATTGCAGACACTGGCAATGTCGCACTATCATTGTGCATCACTACCAGCCTCATTCCTCGCTTTGTTCGAATCGCTCGCCTTCTCTACCAAATTCCTCATTGCGCAAACCGCAGATATAGCTTCACAACTACTCCATTTACTCACTTCACCTTCAACTCGTAGCATCACAAATTCTCCGTAGCTCTTCTCGTCCAACAAACTGCAACCACCGCAATTCAGCCCAACACCAACTCCACAACTAATCGGGCAAAGCAGAGCCAAACCAATTACTCTGCACTCCGCAACCTTTCTATTCCCCGTATCAAAACCAAAAGCAACACAAATTTTTCACCAATGTCTCTCTTTTACCACTGTGAGCCATCTCTCGCATCTCAATGCCGAGTCACGACGACACGGCACCAACTAGTCCACCAACTTAGTTCGCCCGCAACTCAAATGCAAATTCATCCAACCATTGCTTATGCACACAACCACTAATCTCACTCTTCATACCGCAAAGAACCGCAAATCCCATCAATCGTGGCTGCAACCAAACTCCAGTGGCAAGCACTTCCAAGCCATTACATTTAATCGCAATTGGCATCGGTTCATTCTCGTATCCTTCTTATACAACCAATAACCCGTGGCAACAACCAACTCTCCTCATTCTCGTTCTTGGTCTTGATCTTGAGCAAAGAACCACCAACAACACAATTTCTCATCCTTCAATAGTTAACACTGATTCTCCCTTCACCGGATTCTCGACCAGCAAAGACAGCCAGTGCGACCACTGCCCGCAAATCCTATGAAGCCGCAGGTTCACCATCTCCCGCATCACTGCACAAGCATCTCCTCATTCTTGCACCATCTATAGCTTCATTACTACTCCAATGGCTCAACACGGCACCACCGACCAACCCGTACCCCCATTTGAACCACTTATCCGATACTGCCAGACTCCATGGTGCTCTTAATTGTAATCCTGTAGTCTTCTACAAACTAAGTCCCTATTATAGCTACACAACATCCATATCTTCATTGCTTTCAGCTCAGACCTGTCCTAACATGCATCTAGAACAAAACCATCTCCATCTCAGAAACATCAGACCACCTCTTGCAGCTGCAACTCTGCATACAATTCCAGTCCGTAATGCTCAGCTGCATCTCTATTATCAAACCCTGAAAACAACCAATTTCTCCCATTCCTTGTCAATCGACAGCAAACCCATTGTTTACAAACCCGATTAACCACACCGATTTCCCAAAGTGAATGACACCGATTCTGACCTTGTCTCGACCAAAATCCCAAAGAATCTGAGCCAATGCCTCTAACCCCGCAATCATCCATTCCGTCGTCAATTTCAGTTCAAAACAAACCCTAGAACAACTCCAATCGAATCATTTCTCCGCCGAAACAAACCGATGTAAAACCCATGTCTTTAATCTTCCATTAGCAGCAACACCATCTTCATCTGCATCTCAGAAAACCCTAACTCGATTTCAAATCTCAATTCAATCATCAATTTCTCCTCAGTAAATCCTCTACCGCTCTAATCTTTCCATCCTTGTTGTGAATCGATGGCAGCCCTTACATCTTCGATTCTACTTCAACAATTCTTCTCAATCTCTCCTTCCAGCTTCTCGCCATTAATACCTCGAACTACCGTAGCTCTTTCGGATGCAAAATGTTTGAGAGAATTGTTCTCTCGATTTGTTATGGAAGTAGGGTTGGTTATTCAAAGCATCCCAGGTCCGCTAAGGGTTAACCACCCCATGACCCTTAACCTCATCTCGGTCTGTCTTTAGTGCTTCTCCAAAAGAAAGTTTCCCTTAACCTTGGCTCATCTCCTTTTAGTGTTTGCCATGAAATGATAATTTCCGCCCTTTTACTCCAATTGGGTGATTTCTCCATCTTTCGTCCATGAGATACCTCAATCGGGACATGGCATTGGGCCCGGTGACCCTCCCTGTTGAGTGTGTTCGACAGAAACGACATTCACGATTAACCAATCTACTCATGTTTATGCAGGTATACATAACTTAGTCGTACAAATAAATCATACGTCATCGGCATAACATAAATAAGAACGGTAACATGAATAGTAATGTCAGATAGCAAGAAAAACAACCAAATTGGCGACGCAGCACCTCGTTAAAAAAGTATACGAGAAAATAAAGGTGTTCGAGCGGATTACAACCCATGGAAAAGGGTAAAACAGCGACGCAGCGCTACAAAATACAAGCTTACTCTTTAGGAGGAACCGATCCCGGAACCGCCCTCTTAGCAGCAGCATCGGCTCGTTTCTTATCAAGTACCGCCTTTACACCGTCTTTGACCTTCGCGACAAGCTCATCATTAAACTTTGCCTTTTCAGCAACAAGATCTTGTGTCAGCTGCGTCGACGCCGCTTCAGCGGTGGCCACATGCCCGAGTAATTGAGCCTCCCTTGCCAACAACTGCACCTCATTTCCCTTCAATCAGGAAATCTCCTCTTCCAGCGATGCCACCTTCCTTTGCTCGGCTGCCAAAACACGAGAGCGGTTAGTCACATAATAACAATGCTAAGAACAACGACAAAGAAAACACAATACAAGGCACACCAATAAAGGGGTGACTACCCTAACGGTCTCTTCAGACTCAGACAGGCTACACTCGAGGGAAGATATCTTAGAAGAAAGTTCTAGATATCGTTGCTCGTTAAACACATTGGAAGGGCAGTACTTCTTATGATCACTCCATTCGGCTCTCTGTCGAGAGTGTGCTATCTGCAAACTTGATAATTGAGCGCGAACCCACTCCAACTCCTCAGAAATTTTCTTGGACTCTCTAAGCTTCTCAAGGGATTCTTGACTACACTTCTCGGCAACATTCTTCTCCCCCAGAATCCGAAGGCGATCTGCGTGCAAATCTCGAACTTGAAGCCTTAGCCGGCCACACTGACTTTCTAAGTTATCGGCCAACAGTGTTTTATCGGCGGCGATACCTTGGAACCGAGCTAAGCTCGCCCTAAGATTATCAATCTCCTCGGGAACATACTCAAAAGTCTCGTAACGATGCAATTTGGTTTGAAGACCCTCACTACAGAAGTTTCGGCTAGGAAGGCAGTACTAAACTCAGGATATTGGCACTACAGAATCAATCATAAACACTCGAAAGCTAAGTAACTACCTTGGGTCTCGGCTAGTCGCTTCTCCAGTCCCCGGGATCGCTCGCGCTCTTGCTGTAATAAGAGACGAAGACCCTCTCTGTCTCAGCGACCTCCTTGCGCTGAATGACATCATTTAACAACGAGCCATTGATATCCTACAAGCACCAACATCATTAGCATTTACCCTGTAACATGAATGCATAACCTAATCAACACAACTCACCAGCAGTTCGAAAGTACTCTCCAGGCCGGCGTCATACAACGAGACGTCCTTGATCTTATCTTCATCCGACAGAGAGGCAAACTCAGGAGAAATAAGAGCTCCAAGGGAATTGCACATAGGGCCTGAGACAAGAAAAGAGGTGCTACTCCCCGAATTAGGAACCACAGGAGAAAGAGGCTCTAGAAATTCGCCCCTTAAGTGGTGTTCTCTTCTTCCCGAGTAACCACATTATTTCCACCGGACTTCTCCGATTGCTTGGCTCCCTCTTCATCACCATCGGCTTCGTCCTCTCCATCAAAAAGATCATCATCATCGTCACCATCAGACTAAAGATACACAACACCTTCGGCAAGAATAATCCCTCTACCAGCTGGCTCCTGGGGCACAGTTTTTTCCGGGACGGATAGATCGCCCTTAGTCTTCTTGCCCTTTCCAATGGGCTTCCCACCTACAAGGGTATACGAAACATCAGAAGTTTTCTGAGGCGACTTCCTCATGAAATGCGATAAAGGAAGCCGATCCTCGAAATCCTCACCATCCCTCGCCGAAGCACCTCCAACTTTATCGACCCTCAACTTCTGCGCATGAGCCAATGTCACAACCATTCAAGGCAACAACTAGGGGCAAGTACATGTACTGCAAAGAAGAAGCAGTATATTTTTTACCTTCCCTGTCTCCTCCTTGGCTCCTGCGCTAGAACCCCTATCCCTTTTTCGAAGAACGAGAGACTCAGAAGGAACGTTTTGGGACTTGGGCTGCAAAAACACAAAAGTCAAAACATCGCCCTACCAGTCTCCCGAGCCGATCAGATAAATCAAGAGCCGGGAAACACACTTACTCGATCGACATTGACCACCCAGAAGGGATAAGACTCGACCGGAGCAGGAAAATTGCCACTCAGAAGGGGACCAGAAATAGCCAAAGGAACTCGGTCCCAAGCCGCGTCGCTAGTATGACGGGCATGCCTGTTGGAACCTTTCCCCTCGGGATCTTCGTCCAATAAAAGCTTCTTGACACCCTCAGGAAGAGTCTTATGGCGATGAGGGCTAGCAGCAAAGCCAGCAAGGTCACCATTGTACTTGATTCCGCTTTGATAATTATCAGCAAAAATGGCAGGAGTATAGTCACCCGTCTGGGAAGGATCGTAAGTAGACCAAGTAGTAGGAGTACACTCGCCTCGACTGCGTCTCTCCCACTCGGACAAGATACGAAAGGTATTGCCGTTCCACTGAGCCAAGGCACGGGACGGGCGGATCTTAGAAAGAGCCTCATACCAAAATGAGCGGCTAGGATCGTACAAAGGAAAACGCAGCCCGAGCTCTAGCTGACCCCTGGTGACAATGGTCGCCTCGGCCGAGTGAGGAAACTTTAGAACATCATCCTTCTTTAAAACGCCTTTCTGGCCCGACAAGAGCCTGACGTCATAGCCATGGAGGTCGAACTCATCTTTCAACTGTTGGAAGAACTGCTCATCCGACAAGTCTTTAGCAGTTCTCTTGTCAGCCCTACATGAAAACGAAGAAGGATTATCAGAAAAGATAGAATCCAGAGCACGATAATCATGCTTAGAAGGGCTTTCTATAACAAATAGGGAATCAAGCGGTACACCGTCTTCATCAGAAAACACATAGCTCACGCACCTTTTTTCCGTCATGGAAGGAGTTGAAGACGCCATGAAAGTTAGCAAAGGAAACGGCAAGAGGAGTAAAAATACGACCAGAATCGGAAGTTACAGCGACAACGGAAACAAAGAACACCCAGGACAGTGAAGAGAGAAGGAAGGAAACCTGAGGAAAGGGTAATTAATGACGATGAAGAAAAAGCAGAGGAGAACGGAGAGAGAGGAGAAAAAAATGTGTAAGGAAAGAATAGAAAGAAAATAAGGTTTAAGGGTCGGACTTATAAACCTCACCTGTGGTAACCGGCGAGGAAGGTAAACCGGTTGCAATAATCGAAGAAGAAGGTGGGAACAAAGATGGCGCGAAATCCGGCATGGGGCGAGGACGTGGGAAGACGAGGCGGTTTCTTCCCTCGTGTCGATCACACGAGCGGAAGAAGGGGCATAAATGTAGGTGCAAATAATCCACAGGGAGGTGGAACCATCCTGGCCGAGGGCGTACCAAGAAAAGCAAGCACTAGAAACACTGAATCATCTCATCGACTCGGCGCGAGAAAAGAGGAATGGAGATAGCTCGAGAGGTCGACATAAAGGAAAAGAAAGTCTCGATGTGATGCTCATCGGGTTCGAGGGTAGTTAATGCACCGTGAGTTGGTGAAGAGATAAGAAAAACTCGGTCAAAGTGGGACTCGGCCAGGAATCTAAAGGGCGACGTCGATCATCTCCATCAAACGAACGACATCGGGTGATGACATTACTCGGCAAGATGATTCGACTCGAGCAAAGGGGAAGATCGACCGAAGCATCAGCTAGCCGATCGAGAAGACCATCTAGGAAGCTACACCAGGCCTAACACTGTAATATCGATGTACCACCACTTGTAACTATAAATAGAGATCGTGTAGAGAAGTAAATGGAGGCAATTCATAAGTAAGTGAGAGGAGAGATAGAGTATTGTTGAGAACATTTCATCCTTGTAAACTTGTGTGAAGTAATAAGATCATCCTTTCATCCCCGTGGACGTAGGTAATCATGCTGAACCACGTACATCTTGTGTTCTTCTATGTCTTTCGTTGATTTACTTCTTTGCATGCGTTTGAAATTCTTTGGATGTAGTAGTAGGGTTTTCTACATCTACACGAGTGATAGTCGAAACTTGGTTATTGGAAGAAGACCCCATTATGTTGGAATATAGATATAGATGAAGGAACTTGAAAAAGATAAGTTTTTTTTTATAGATATATGCATATGCATGGGATATAATTATATCATAAATGCATATTTTATGAAAACCAATGACTATAGAAGGGAATAACAGAATAACATATATTATCGGAGAAGAAGTTTTCTCATTAAATCATTAAATGGCTGCATGGTCAACAGAGATAAAGCCGGAGGACAGCTAGTTTGATTGCATTTCTTTCGTGCTTCATGATTGTGGGAAGATTAGAAAATTCAAATTTTGGTTTTGACTAGGAAGAATCGGCCAAGCCGAGTTGAACTGATGAAAAATGCAGACACCCATAAGATCATACACATGATTAACTTGATTAGAATACTGGAACATATCGTTGAAGATCATCTTGAGACTGATGATTTGTATTACTGCTGGCGAAGCCGATAATACTTTAGTTGATTGTAACAATACAATTAGCAGAAGAAGAAATTTGGACCAAGAGGTCCAACACTGGATGCTATTCATGATAATAAGTGAGAGACTCTGCAAAAGAAATTTAGAAAACCATTAGATAGTACGAGAAGATACTCATCAAACAAAAAGTAAATGATTCATGGGGTAGAGCAAGTGATGTATCAGACAATCAGAAAAAGAAATGGAAAAACCTAAAAGAAAAGGAAAAAGAAACAAATAACTATGTCATGATTTAAAACTCGAGAACAAAATCATGTTAAAACATTTTAAAGACTAAGAGTAATCTAGAGAAGCAGAAAATAATCAAAAATCATAAACACGCAAGAAATTTTTGAGAACTGAGTCCACTCATTTTCGCGCGAGCGGAGGAAAAGCACATCCCTTCAACTCTACGTTGTAATTTTTTCTTTTCGGTGGAATCGTTTTTCTAACACACATTTTTTTTTAATACGATTTTATTTATTTATTAATGAAAGCAGTTTAGCTGACAGATCCAGTTTCATCGGCATTAATTGCATCATGAAGCCAAGAAGGCAGAGAGTGATGCCATTCTTGTATGTTCGTAAAAGGATTAGTTTTTTTTTTTTTTTGCAAAGTATCTGCAACATTATTTCTTTCACGATGGACAAAATTACAAGTTCATGTGGAAAAACTACGTAATAAGAAAATTGCATCATCAATTATACTTGCATTGATCCAATTGATTGCTCCCTTGACTCCATTTATAGCTTTCACTACTCTCCCTCCAGATGAAGGTGCGCAATGCCTTAATTTTTTTTAATTATTTTTTGCCAAGTTTACGGCTTCTAACAAACAATTGACCGTTCTGTTTGTATACCGGCAAAAAGCTCAGGCACTACAAGCCGGCCGAAGTAAAAGACCACCTCTAGAGCAACCAGGGTTAAATATGTGAATTCATCATGAGTCATTAGTAAAGTAAAGTCTCCCTCTTGAAAACCCTAGGTCTTTGACCAAACCCAATATAAAACCGAAAAGAGAACTACAACCTCAATTTTTCCCTGGTCTATCGATTGCGCCTCAGAAAGACGAAAAGCTCTACCTCTCGAGTTGCAGCCATGGTAAAGCCCTAACTACTACTCTTTTCATTTCACCAGCTCTTAATCTAGCAGTTAAACATGATTCCATACTTTCTGAACCATTTGAATCTGAGTCTGGAAGTTGATTTTCTTTTATGTCTCGTGATTCTGTGGTTGAGTCCGTCTATAAACTAATTTTTGTTTCCTCTTTTTCATGAGTGTTTGCTGTAACTTAAAAAAGTGGTAGTAGATTCAGAGATGTGTAGATCTCCTGAAATATATAACGATTGATTCTGATGTGTTTAATACGTATTTAACTTGTAATCTGTAGGGTATGTATTTCTACTGTTATCGATATTTTTTTTTAGGGTTCCCTTCTGGTTGTTGGATAAATGAAATGTTTCCCATGTGAATAACAAGTTAATATGATTCTAGTTAGTGAAAAAGATTTTTTCTTTGTTTTTTTTTGTCATTGTTGTTCCTCTTTTAGGAGTTACCAGTTGTTGGGGCGATCTTATATTCCATTGCCTTGGGAAGCTTTGTAGTGGCAATTACTTGTTAGGACTTGCCATGGGACATATTTTGGTCACTCTTACTCCATATGGTTTTCAAGTCTTAGATCTTTTTGCTGTATGTGTAATCTATGATCTGATGATATATTTGGAAAATATTACCAGATTAGATTAGAGAAAAATCATATTGCTCTGTGAGTACTGCAAACGCAATGTATTCAGGGTTGAACATATTGGGGAGTTGCATTATGATTTTTCTGTCATCTCTTTAGGCTCTTTCCTAGTTTGACTAATCTTCTTTTATAGGTGATACCATTTTGTCAGACCTAGAATTCTGTAATTGCTTGTGTTAATCAACTGTTGCCATACCTACCATCTACTGTACTGACTGTGTGGGTTGAAGTGGTGAGCTTGGGTTTATCATTGCTCAAACTCTCCATTTAAAATTATGTACTAGCTCATTTGCAGATATACATAAGAGTCATAAAATGAGTTTACTGGAAGTATTCATTGTGTTATGCAGAGTTCGGACTTCCGTTAGATTAGTAGAGCATTGTAAATATTTGATTGATTTAACATTAGTTATAGCTTATGGATTTAGAGCAAAGTTTCCAGTTGGCAGAAGTTGTTTTCGTGTTTTCTTGTTTGGAATTCTTTGTGTTGGTAGTACATTTGTAGTCTGATTGCATTATAGTTTAGTAAACTAGAGCAGCTTGCAATGATTGAAAGTTTTTTTTAACCAGATGTTTGTAGTTTCTATCTTCGGTGTTAGTATTGATAGTGGTATGATCTCTATAGGTGAACGTGCCAAAGACAAAGAACACCTACTGCAAGAACAAGGAATGCAGGAAGCACACTGTGCACAAAGTTACTCAGTACAAGAAGGGTAAGGATAGTCTTGCAGCCCAGGGAAAACGTCGTTATGATCGCAAACAATCTGGTTATGGAGGACAGACCAAGCCTGTTTTCCACAAAAAGGTAATCTTATCTGTCGGCGCACAAAAACTTGTCTTTATCTGGGTAGAAACTTTAATAGATTATAAATTAGTATTCTAGGTTTGCCTAATATCCTGATCCCTTTAACCAGGCAAAAACCACAAAGAAGATTGTGCTAAGGCTTCAGTGTCAGAGTTGCAAACACATGTCCCAGCACGCAATCAAGGTTCAAACCCTGACCTACCTTTCTGTCTTTTCGGTTGCCCTAGTTATTTAGTAAGTAGCTTTACTAATTTACTTATGTTTCTGCAGAGGTGCAAGCATTTTGAGATTGGTGGAGACAAGAAGGGAAAGGGAACTTCACTTTTCTAGAAGCTGGAGTGGTCTACTTATTGCTTGTTTCTTTTCATGTTTTAGTATTAGATATGCCATTGAAACATATTCTAGCTGGTGTAATTTTGACTTGTGTCTTTTTAGAAAGAGTATGCTACATAAAAGAATTTTGATGTTTATGCTATGGCTAGTTTAGACTGCAAGATATTGGGTGTTTGTTTCAGCTTTTAAACATTGAATAGAAACAAGTTATGCTAACTCTGTTGGGTGTCTTTGGGAGTATTTGACTGACCAGACTGAGTCTGGGTATAATTGACTGACCAGACAGAGTCTGGGTATAATTGACAGACCAGACTGCATTTCAGGTGCAGTAGCTTTGGTAGTTCTACAATTATGTTTGTGATGGAATCTCTTGCTCATTTTGAGCTTTCAGTAAAAAACCTGTCTGCACAGCTTAGTTTTCCATCTGTGTATTCCTGCAGTATCTTGTAAGCATGATTGCTAAAGGGGGTTACCCAAATTAGCAGGGGGTACCGTTTACAGTACCTCCTGCTTATTCCAGTACCCCCTTTAGCAATCATGCCTTGTAACTTGTAAGTACTCCAATCCTAGTTCCTACATGAAATAATTATCAGTCAGATAGCCACTGCCTATGATTTTTTTTTTTTGAAGCATGGAAGATATTATTAGAATTAAGTAGCAATTACATGAGGGTAGGTGATACCCAAGGAATCATCCATTACAATTTGGGTAGGTGATATCCAAGAAGTCATCCATTACAATTTGATTAATGCATGATGGGACCGTATGATCCTAAAATAAAGTTGTAAGTTTCTCCAATTTGATTAATACAAGGAGCCACTGCTTATGATTATTGTACAACAAGCCGTCTCAAGGTGGAGAAGCTAATTGATATATCTCCAAGCTAATTGTTATATCTCATTTCACTTATGAGACCTGTCTCATAAGTGAATGAATTAGATGTTGACATGTTTTATCTGTTAAGATAATGACATAAGCTCCACAAGCTCCTAATTCCCACAGTCGGTGAACAAAACAGACTTTTCATCGGTTCACTCCATGTGTGAGTAGTGGCTACCCTTGTCTCATTTTCACTCCATGTGTGATAACTGGGTCTTTGCACAGTTTCATACTTTCATCGACTGCTGGGAAATAATATAAAAGTTATAAAAAGTATGTTAAAACTAATGACAGCTGTGGGATTTGAACCCACGCCCTTTCGGACCAGAGCCTAAATCTGGCGCCTTAGACCACTCGGCCAAACTGTCAGGTGATGCTTACGGCTAATGGGAAAGACTTTGACGGCAATACACAAGCATTCGATGGCCACAAAGATAAGCAAATGAGAAACTGCAGTTAACTCTTTACTTATTATGATTTCCGAAATCAAATAATAGTTTTGTATCTTAGATCTTTCTGATATCTGTTTTAACATAGTTAGTTCAATCTCTTTTATTTTCTTTTCATATTTAGGCCATGAGGTAATGGAGGTGCGGACATAGAGATTCAGAGACATCATCATGAGATTCTCAATCGATATCAACTTCGTGAGAGGACAACTCTTCTTCTGATTTTTGGGGTATGATTCATTGTTATACACCAGCTATGGTTATATTGTTATATTTAAGAATCTGAAATGGATAAGGATCAAGTTAAGTATCTGTCAATTAGAGGGTTTCTGGAGGGTTGAGATCCTACCTAGAGTAGGGATTTGATATGTTAGTATTCCAAAGATTCTTGTTCTCTGTGAAGTTTTATCTTGGAAATAATTTTAATGGTGATGGTGATGGTTTATTCTCATTATGATAGTCTTAATAGGCTTTAATCTCTTTGCTGGTTGCTTTTGGAAATTATTTTACCGTCACAATGCATAAAAAGTTGTGTTTAACAATTCTTTAATTTTTAATTAAGATTATTTAAATTAAAGATGTTAAGAAGTAATTAGAAGAGCACTAATGATATCATTGATAATGGGTGGCTAAATCAGAGAGTTTTCTACACTTGGCAAACCTCTTGTTATTCTCTCTGCTTTTCTTTTGATCTTATGTGTTTGAAGATTTTGGTATTCAGTCTGTTCATTTTCTTTCTCTTAATTGTCATTCCTAAAAGAAAGTGTTGTCAATGTCATTACTGCAGGCATGCACTAGCATTAACAGTATGAATATTAGTTAGTACATTTTGTTGGATATCCCTTTATAATCCCCAATACCCTTGTTCATTTGCACTCATCCTTCTTATCTTTTTCTTCTTTGCTTCGCCTGAATCCATATACTAAGTTTTCAATGTCAATTCTTGCTGATCAAGTTAGAGTCCTTGATTTAGATGAGGATGTAGAGGAATTCCCATTTCGCTTTGCTGCTCTTCTTTGTGATGATAGTCGCAACTACCATAAGACTTTAGTAAAACATCATCTCAAAAGAATCTGGACAATCAATTCTCCAGACTTCAAACTAGCTAAGCCTTATGTCCAAGGAATGGGCATTCAAAATCTCTTTGTAGTTATGTTTAAGAAAAGTCAAGATAGAGATATTGCTTTCCTTGCTAGGCCTACTCTTCTGTTTGGTCAGCTTTTTACTGTCCAACCCTTAGGTGATTTGGAGTCCATTTTCGATTTGGTTTGGGATAAGACTTTGATGCCAGTTCAAATTCCTATTCATTTAGACTTGGTTAACAAAGGGAGGGCTAGAGAGGTCTTAGATCAGTTGAGAACTTTTGTGTCAGCTGATTCTCCTGCAAGGAATATTTATGAAGCTAAGATGATGGTGCCTCTTAGATCTCCACTTACTAGGAAAGTTGTTATCAACACCAACAGGAGAACTTATTATATGTCAGCATTCTATCCAAAACTGCCTTTTCGTGCTTGTAAGAAGTGCTTTATTCTTTATCATAATGATGAAAAGTGTAGGGAGATTCAAATGAGAATCTTTGTTAGGGCTCTGCCTGCTCCATCTCCTAGGGCCACTCATGTTGCTGTAACTAATGTGCATGCAACTTTTGAAGCTGGTGAATGCTCAAATGCAGAGAAGGCCAATTCTGTTGTTGCTACTGCTGCTGGTCCAGATACGCACTCAAAACCATCTGCCTTCTCTGTCAGTATGCAACCATCTGCAGCTCTCAGAAACAAGGGTTCTTCCTTTTTTGCTCTTGTTTTCCCATTTGATAAACCTAGATTTTCTCCTTTCACTATTAGAGAGCTTGTATCGTCACAACCAAATTCAATCTTCATCCTTTGAAAATATGTCTTTTGATGTAGATGGTCTTATACATGATCGAAAAGGAAAACTTGCTAGGTCAGCATTTGAATCAGTTTATTTAGGCTCTAGTGCAGTTACTTCTTCTTTTTCAATGATGCCTACGCCTCGTTGGCCTCCAATTTATGCTATGCCACATTTTACCCCGCCATCTGAGATGTCTTTCAATTTGGGAAGTTTAGGGTCTTCTTTTAGTCCTGGAAGTTCAGATGCCAACATGTTTTGGTCTACCTCATGTTCTACTTATGCACAATCTGTATTCACTTCTGCTGGTTTCATTTTCAATTCTGCCTCAGAAATGAATTATTCATCTGAAGTCTTTTTACAATCAAATCAGGATAATGGTTTTGCGTTTAATGCTGATCAGAATGAAGACACTAAGGATTTTTTACTGTTAGATCATGTCCCTTTAGCCACTCTTCCTCATGAGCCTGTGGTTACTGATGAAGAGTTTGAAAAAGAAATTGATCTCATGATGATGGACCCTGACTCTATGGAAGCGGAACCTTCATTTGCTCATGACCCTGTAAGTTTCTACGTTAATCCTCTTAGTTTATTTCTCGTTTACTTGAATTTTTGGTATTTTATTTTCGTTTTCTTGTCGTTCCTGTTAACTGCTTTTATTTACATCTTTCAATACTTGCTACTTCTCCTGTTTGGGTGTTTCTCTTGTTTGATTGATTTGTTCCTCTTGTTCTTTAGTTTCGTTTTTCTAAAATGAAGTTCTTGTGTTGGAATATGAATGGATGTTGTTCCGATAAGAAATGGCGTCATCTGTTAACTCTTGTTAGAAAGTATAAACTAGATAATGTTTGCCTTCTAGAAAAAATGGTTGATGTAGATACTGTTAGAAGATTTACCCATCACTTACCTTTTGATTCTTGGAATATCATTCATGCGGTGGGAAAATCGGGTGGCCTTGCTTTTAGATACTTTGAAAAATCGAATATTGAAGTGCTGGGTAGTTCTTTAAATATGATTCACATATTATGCGATATTACGCATGTTATTAAGAACTGTGTTATCTCCTTTATTTATGGCTCCTTGAACTTGGCTTGTATGAGGAATCAATGGAATTTTCTTACTAATATGAATGACAATAATAAAAATGCATGGTTATTAGTAGGAGACTTTAACTTCATATTGCATGCTTCTGAGAAACAAGGTGGTAACCCTGATAAATCTTTTCCTCCTAATTTTATTAAAGAAAGTTTTATTAAGATGAATATGAATGAAGTTTTTCATTTGGAAACCCTTTCACATGGTGTAACAGAAGATTCAAAAATCCATTAGATTTGATTTTTGAGAAGTTAGATAAGGGATTTATGAATGATAAATGGGTATCAGTTCTTCCTCAAACTAGAGTTACCAATTTAGGCCGTATCTATTCTGATCATTGTCCGATTTTGGTTAAATGTTTTCATTGGGAATTTTTTTTTAATATTCCTTATAAGTTCTTTAGATGCTGGCAGCTAAATCCTGAGTTCAAAGATGTTATGTATTGTTCTTGGTCTAAAAATGTGATTGGTTCTCCTAGTTTTGTGGTTGTTAATAAACTCAATAATGTGAAGATTGATCTAGTTAAGTGGAACATCAATTCGTTTGGGCATATTAAAACCACTAGAGGAAGATTAAACTATGAGTTAGAAAAGCTTCAAGACATGCCTTACTCTCCTCATATTGGAGGGTATATCCTTAATTATTCAAATCAGCTTGACTATTGGTACGAAATTGAACATAGTTTTTATAAGCAAAAATCTCGCATAAACTACTTCACACTTTATGATAAGAATACCCAAATTTTTCATAATACTGTCAAACTTAGAATAATGTATAACACCATTCACACAATTAGATATGATCAGGGTAATTGGTTAGAGAACAGAGATCAAGTAACTGAGTTATTTACCAAGCATTTTAAAAAAATATTCACTTCTTCCAATCCTAGTAATATCGATATTGAGGAAGCTCTTAAGTATGTTAGCCCTATTATATTTGAAGAAGTGAATTCCTCTTTAATCGCCGTTCCATCGATCAAGGAAATTTAAGGATAACTGGGACATTGTTCAAAAGGAAGTTATCTCTCATGTTCAGAGTTTCTTTAAAAACAAATTTCTTCTTAAGCAGACAAATTTTACATTTATTACCTTAATTCCCAAGATTAAGAATGCTGCCTCTCCTCATGATTTCATACCGATTAGCTTATCTAATTCTGTTTACAAAATCATTTCTAAAATATTAACCAATCGTTTGAAACCTATTTTAGACTCTTTGATCTCTCCTTTTCAGTCTGCATTCATTTCCAATAGGCAGATTCATGATAATATTGTTATTACCCATGAAATTCTACATGCATTTAAAAGGAAAAAGGAAAAAACTAAAAATGGTCACATTGCTATTAAACTTGATCTTTCTAAAGCCTTTGATAGGCTAGAATGGTCCTTCATCCTTGCGGTTTTTAAGAAACTTGGATTTTCAGAAGCTTGGTGTCAAATGATATTTCAGTGTATTAGTACAGTCTCCTATTCAGTCCTTGTTAATGGTTCGCCTGGTACGACATTCCTCCCTTCTAGGGGAATTAGGCAAGGTGATTGTTTATCGCCTTATATCTTCATTCTTTGTATGGAAGTTCTGTCTCAATTGCTTTTGAAAGCTGAAGAGCATAATCTGATTCAGGGGTTTAAATTTAAAGAAGAAAAGTCCTTCCATATCTCACCTCTTTTTCGCCGATGATTGTATGTTGTTTGCCAAAGCTTATGTCACTTATGCTAGAAATATAATTAAGATTATAAATATTTTTGCTAAAGCCTCAGGTCAGGCGATTAATTTTGATAAATCAGGTTTCATTACTAGTGATAAAATGCATCATAGGCATATAAAGATCTTAGTTAAAACTCTTAAAATGAAATTTCTCAGTAATTCTGAAAAATATTTAGGTACTCCGCTGTTTATTGGTAAGGATAAAACTAAATCATTCAACTTTCTCATTGAAAACTTTTATTCAAGGTTAAGCTCAACTAAGAAGTCAAATCTCAATGTTGCTGGGAGAACAATAGTAACTAAGCATGTGCTTTCTTCATTAGTTGTTTACCACATGACTTGTTTTCCGCTTCCTAAGACTGTCACTGATAAAATAGATACTATTCAGAGGACTTTTTGGTGGTCTAAAAAGAATCCTAAGCATGCCGCTTATTTTCGTTCTTGGGGTGATATAGGTAAATCCAAATTGAATGGTGGTTTAGGTATTATAAACTCATATGCTACTAATAGAGTTTTCATATGTAAACTTGGTTGGAGAATATTGAAAAACTCGAATATTTTATTCTCCTCTTTTCTTAAAGATAAATACTTTCCGAATCAGAATTTGCTGGAGATTGATAAGGCTGCTAAATCTTCTTCTTGGATCTGGAAAGGTATGGTTAATGGTTTGCGATTTATCAAGGCTAACTCTGTGGTTAAAATTTGTAATGGGGCTTCTACCAACATTTGGAATGCAATTTGGATTCCAGGTCTTGGTATTCCTCCGTCTTTTTCTCATCCTTCACACAGTAATTATACTTATGTTAGTGAACTTTACGACATCCATACTAACAACTGGAAAGTGAATATGCTCTCTACTCTTTTTTCGCAAGATATTGTTACTATGATTAGAACTATTAGAGTAGATCATAGTCAAAGTGATACTTTAATGTGGGCACATACAAAGAATGGTAAGTTTATAGTTAAATCAGCATATAGGATCTATATGAATGATATAGCTTCATCTGAGGTTTCTGGTTTTTGGAAGAAAGTTTAGAGTATCGATTGTTTATCGAAAATCAAGTTCTTTCTGTGGAAAATATTTGCTCATTTGCTTCCTGTGAATAATCTGATTCATTTGTATAATCAAGATGTGGATGTTGTATGTCCCCTATGTCATAATCACGAAGAAACAATTATGCATCTGTTTATTGAATGTCCTATTGCTGCTCATGTCTGGTTTGGAATCTCCTTACAACATCCGATTCTAACTGATGTGGAGTGGATTGATGATTTATTTCTGTATTGGCATAACCCTGATCTTGCTGCCTCTCCTTATAAAGTCTCTTGGCCATCTGTTGGTGCTATAGTTTTGTGGTGTATTTGGAAGTGGAGGTGTGATGTTCTCTTTAGACATATCTCAATCGACCTGCTGCGTGTTATTATGGATACTATAAGAGAATGATAAACTCTTATATTGCTCCTCAGTGTACCCCCTCTGTTAATTATAGAGATGTTAAGATTCTAGCTTCTAAAGTGGATCACTTCATGTTCATTGATGGCTCATTTAAAGATTTTAACATGGGAATGGGTGTCATTTGGTGTGACTGTGCAGGAAATGTAAGAAGTATGAGAGCCGACTTTGGATTGATTTCAGATGCGGTAGGTGCTGAAGCTGCTGCTCTAATTTTGGCGATCTCTTGGGCAGAAGAGATGAATCTCTCCAAAGTTGTTTTTATTAGTGATTGTCTCCAACTGGTGCATTTTGTTAATGGAGTCAATTGTAATATAGAAAGGCGGAGCGGTGATTTTCTAGAAAAATGTCGTTCTTTGTTATCTAAGTCTATTTCCTTTAAAATTGTGTATGTTAAGCATCTAAACAATCGTCTAGCTGATCGACTTGCACGTCGAGCTAGAAAACAGAGTCTTAAGGGTCTTTGAGTCTCCATTCCTTCCTTTTTGAACTATATGTCTAGGAAGGAGAACCTGTCTGAAGTTTGTAATTCTCTTCTTTGTTAATTCCATAGTGTGTTCATTAGCAAAAAAAAAAAAAAAAAAACTGCACTATGATAAACAATCATAGTTGAAGGATCCCTTACACAAAATCTTGGGGTCTTCAGTTACAAAATCATATCCAAAATCCTTGTCAATCGATTACGCCCCCTTCTCCCATTCTTAATAAGCCCTTACCAAAGTGCCTTCGTACCTCAAAGATCAATACATGATAACATAACAATTGCTAGAGAACTTTTCCACCACATCTAAACGTCTTCAACTAAAGACCCCAAGATAGCTCTAAAGCTAGATATTCAAAAAGCTTATGACATCCTTGATTGGGGATTCATCAAAAAAGTTTTTACACAACTGAGATTTCCATCAATATTTGTGGAGTATATCATGCTATGTATCAGATCAGTCACTTACTCAGTCAACATCAATGGTACACCTCACAGATTCATCACAACTACCAGAGGTATCAGACAGGGTGATCCCATACCTTCATACATCTTCATTATTTGTGCAGAAATTCTATCAATAAATCTTGCTATTCTTGAAACAAAGAATATGGTCAGAGGCCTCAGAATATCAAAAAAGGAACCACCCATTTTACATCTAATGCATGCAGACGATCTACTAATCACGTACAAAGCTACCCAGGAAAGTAGTAATCACCTAAAGAGGATACTTCAATCTTACAACACTTCAGCGGGATAAATAATCAACACAACGAAATCAACAATCATCCACCACCCGAGGCTACAACAGAATAACATAGACTCTTTGAAACAATTTTACGACATGCCAACCACATCAATTCCACCAATATATTTAGGAGTACAATTCAAGCATGGAAGAAACTCTAGACACATCTTTGAACCTCCACTCCAACGACTACTCGTAAATCTCAAGGATGGATGAGAAAATGCCTTAACCAGGAAGGGAGGCTGGTGCTTATTAAAACCTCTTTAACACCAACATCCAATCACCTTATGCAAACTCAGCTTTTCCCCACCCAGGTACACAAATAAATTGATCGGATTGTTAGGAATTTCTTTTGGGGACATGATTCTTCTGTGAGAAAGCTTCATCCAATAGGATGAAACAAACTACAAAAGCCGATAGCAGAGGGAGGACTCGGAATCAGAAAGAGTAGCCACCACAACAAAGCTCTTTTCATGAAACGGATACGGAACATTCATTCCCAACCAGATTCCATCTGCACCGGTCTTTTCAATGAGAAGTACCTCAAACGTCAACCAATATTCCAAGGTGAGATCACAATACCTTCTAATGCTAGCCTGCAATGGAAACAAATGGCGTCTCTCGTACCGTCGATAAAACAACATATATTTCATCAAATAAGAAATGGTTTAGATACCCCTATCCAAGCTAATTGGATACCACACTATCAAAATCTTGATCCCACCCAGTGCTCCCCTATACAATCTGTAGCTGAGTTAATTGACCCATTTTCTCATCATTGGAACCATAATCAACTAAACAACCTTCCACATAATGCCATCCAACACATCATAAACATCCACCTTCCTAATATCAGCACCACGGATAAAATAATCTGGCCCCACACTAAATCAGGAAAATACACCACGGCATCCAGGTATAGATGTCTAATCCAACAAGAGAACCTCACACACCCAAACCTACTCCCAACTACCAAATTTTTATGGACCTTACCATGTCCACCAAAAGTTCAACTTTTCTTGTGGAAAGTTATAAATGAAGGTTTACCAACCTTATCTAAACTACATCACATCAACCTTTCAAACACCAACCTTTGCCCCCGATGCAACTACGCTCCAGAAACATCTGAACACATGCTTATTCACTGCCCGGTAGCAATATCCACTTGGACCAGCCTTTCAAACCGCATATCAACAAACCAACGCCAAGGTAACAACCAATCAATTACCATAACCCCCCAAACAACAATATCACAAATACTCCAAACTCGGGGCAGTACATCATATATTATAACATGTTGTTTCCTTTTCTGGTCTCTTTGGACGACAAGAAATGAACTCGTGTTCAATCAAGAACCATCCACTATCGCAGACATTCTGGAAAGATCCTTGGCACAACAACATGAATTTGAATGGGCTCTAACAATATCCCTTCCATTTCTCCTTGGATAACTGCCGCCTCGAACTGCTACAAACATAAACAGAACAACCATAACAATTCAAGTAGGTTGGTGTATCCCAGCACCAAATTGGATCAAAGTCAACACTGATGGAGCTGCTAGAGGCCACCCGGGCATGGCGGGAGCAGGTTTTATTTGCAGGGACTCGAATGGGCAAATGATAATGGCTCTTGCTCAACCTCTAGGATTAACCTCAGCTCTCACAACAGAAACATGGGCAACTGTGTTAGCAACCAAAACTGCCACATAAAGAGGATGGTTTAAAGTGTTATTTGAAGCAGACTCTGAAAGTCTCATACACTTCATTAAAACTCCAACAGAAGCCCCTTGGTATATATCATAAATGGTTACAGAAATTAAACAACAGATGCGCCAAATTCCATGTTGTGCTATCCAGCACAATTACAGAGAAGGAAACCAAGCAGCAGATGGTCTGGCAAACTATGTGGCGGACGGTAGCCAAGCTGGAAACTACTCAACCTCAATATGGAACCGGGAAAACCCGGCTTTTCTTGACCATATTCTATTAAGCGATTCTAGGGAAATCACATTCCCTCGTGTAATAACAGTTTAGTTTTTTTTTTTTTTTTTTTTTTTTTTCATATATGCATGCTTCAAAAAAAAAAGTTGAAGGATGATGGTTGAACAAGGTGTTACCAATTATGCAAAATTGATTTTACACACACCAATACACAAATGCATGAGAATTGTCAAAGATTGAGTTTTTTATAATATTACAGAGAGATAAGAACCTCTATTTATAATTACAGGAAGACACAATAGGATGATATATATGGGATCGATTATAATAATGATGATTGATCCTTGATTGAATCTGACCTATATTAATGCTAACTAATTTAGTAAACAAAATATATGATATCAATTACACAACTACAATCATTCTTGACAGAAGATATGCATTAGCTGGATATGACTTGTCACTATGTACATGCCAATAACCCCCCTCAAGTTGGAGTGGGTGCAAAAATTTGACAAACGCCCAACTTACTTACTAACTTCGTTAACTGGTTTGTACCAAGAATCTTCGTAAAGACATCATCGAGTTGTGCAACGGAAGTGATATAGCGTGGATTGATAAGTTTCCTTAGGATCTTATCACGAACAAAATGACAGTCTATCTGAATGTGTTTGGTTCTTTCATGGAAAATAGGATTCTCTGCAATGTGTATGGAAGCTTGGCTATCGCAGTAAACAGAAATTGGGGAAGTAGAAGGTATGCGAAGATCATTGAATAAATAACGTCACCACTGCAGTTCAGGGGTTAAAGTAGCCAAAACACGACATTCTGCCTCAGCAGAAGAACAAGAAACGGTTAGCTATTTTTTTTTATTTCCAAGAAACGGGACCATCACCTAGTAAAACAAAATAACCAGTTGCATATTAACGGGTGGTAGGACAACCATCCCAGTCTGAATCAGTAAATCATGTTAACTGTAAAGAACCACGAGAAGAAAGAGGAATGACATGTCCTAAAGTCCCCTTAAGTTATCAAAGAACTCGGATCGCAACATCAAAATGTGTCGTTCTAGAAGATGACAGAAATTGACTTAAATAGGTAACCTCATAATTAATGTCGGGTCTGGGTACCGTAAGGTAAAGCCAGCGACCAATAAGACGCCTAAAACGTGATGGGTCTTCAAGTGGAGCACCATATGTGGGTAACAACTTTAGATGTTGTTCCATTAGAAATGCTGATGGTTTTTCCCCGGTTAGGCCAGAGTCACGCAAGATATCAAGAATATATTGTCGTTGATAGAGAAAAATTTATCAGGAAAATGGGAAACCTCTATTCCCCAAAAAATATTGTAAACGACCCAAGTCTTTAATTGAAAATAAAGTTTCTAAACGAGAAACTAGATGCGAAATAGTAGTAGAATCATTACCGGTAATCACAATATCATCGATGCAGACTAAAATATATAGAGATAAAGATTTTTGATGAAGAGTAAACAACGAGTAATCAGCAGTAGATTGCTGGAAACCTACAACAATAAGGGAGGACGAAAATTTCGCAAACCACTGGCGAGAAGCCTGTTTAAGATCGTAAAATGGATTTGTTTAAACGACAAACTTGGTTAGGTTTACCAAATCCAGGAGGAGGACGCATATAAACTTGCTCATCAAGATCACCTTGAAGAAATGCATTGTTAACATCAAGTTGGTGTAAATGCCAACCTTTTATGGAAGCTAAAGAAAGCAAAACTCTAACAATAACTAATTTTGCAACAGGAGCAAACATCTCATGATAGTCCACACCTTCAAGTTGGGCATAATCTTTTGCAACCAAACGAGCTTTGTATCGCTCGATACTACCATCATATTTATATTTAATTTTGTAAACCCACTTGCAACCAAGAATAGACTTATCGGGAAGAAGAGAATCCATCTCTGTCCAAGTATCATTGTCCTTCAAAGCCCGAACTTCTTTAACCATAGGATTACGCCATCGTGGAATCTGCATAGCAGCTTTAAAAGAAGCTGGTTCCGCTGTGTTCAAAATTGTAGTCAAGAAAATTTTATGAGAATCACTAAAATTATCAAATGACAAATATTTTGTAAGAAGATAAGGTTGAGATTGGGAACACTCAACAAAAGAACAAACATAATCTTTTAAGTAAGGAGGTAAATTGTGCGATCTTTCCTATCGTCGTAAAACAAGACTAAGAGAGTTAACAGGATCAACTATGTGGTCAGAATCAAGTGTGGATTCAGGAATAGTACTAGTTTGAGAATCAGGTGGAAGTTCATGGATGTGAACACTTGTTTGGGAAAGAAATGATGACGCATGAGCGTTAACATAAATTGGGAAGTCCTGAAGTGGTGAATTGTGTTGGTTTGTAGCATGTGGAATGGGAGAACATGGTGCTATAGACAAAGTAGGTGCGGAATCAAGTGAAGGATTATTAGTGGAATCTGAAGGGTGCATAGGTATATGTAAATGTGGTGGAGAATCAAAGAAAAAAATCATCATCTGTAGATGACGTAGTTGTAGATGGTTTTGAGAAACTAGTCTCATCAAAAGGAAAAATGTCTTCACGAAAGACAACGTCATGAGAAACAAATTTTTGACGTCTTTCAATATCATAAGCAATATATCCTTTTTGAGCAAAAGGATACCCAAGAAAAATGCAAGGTGTAGCTCGTTGATCAAATTTTGTTTTAATGTTGATATTACGAGCAAAACAAAGACACCCAGATACGCTTAAAGCAAAATAATCTGGTGTTGTACCAAACAATTTTTTATGTGGAGATATATGATTTAAAAGTTGTGTTGGCATTTTATTTATTAAGTAAGACAAAAAATATTCCCCCTAAAACTGAATAGGAAGGTTGGAATGAAAACGAAGAGCACGAGCTACATCAAGTAAATGTCGATGTTTTCTTTCGACAACACCATTTTGTTGTGGAGTATAAACACAACTACGTTGGTGAATAATTTCCATTTTAGAAAAATAAGCTCGAAATTTTTGAAGGTCCGGAATTATAAATGAACCCGACCCCGTAGACACACAAAAAACAGGTTTCTTATATTGAGTAATAACCTGGTTAAGGAATTAAAACAAGTATTTTAAGGTTTCTGATTTTAATTTCATCAGAAAAACCCCAGTACACCGAGTGTAATCATCAACAATCGTCAAAAAATAACGATCACCATTCAAAGAAGGAACCGAAAAAGAAGAGAAGAGCGCAATTGATATAAGCCTGAAACCAAATCACCCGGACCAATAAGTTTCGTTGCCGGTCGGTCCTGAAAACGCGCGACCAAAATTTTGAGAAAAAGTAACTTCACAATTCGAAGAAGAATATAACCTACTCACTGAAATGAGGTTATATCTAAAAGATGGTAAATAATAAACTTCCCTTAAAATCAAAGAGGGATAAAGATTAACATTATCAATATAGGAAACCAAAGCCCTTGTACCATCATACAATAAAACACCCATATTAGGCGGGGCAATTTTATAAGTAAAAAAGAATTTTAGAGATGAACAAGCATGGTGTGTAGCACCACTATCAATAATCCATTCAGTATCGAAGGAACATAAAAATGTACCAACGAGATTCATTTTAGGTTATTCGTTGGCTGTAGCAGGGAGTGTCGCAACAAAAGCAGCCAAGCAAGCTAAATGAACAACAGATAATCCAGGGAAAAGAGGAGCAGCAGTAGTTTGTAGAGAAACTATCCCTTGTGATGTATCATGGTGTTGTGGTAGCACACCTTGAACAACAACATAAGTGGTAGGAAAAGTTGTGCCATCCTTGCGCTTGTGTTTTGGTGGATAACCATTCAGTTTGTAACAACGGTCTCTAGTATGACCATCCTTATGACAATAATCACAATAATAACTCATCTTTTTGTTAGTTTTGGAAGAGCTATCACCTTCATGGAGAGCAACAACAAGGGTAGCCGATTCGACAACTGGAATGGTATTATCCAAAGATTGTTGATCCTCTTCTTGTCGGACTAAGTTATAAATAGTCAACAAAGATGTAAACTTAGTACGTTGCAAGATATTAGAGCGGAGACTAGCAAACCTATCATGAAGACCTTGCAAGAACTCCACTGCACTAACTTGATTAAGATGATCAATAACATCCTTGGCATTAGCACAAATACAAGTACTTAGAGGTCTAATAGTATCCATCTCATCCCAAATGGCACGAAGACGACCGTAAAAAACCATTATGGATGAACCATCTTGCTTAATATAAGCAAGTTGTAGTTTCAATTAATATAGCTTAGGAACACAAGATTCAACATACCTGTTCTCAAGATCTTTCCAGAGAAGAATAACAGTAGGAGCATAATAAACAATATCTTTAATGCTAGGAAGGATAACAACATGAATCCAACCAATGACAAGAACATCTGCTCGCATCTATTCGCCGAGTTTTGTTGGATCAGTTGGTTTAGAAATAGATCCATCAAAAACTCAATCTTTGATGGTCCAGAGCAGGAACATCTGATCTATGATTGATCCTTGATTGACTCTGACCTATATAAATGCTAACTAATTTAGTAAACAAAATACGTGGTATCAATTACACAACTGCAATCACTCTTGACAGAAGATACACATTATATGGATATGACTTGTCACTATATACATGCCAATAAATTGATGCTATGTACAACAACCCGATTATTCAAAACTTATTTTTCTCATCAAACTTATAGCAATATATTGCTGGGTCGTTATGGGAAGTATCAACTTGATTATCTCTTTACCAAATCGACAATGTGATTAGATGTGGTGTGATAAATTGTATAATATACATGTAGATTTAGTTGGAAATCAATATAAGAAAAACATATATATTGTTTTGATTCATACTATTTGATTTGCATTTTTACCTTCTTTTTAGTTGAAAACAACACACCTATTAAGTTGAGGATAAGTTACATACAATTTTATTTTCTTTCTTTGAAATAAGATAAGTTATATTTTCATCACCATAACCCAAAAAGGGAAAAACAAAGTTGTCTCTTTTTGTAGAACATAAGTATGAAGTTAGAAGAAAAAATTAAGAGAAATGAAAAATGTTGGAGAGTATTTAACAAAGACAAGTATACGTTGGATTAGACCTGTTAGCAGTCATGGTAAGGGGTTTAAACTCGACCACAATAAGGAAACCAATAAATTTTATTGTTTGTTTATAACGTTTGCGTATCCGTTTATCATGTACTGGGGTGATAACTATGGGCGATAAAGAGTGAGGCGATAATAAGCCAATTCGCTCATTTGCTTGCTCGATTGGAGTAACATTCGTTGCGCTAGACACTAATGATCTAGCTATTGCCCTTGAAAAGACCAGAACATTAGATGAAGAAAATATGAGTTTGAAAGAAATAACTCAGTAGCTCAGATAAATTAATTCGATATTAGGAACATGTAGAAATCAAGAGGATTCATATATTAAGAAATACAAGCTCTCAGTATTTGTTGGATATTTTCAATAACATAGAAAATAAAACGATTTTAGTTTTTTGGTTTGCCACTACGATGGGGAGCGTCCTGTGACGAGTAGATGCAATGAATTTTTGTTGGAGATGAAAAGGCATTTCCAAAGGGTGTGATGGTTCACAGAAGACACATCCATTCCCATTAGACACTATTGGTGTCTTTTGAGAATGACGAGGCATCTCCAATAGGCATGAGTTCCCTATAAGTAATAATGATAATGATTTGTATTCATTCAAGTAAGGAAAAACACATCAAAATCTCTGTTTTCTTTTCTCTCTAAGCACCATCAGAATCCATAAACTGTGTATTCTTGGTTGGGTCAAGGGAGTACAACTCTTGAACCCAACAATGTTGTTAGGGATTCAATGTATCCTGAAAGCAATATTTCGCTGACCGATTGTACTCGCCAATTATTTGGGAAAGGTCGAAATAATTGCTGAAAAGAATCGCAAGGCCTTGAAGATCCAGTGATACAACATTCTTTTCATTTCTCTTAGTTTTCAACCTCTCTGATAGATTATTTTTTCCAACAATATTTGTAAAGAGGTAAAATTTGTAAGTCCAAAAAAGAAAAAAAAACTCAAGAAAAGGCTTCCACTAATGTCAAATGTGAAATACCTCCACCGCCAGTCAATGATGGAAAGGGAAAAGTTTATCAAGATCCAAAGTTAGCACACACGCATTGAGAAAAGTACATTCTTTATGTTTGTTATTATTTGGAATTAAAGGTCACCTACAAAAGGGATGTCGGTTTCACATAGGGGTGCACAGGAACCGAGCCGAAATCCCGGACCGGCCCGGAACCGGTGGAACCGTACCTGTTTTTGTACCGAACCGAGGAAGGGGGTACAGGTACCGGTCCAAAAAATGAGAATCGGCATCTATGGGGTACAGGTACACGGCCCTATTCATGTCCCGTACCGTACCGTCCCGTTTGTACCGACTAATATTGACCGTTAGATTTAGGGATTTAATATGATGGAGTGAATGGTGGTGGATTAACTTTCTCATCATTTTTCACATTCTCTGTTAAGAATCTAAACCCATCTTCAATTGGTGGCGGATTAGCTTTTGTGATATCTTCAGATGATCAAACAATTGGTGATGCTGGTGGGTTATTTGGATTATTGAATAATCAAGATAAAGAGAAGATTTCTGGGATTTCTTCTCTTGCTACTACTACTTTGCTCTGTTTCTTCTTTTGCTGTAGTTGAGTATGATACGTTAATGGACGTTGAGTTTAATGATATTAATGGGAATCATGTGGGTTTGGATCTAAATGATTTGCATTCTACTCGAGTTGGTGATTTAACAGATATTGATATTGATATCAAAAGTGGGGATTTGATTAATGCTTGGATTGAATATGATGGTGAAAGTAAAGTTCTTAATGTCTTTGTTTATTATTCAATTCTTCATCCAGTTGATCCATCTTTATTGGACCAGTATGTCAACGATTTTATGTTTGTGGGTTTCTCTGCTTCAACTCAAGGTAGTACAGAGATTCATACAATTGATTGGTGGAGTTTCTCTTCTTCATTTCATGTAAAATCTGATTTTAATTCTGGTCCTGCTCCTATCTCTGGTCCCGATTGGTACCGGAACCGTACCTGGTACCGTACGAGTACCGAATGGTACCGGAACCGAGGTACAAGGTACAGGTACCGGTCCAAAATTTTGGAACCGAGGCTAGGGAGGTACAGGTACTCGGTCGCGGCAAGAACCGAGCCGAACCGTACCGTGTGCACCCTTAGTTTCACATAAGGAATGAGAAACTTCATGATGTTTTCGTTTGGGCATCACAAGAGGTGGTCAAACCTAGATCATATAACAATGTCGATCATCTTGATGGGCCGTAAACATCAAACCTTTAGGAAAATAAATCAGTTATATGATCATAAACCCGAGTTTTCCCTATAAACGTTGTACGAAATCCCTTCATAATTGTCAAGAGTATAGAAAGGAAAAGGCTAGATTAAGGTATGATGCTCCCATTTGGAAAAAGAGTAACTTGCAAAAGAACAATCAACCCAATTGTCTTCCGAGAAATCTTGGAGAAAATAATGGGAAGAAGATTCAAATTGTTTTTAAACCCACTGATAAGTGGATACCAAAGAACATTAAGGAGCATTAAGTGCCAGAAAAAAGGATCTCCAATAAAGTTGGAGTACATAGTTATGGTTGCTAATAATCTCATGAGAAAGAGGAATTTGTATCTCAAGCTTAGGGCAATTATATCAATCAGAAAAGTATATAATTGGAAACCCTAGAATTAAGAATAAGAACAAATAGAAAAATTGTGGAACTCAAAAGCAAATAGAAGTTGATTTTTTTTTTTTTAAAGAAAACAATGATTTGATTTTATTAAGAACACGCAATTGGGGGATATGGGAATTAATTGGGGGATATAACTACAGGACAAAAACGGTGTCCCAATAGCAATTCTGGGTGACCCCCTATGAAATTATTTTTTTAATTCCTAATCTAGCCCCCACTAATCAGGATTATTGATTAATTATAATTAGTAAAATGTTAAGTATTTGGGGATAAATTAGTGTGTATTTATTTTTATTTGAATTTGTGTGGGTTAGTTGAGAGTAGAAGGAGGAAAATGGTTTTGAGTGGAATTTTTTTTTGAAAATGGAAGATGATTGTGATGAGAGAATTGCTGCTAAGAGGTTGAAAATTTGATTTTTTTCCTTTGAATCCACCATTGTTGCAGCTGAAAAAGCTTGGTGCCGGCATGGTATTCAACCAAAAAACCATGTCGGCATTTGTTGGAAATTTTCATAAATTGTTTGCCACTATCCGGGGGTTCAAAATTTTCAGGTTTTGATCTTCAAAACCTATTTTTTCAGGGTTTAATCAGTCTACTTAAGACACGATTATCGATTTTCGAGCATCACAGGAACTACTTAGGCATGGTTTTTGCTTAAATTTCTATCTTAGGAACATGATGAAAAGTATCCAGAAAATTGATTTTTTTTGTGCACTTAACTAGGCATTGATAGATTTATATCGAGCATGCAGGCATTTAGTTCCGACATTGAATTTCATCACTTAGGCATGGTTTTCATCATTTCCGACATGTTCTTCATCACTTAGGCGTGGTCTTCATCATTTAAACATGTTCTTCATCACTTAGCGTGGTCTTCATCCTAAATAACCATCTAGGAACTCACTTCCGGCGTGGTCTTCATCCTAAAATTCTATCTTAGGAACATGATGAAAAGTATCCGAGAAAATTGATTTTTTTTTCACTTAACTACTAGGCATTGATAGATTTATATCGAGCATCCGAGCATTTAGTTCCGGCATTGAATTACATCAATTAGGCATGGTCTTCATCACTTCGGCGTGACCTTCATCATTTTCGACATGTTCTTCATCACTTCCGGCATGGTCTTCATCACTTCCGGCGTGGTCTTCATCATTTCCGGCATGTTCTTTATCATTTCCGACATGTTCTTCATCACTTAAAAGAGAAGAGAAGAAGAGAATTTGAAAGGAAATGGGGAAATTATGAATTTGAAAGAGAATGGGGAACATTTGGATTTCAAAGTTTTAACCCTAAAAAGATTAATAAGAAGTGGAGATGGAAATGGGGAATATGATTTTGTTTTTTGATTTTAAGTTTTTTGATTTTTATTTTGAGGGAAGGGTGTTTTAGTATTTTCGCCCCCAAAAGTCACCCCTTAGCACACATCATGGGTTGGGGGAAGTAATTCTTATCCCCCAATTAGTTTCTATATCCCCCAATTGCGTGTTCTTTATTAACCAAATTTGCAGGAATCAATAGACCAAGTATGTAAACGAAAAGGAAGAGGTAAAACTTACATGTTGAATTGGTGCAACTGATGCTGTTCTCGGATCGCCTAAGTCAATTGATGATGAGGAGGCCATTAATTACAGATAATCATTTGGAATTCCTATTGGTTTTGAAAAGGGGATGGAGATGCACAATCATCCTTGGGATTATGGTCCGTTACAAAATTGAAGGAGCAGTGAGAATTCAGACTTTAACTACGAATGGCATAGGACATAAATGAGTGATGGTCATTGGATTAACCACACTTATAAGACTTATAGGAGAGGGGAGATCATAACCTTTAGTTAGAAAAATAAATGTACCCTGACCGTTGGGTGAAACAAAAAACCCTCGTATTATGTAAGCATAAATATAAGCTCTAGTGGTATAGACTGAACCGAGCAGCGAAGATATAAGTGTTAGTGGTGTATATTGAACCCAACAAAACTAAGAATTCTTAGCCGATGAAAGCAAAGTATAGACCGTTTGCAGTTTATTCGCTCACCCGGCTCGGTGTTCACCATGATGGACGAGCGCACTTGTCCATCCACTTGGCTAAGCGTAACTACTTACTAAATTTCAGATACTAGGTGATGATACCAGTGATCTGAGTTCGAAACTCGTCAGCACCAATTCTTTACCAACAAAAAATATAAATAAATAAATTTCGGATACAAATTCAAAGTTAAGAAAAACTGCATCCGTTTGGATAATCGGATTGAATCATGTGTACCATATTTGCGGATTTACACTCGGATTCAGATTTGGATCCGGATGGTACCCTATCCCCATCCAAATGCATCCTTACCTAAGTTACCTTCGATGGGACTTGGGAGTAGTGATGCCGTGATGGTCTATTGGTCCTGCGCTTAATTTCTCACTTCCCTTTGATTTAGTTTCTCTGTTACTGCTTTCTAGGGTTTCTTTTGATCGAGGAAAAAAAATGATAACCATGGCTACATCCCTATTCAATGGGAATTTCACCCTCTCTTCATCTTCGACGTCATCTTATTCTCTCAATAACAATACATTCAAATCTCGTAACTACAGCTTTTTCATCAACCCATCTAATGTTTCAGCTCCACTTAGACTTTCCAGGAGAAGAAACACTATTTCCTCATGTATGGAGACTCCCGTGGGTGCTTCAATTGATTTAAAGCTTCCTAGGAGAAGCTTAAGTGTACAGTTTACTTGCAATCAGTGTGGTGAAAGAACAAAAAGGCTAGTTAATCGATTAGCTTATGAACGAGGAACCGTTTTTGTTCAGTGTGGAGGGTGTCTCAAACATCATAAGTTAGTTGATAATCTGGGACTCATCGTTCAGTATGACTTCCGAAAGGATGATGAGATGGACTTGATTTCTGATCAAGAATGAGATGTAATGGTTTTTCATTATCAAGGTATACTTCTTTTGAGTTTAATTAGTTTACAGATATATGGTTCCTATTAAGAATTTGTTGTCAGTATTCTTAAGTGTTTAACTGTAACCGTTTTCTTATAATTTGTTATAGTTAAATCTATTGATTTCTTATGGCATGAATGGTTGAGTATGGAATGATTCAATGCAGTGAACTCAAATGTATTACTCTATATCCAAACCTTGGTGGTAACTCATCTGTGCATACCCTTACGAGTACGAATACAGTGTCTTTAGAGAATTGTGTTGCTCACTTCCCATTTCTTGTTGAACTAATTTTTAGATGATTTTGTGTAGTCAGTCAGATCAAGCTTTGGTTTAAACATCTTGTTTTAATCTAAGGTTCAACACTTTTAATAAGTTTGTAGTTTGGTTGCTAATGGATGCAATTTTAGATCGGTTTTATGCTTTACATGTTTGGCTCTAAGAGGGTCTTGTCTGACGTGCCTGTACTGAACATTTATCCTTTAGATATTTTGCTATGCATCTGAGTGGGTATTGCCCATTCGGGCACTCAAATGATGTGGTAAATTGGGGTCCCTGCAACAAAATAAATGTTTTCCTTTTTCTTTTAACTAGATTTTTCTATGGTTGCTGAATCTTTTGGTGCTGGTACCGTCATACTGATGGTGCTCTCACCTCTGCAGGTGAACATTCAGAAGACAGAAGTAAATATTGGATATTGCAAATACAATGGGTGCAAAAATCAAACCAATGCGCGAAGTTACTCGAGCAAGAATGATAAGGTCATAAGGCAATCGGTTGCTGCCCAAGTTTAATGATGTTATGATCACAAGCAATTTGGATTTGTAGGATGGACTAAGCTAGGTTCCCCAGAAGGTTAATTTCTCGTGTCTACGGTTTATAAAAATTTGACAACAGGGAAATAAGCCTCCTAAAACCATAGCTTATGTGTCATTCTACCACAATGCCACCATGTTCTTCACTCAAATCAACCTCAAGAAAGCAACTCACTTAGAACTTACAAGAATACACAGAAATGCAGCTATGTAGATATGAAGATGAAGTAAAAGGAGGACTCTTTCGATGACTCTATTGAGATCAAACATGCATCAAAAGATCTCTCTCTAAAAAATTCATTACTAATACTCAAGCAATACATCTTAATGGAAGCTGTTTATGAAAATCAATGGTCCGGTTTTATCAAAAGGCTAAAGCGGCTCATACTGATGACTAGGGAAAAGAAGTCCTCATTTTAGATAATTCAAGGGGATGCGAAGGTACTTAGATTGCTTGAAGGTGTTGAGAAACCTAAAATAATATCTTGATTCATCTTTCGAATATGTTGAATTGGAGAAAGGGCTTAGAGGACTTGGTGTTGATACTGGGTAATATTGTTGTTGAGAGCGGAGTATTTGAAGAGATAATTGATGGCACTTGGTTTCTTCTTATTCCGAACATTTCATTATGGTGAAGAAATTGAGAAACTCCCATGCGCCTCCCTGTAAGGTACTCTTCGCTTCTGAATTCAAACACTGATGTTTCAAAGAAACGAGATTTCATAGGAGACGAGACTTGGACTTCAGGAGTCGGTTTAGAGTCTGAGGCTGCACCAGAAGTTCCAGGTTTGTTTTGCACATGATAAATATTATTTAATCCAATTTTATTTGCATAACATTATCACTGTATCTGTGCTACTTATTGCAATTTAGGGTACCTAAACACTTGAGAAACCATTACATAAATAACAATTTTTCACAACTAACTTCGAATCTTAAGCGGTGATGCCCATCTCTTCCTTCATCTGTCAAAGTTAGCATATGCAGTTTTACCCAAGTCTCTCAACATATTTCTTCAGACAGTGATGCCACCAGAAACTTAAGTTAGAGATCAACATTGACTCACTGACTGAACCCAAAACTCAATTCTTTGAGCAATTCTGTAGATAAAAGCTGTTGAATTGCTAGCCAGGAAATGTTTATTACCTATCGTGTAAATAAAATTTGAATCTTAGAGGAGTGAATTCTGTAGTTCGTTTTGTGTATATAAACTGAGAAATTGAAACATAGCAAATTCATTTCTACAGACAGTGATGATACCAGAAACTTATGTTACAGAACATTGACTGACTGAGTCACTGACTGAACCAAAAACTCAATTCTTTGAGCAATTTGTAGGCAAAAGCTGTTGAATTGCTGACTTAGCTAGGAAATGTCTATTACTTTTCGTTAAGTAAATTCGAATCTTAGAGTGAAATTTTTAGTTTGTTTTGGTTATATAAATTTATACACTTCATAACGAATTAAACTTTGTTATAAAATCTTCGTGTAGTACGGTAAATTGTTTTTGTCAAAGATCTGGTAGGTATAACATCTGATGTTGACGCAAGTTATTTGCTCTGGATAATCGTCTGAAAACGCGTTTATTCATATTCTCGACTTCGATTTCAGGATTTCTTGAATTTACCAAGGATTTTACATGCTATGAAAAGGTCATCACTTGTCGATCAAACCAGCATTCTCAAGACCAAAGAATCACTTGAAGACCTGATACAAGATTGATTCCTGACCAAGTTATACAAAGATCGGTTTACTTCGTACCTTATGGACTTGGGAAGGGTTGGGTTTTGTCTCAATTGCAGAGGAAAGTCCATGTGATCTGCCCTTAATGGGACAATAGGACTTGACCAGTCCTACATAACTCAGATATTTTCGAATGTTTGCACACTATTAAGCATATGTATATGATTGTGAAATCACTCGGACTTCGCAGCAACTTAAAAACTGTAAATTTGGATTTTCTGTGTTTGCTGACATATAAGACATTTCTTTGAGGGAATATAAAGACCCCCGATTGAATTTCGAAGCTGTGCAATGTGGAGTGTGGACACAGATAAGTCGTGTTGGAGACTTCTTGCAATTGAGTGTGACAGCCAAACCTCAACCGCAAACTTGTAACTGTAAATGCAAGGCATACACAAGAAATTTGGATTTGCTTAGTTTCTTTGGGTAATTTTATCATCCGTGATTATCTCTCAAAATTACCAAATTAGAAATGAAGATAAGATTCTGATTCTCACGCGCAAGAAAGTGTCTGGTTGTCGATTGTTGTCTCATTTATCTCGTATGACAGAAACACGACTCGCTAATGACTGTTTTTTTTCTTCTTATTAGTTGACTTGTGTGTAGACTTGGATGACTTTTCGATTATTCATCCGTGATTTTTAACGAACTATTTGTTCATTTTCAATCCTAAACTTTTATCGGAATCACGCGACAAAAGCTTCTGGTGTTGGTATATGGAGCAAACAAATTATATCGATTGACTGGTTCAAAAGTAGGAAACTAACTTGATGGTATGCGCGTACGTGGGATTGATTGGGAAGGAACTGTGACCTCGGAAGTTTTCCTTGCGACAACCGCGTGGAAGTTTCATTAGAGAAGAATACTCACTGTAGCATTGGCATAGCAGACAGACAATCATAATGTTTAAACCTTTTCACTCGGTTTAGTAAATAAAAGTGCCCTGTACTTCACGACTCACGGGGCCACCACCATATATATATACCTCTACGAAGCTTCATATATATGATGAACTACCCTACAGAGGAGGAGCTCATTATTCATATTCACGACTTCGGATGTACTATGTTATAAAAATAAAAACATTTTGAGCGAGAGAAAAGCAGAGATTGATGAGTAATAACAATCAAGTAGTAATGGATGAGGAGGATCATGAGGCAGCGGATGATTTGGTGCCTGCGCTTCCACCTGGCTATCGTTTCTACCCTACAGAGGAGGAGCTCATTACTTTCTATCTCCATAGAAAACTTGATCATGGCAATAGTACAGACACCATCTTCAACTGTGTAATCCCGGTTGTTCAGATTTACGACGTTGATCCTTGGCAACTCCCTGGTACGCAATCAGCTGCTTATTACGTACATATATATACAAGATGCATGATTAGCTAGCTAGCTAGCTTCTTTAATTAGCTTTCGTTTAATTATGATGCATGCATGCTTGTATAAATGCAGAGATATCAGGGGAGCTGTGTCACAGGGACAAAGAACAATGGTTTTTCTTTACACCAAGACAGGAGAGAGAAGCGCGTGGTGGACGCCCTAACCGAACCACCACTTCGGGTTATTGGAAAGCTACTGGTTCTCCTAGTTACGTGTATTCATCACCGTCAATACCATCAACTACACATAATAGTAATCATCGAGTCATTGGTTTGAAGAAAACAATGGTGTTTTACAAAGGGAAAGCTCCTACGGGGAGAAAAACCAAATGGAAGATGAACGAATACAGAGCCATTATGCGCGACGGAGTAGTAGGCGCCGAGCAGGATCATCATAATCAGATACCGACATTAATAGCTAACCCAAGCACTACCAGTGCTCCAGTGGTACGTACACATTTAACTAGTGATATGGATAAATGTGATTTCTCTCTATGTAATTTTTGTGCTATTAACGCTAACTAGTTTAGAATTTACTTGTACATATAGTTACGTCATGAATTCAGTCTATGCCGTATATACGTGAAATCGGGTTGTTTAAGAGCATTTGATCGTCGGCCATTGGGACCCCCGACGTCGAGCGAACCTGTAGCACTAACTCGTCGTCAACATCACTCTATAGCAGTCCATAATGATCAGAAAACAAGCTCCCCTAGTTATCATTCTTCTGGAGATGATTGTATTCAAAATCAGTCAACTTCGCGTGAAGTTTTGGGAGAAGCTTCTACTAGTAATACTAGTCGTGATGATCAGTGGAACATGATTACGACGGACGATTTTAACCAGTTATGGGATTGGGAGCAACTGAAATGGGTCTAGATATACATCGTTAACTAATCAATAACCAGCGCTAAAGATCTGGAGAGAACCAAAATGAATGTAGCTAGATGATCTAAACTTGACTACAACAATACGATTCTTGTTAATAACTCAATTATTTGTGTAATTATATGGTTTACTTTACTGATTAGTTTAGTACCATTCTCCTTTGTATGGTCTATATTTTGCCCGTTCTATTTATTTGCTTTTTGTTCTTGTTATGTCTAATCTTCACGTCCCTGTGGAGGATAGAATAAGAGAGGATAGTAATAAAATTTACATAGTTGTTTGTTGAAAATCATGTCATACCGCATGTCTTTTGTTTTATGTTAATTTGACTGAAAACTAGATCTCCTTAATTTGAAAGAGCAGAGATCCTATTTGATTATTGGAAAGGATGAAATTTCATAGCTTAATTTTGAAAGGCATGGGGGAAGTCCCTCCCTGAATTGACCCCTCTATGCATGTACAGTGAAAGAGTTTTGCACTTTGGAGTCTAAAATTAAATAGCAGCCTCTGACCATGCATCAACTCTCAGTTCTTCGCAGTTCTGATTTGATATGTGATTATATAATAGCGGATGCTTCTCTAGTAAGTATTACAATCATTCAGTAGTGATTTAAAAACTATCTTCAAAGTTTTTGATCATTTAAAGCTATTGTAATCAATTCTTTCCGTAATTGAGTAGCTAACTTTTATGAGTACCTTTCTTTGGAAAGAAATTATTGCTAAATTTCTTACGGCTTCTACGGAAAACAAGCTATATTGCTAAAGTGTTCTCATCAAGTAAACAAGTTATTTGGGATCAAAGTAAAAAACTCTTCTAAACAGTAAGAAATTTTTTGGGAACAAAGTAATTTGTAAACATGCATGGAAATTAGTTCATGAACCTAGTTTGAATGGGGAGGGCTTGACAAAATTTTTACCCGGGTTGTAAGCTTAATTCTAGTACATATATAAGATTTGGGCCAGGTAAGAAAATAAGATGTTAGGAGGGGCTTCGGCTAGAGAAAGCCCGGCTGGGCTTCCGTCCCTAATTGAATGCAAGTAAATAGAGATTCTTGGCAACAAAGATTCCAGTTCATTCATGATGTGCATCTTGTTGTTAAAAGAGTCGTCCTTTATAAATATGGGTTTCTTCGAGAAATATAATTAGGTTATAACTTTCAAAGACTTTACTTAGAATTTGTGAAGCCCAACCAAACTATCTTTTACGTAATAAGTATTTGTTGTCTAGAATTTTATCTTGATCACCGTAGTTCTTGCCTATTCTAAAGGTCCTTCTCTTATATTATAATATGACCATTCAAGGACGATCGATCGAGGAATAAAATTGATACAAACTACAAGTAGTTCTTCGTCACTGACCTTGTTAGTCCCACAAAATTACAATCTAAACTTGATTTAGATAGATTTTGTGAGGAAGAGAGTCAACTAGGAGTCTCTATAACTTGATTTAGATATTATGCCCTAAATTTTTGAGGTTTGCTTGATATCTTTTTCATCACGTGGAGATCCCTCAAAGCAAACATCCTTCACAAAGAATTGTAGAGCAATTCTTAGGCCTGTAAAGGACATCAGCTAAGGGAATGTGTACGTAGGCTCTTGCGAGATCCAAGAGACGTAAAGAAAACAATAATAATTGGAAAGTATTCTGTCTTGACTAAAGTCTGACAATATACTAGTATATGTAGCAACATGATATAGTGTGTGTTCAAACTGGATGAGGTCCCGCAGTTTTACAGGTAGATTGTAGCTTTTGTCGTTAATTAAACTTCTGGTGTCTTCTGCCATTTTGTTTTCGTTTTTGTTTGTCTTTATAATCCAAAATATCACAAGTAGTATGGTGTGTTTTCGTAGGAACAACAAATTAGATCACTTATCCAGTAACAAGTAATACATTAGTAGTAAGGATCGTTTCTACAAGGAGAAAGGGGTTTCCAATTATTAAATATCACAAGGGGTTTACTTTATAGGTTGTAAAATAAAACAAAGTCAATAATAAAACAAGTAAAAATGTAATAAAAATATTATGTATGAAAGTGGAAATGAAACGGTTATGTGTATTTTTTTACTCGGGTTTTATCAAATACCATATTAGTACCCCGTTATTCAAAAAATTAAGGGATAGCATTTGGGGCAACGGTTGACCGTCAAATAACTAATCATGTTTGACCTAACTACTTTTAGTATTCGTTTTTTTAACTAATCATTTAATTGTACACTTTTACCTTTGTATTCGGGTCAAAACCTAACCGTAAAGGTTTAATTCCATATCTTATCTTTTCTCTTTTCTTAACGACCAAATTTACCCGTGTTCCAACCCCATAAATGATCATCTTCTTCATAGTCACTTTGTTGAAATCAATAATCATACATATATCACAGCTATATAGATGCCAAAAGTGTTAACCTTGTTTAAATTTCTTAATATATTCATTTAATTCATCAACAACAACAAAAACTACTTTATCATACCACTACTATCGACACGCATCACCACCCACACCATCACTTACAGGGGTTAATTATGAGAGAGTTTAAGGATTTTACTGTATTTCAAGCCCTAAAGTTTTGGAGGGAGTAAGAAAATTTATGAAGTTTGTGAGTCTTTGAGAGTTTTCATTCCAGGGAATTTAGAGAGTCCATGGAGTTTAAGAAATTCTACTTACGGGAGTTTGAATGAGTCCAGGAAGTTTTAGAAGAGTTCAATAAAATAATAAAAAAAGTATCTAATATAAGATAATCCTAGATATTATATCACCAATTAAATAATTTATCCTAATACAAGATTTTTGGTTCGTAAATTTTTTCATCGTCACGAAAATTAGGATGTCAATTTCCAATATAATCGTTCTCAAGAACGATGATTAGATCCCATAATCTGACCACCAACCTTTTAAGTAAAGCATGAGTTGGGTGGATATGTTATAACATAAAACAAACATAAATACATTGCACTATGTATAGTGAGTATTACAGAGTATGTCTACTGCAAAGTACAAACTTATAAGTCACTCATTGCGCATCGAAAAATAAAAATAAAATCACGGGAGAACTAACTATATATATTCATAACTTAAGGTAATTGTCCCAAATCTCCTTATAAGTAAGAGAAAAAGTGTTTTACTGAGATGTTAGGGGGGCTTCAGCTAGGGAAAGCTTGGTTGTGCTTCCGCCTTGTTAGAATGCAAGTAGTAACTGCTTGAACTTTAAGCAACATAGCCTTATTCATTACTATAAATAAAGGATTCTTTTCAAATAAGATTCTCAATCCCTGCATGATATGTGCATCTTGTTGCTGAAAGAATCGTCCTTCATAAACCTGGATTTCTTCGAGAAACATAATTAGGTTACGCCTTTCAAGACTTCAATTGGGATTTTTGAAGCCCGATCAGACTATCTTTTACCTAATAAGTATTTGTTATCTGGAATCTTATAGTATTGATTACCATAGTTCTTGCCTATTTAAAGGACTTTCTCTTCTGTTATACAGCCATTCAAGAGTTATTGATCAAGGAATAATATTGATAGAAACTACAAGTAGTTCGTCGTCTCAGACCTTGTTTGTTCCACAAAAGTATGGTCTAAACTTGATTAAGGTAATCTTGTGAGGTAGAGTCAATCAGGAATCTCTATAAATTTTGAAGATATTAGGCCCTAATTGTTTGAGGTTTGCTTGATATCTTTTTTAAGTGGAGATCCCTCGAAGCAAATAGCCTTCACAAAAAATTGTAGAGAAATTCATAGGCATGTAAAGGATATCATCCGGGGAAATTTGTTCGTAAGGTCTTGCGAGATCCAACGGACGTAATGAAAACAAAAAATATTGAATAGCTGGGAGAGTATTCGTTTTTAACTAAATTACAGTATGATGTTTGATAATATGCTAGTGTCTGTAGTGACATAATGCAATGTGTGTTTAAACTGGATGAGGTCCCGTGGTTTTACTGCTAGATTGTTGTTTTCTCATTAACAAAATTTCTGGTGTCTTGTGTCATTTCCTTTTCGCATTGTATTATACTTTAGTAACTTGTAATTTATTAGTAGTAAGGATCGTCCTTACGAGGAGCATGGATTTCTCAATTGTTAAATACCACGGGGAGGTTTCCTTTATAGGTTGTAAAACAAAATCAATAATAAAACAAGTTAAGATGTAATAAAAAAGTATTATGTAGGAATGTTGAAATGAAACGGTTATGTGTATTTTGTTACTCAAGTTTATCAAATATCATATTACTAAGCAGTTATTCGGAAACTAAGGGATATCACTTGGGCCAACCGTTAACTGTAAAATAATATATTTGACCCAACTACTTTTAGTCTTCGTTTATTTATTTTTTTAACTAATAATTTAATTGTACATATCTGCGTTTGTATTCGGGTCGAAACTGATAGGGTGTAGAATACATCCTATTTACTATCTATTGTTTATGCTTTCTTTGTTATTTTTCTTGTAAATTATGTATTTTACGCTTGTTTTGAGTTTTATAGCTACTTTGGAGTCGCACGGAGGAAAAGAAGAAGAAATCACCCAATTTGAGCCAAAAGGACAAAAAGGTCATTTTACGGGCGATTGATATCTGGAGCCCAGTCCCAGGTTAAGGGGTAACTATTGGAGGAATACTAAACGCAGTCCAGATGAGGTTAAGGGGCTGCCATCGAGGTTAGCCCTTATCAAAGGGGCGACATTCTTGAATAACCATATCTATACCAACCCTAAAATCGAGAAACCTTTCCTCTCAATCATTCATTCACTCATTTCTCTAATCGAAAATGAGAACGAGTTCTTCTTTGTGAATCCATTCAAAAATTGAGAGGCGGCGAGGATTAATGAGAGATCGAGCGGGATTGTGAAAACTAATCACGAGAGATGGTGATTTGGTGTTTCTTTGTTGAATTCGAGAAATGGATGCGGGGGTTGTTGAATCTCTGCAATGAAGCCACTGGAGATATTCATGGGAGAAATTGAAATTGCTAATGATGAGTTCGGGGAAGAGCCGATCGAAGTTGGTATTTGGTGGAACTAGGGTTTCGAGACCAATTTTATTTGTTCGATCGATTACGTTGATGCTTGAGATGGGTTCGATCGAGAGGAAATGTTGATGGGTTTCGAGTGATGAAACAGGGATGGGCTCGACTTGTTTATGGGATTTGAAGAGAAGATGCGGTCGAGACTCGAGAGCAAAATCAATAGAGTTGAAGCTCGAGAAGATTTCGAGGACGAGAGGAGATGTTAATGGAGATGAAGACAGATGCAATGAGAGATGGGTTTTGGCAGCTGGGTTTGAATCGAACCAAAAGATTAAGAAGAAATCGGGAGTGAATTTGGAAGAGAATGAGCGAATCGGTAATGAGTGTTGGTGGTCTTTTGCTAACAACACGAGAGAGGAAGAGATTAATGGGTTTTGTGGCGGAGATGTTTTTGATATTGGGTCGGTGGCGGAAAGGAGTTACAATTTGAAATGGGTTTCGATTGATTCGAGAGAATGGGAGTCGGTGATGATGGAAGTGAATAAGGGTTTTGAAGAGAAGATTCGGATGAATTGTGGGGAAGATGCGAGAGAGTGGTTGTCTTTGATAAATTGCAAAGATTAACTTGCGGCTGTTCATTTGGGAGTGTGAATGAAATGCTCAATAGATGTATGTGCTAGGAATTCTTAACGGGAAATGGAGCGAAGTAAAGGCGGAATGTGGCACTGGAAAGTCCTGTAATTAAACGAAACTCGGCGAAATTTCCCCTCCGACGAGTCAACTCAACGAGTCCGATGACCGATCCGAGAAACCGGTCTAACTCGGCTCGGTCGGACGAGTCGACCACCTAGGAGCGACTCATAGCTGACTCGTCTAGTGACTCCTCCTTCCCTTGACTTCCCTTGACCTGGTTGGTCGACGGTTTGACTTTTTGACCGTTAGTCCTAACGGTGGACTGACGGAATATTCCGTCGAATATTCCACTGACGGACATAATTTTCAGATGGTCGGCGGCGACCTATTCCGTGGGATTAGGCCATAATACCGATTTTCCGTGAGCCAAAATTCCAGAATTTTCTATGGATTTCTCTCATGGGTGTGAAGACTTGGACTAGGAATTGGATGGAGAATTGGGCTCAAACTTGGAAAGAGAAGATGGAAGAGATGAGGAAGACTTGAATTTGGAAGTTGAATTGCTAAAGGAGAAGGATTCTATTCCTTGGAAGATTTGGAGAATATTGAAGCCTATAAATAGAGAAGTTCTCTACACATCTTACACACCTCTCTACACACACTACACTTGTGTTTTTGCTTTTGATTCTTCTTCTTAATTATTTGTGTGAACTTGAAAATTCTTCTTTTAATAATTATTTGTGTGAATTTCAAAAGCATGAGTAGCTAATTTTCTTATTGATTGAGGATGAATTCCTAGTTCTTAACATGATTTGAGTTTTGTTTCAATTCTATCTTGAGGTTTTTCACATAATTATCGCTTGTTTTTACTAATAGGAATGTTTAGTCATTCATGATTGATTGATAGATTGTTTGGAGTGCACGCTAAATTGATTTGTTAATTTGATCTAAAGCTAGTGGAAGTTAGGAGATAAGTAATCGTTTCTTGACTCTTTACATAAGTAGCGAACACAAGACCTTGCGGAGGGATTCCGTGGAGCAATTGTGTGTGAAAACAACGTTAGCAAGTAAACCTTGATCTAAGAGTTTAACTACTAATATCAACCTAATAAGTTCATAAATCTTAATGCGTTTATTTAAATTACATCTTGAGTGATCTACTTCTAGGTGGTTTGGTAAATAGAATCCGGTAGTCGAGAACTTCCGTATCCGGTGATACAAGGGATTTAGGGGTTTAGCACTGATCTAGCTGCTTTACCTACGGTTGGTGATAATTTGTGACTAATAACAAGTAGAAAAGAACATAACTTGATTCATTGTTTCGTAACGAAGAAGGATTCCTTGGTCTTGTCTCTCTTATTGCTTTCAACTTTATCTTTTAATTGCTTTGTTTATTTTCTTTTGCTTTTTACACCCCCCTTTCGTGACAATTTTTACAACTAGAATCTCTTGCTCCTCGTGGGAACGAACTTGACTTCCATTATATTATTTTTAATTGAGTGGAAATAAGATATTAATTTGATTGCACCTACGACACGCATCAAATTTTGGCGCCGTTGCCGGGGAGCAACGGGCGATTTTTAGTTGTTTTTATTTTTCTTTTTGCTTTATTCTTGCTTTGTTAGATTCTATACCGTATCTAACTTAGTTTTCGAGAATCTTATTTCAGGTGCTATACCTTTGGTGAATGCTTAAAGAGGGCAGACCGAGTCCAATACGTCTTCGATCCGGCACTCAACTAAAGGATTTCATTCGTGCGGTTAACACTCCACTTCCTCCTTCTTCATCAAGTGAATTCACAGATTCGGACATAGAGGAAGAAACAATGGCTGATCGTACACTCAAGGACCTAGCTTCTCACAAGCTTGATACACAACAATGGTGTATCCAAACTAACTCAACCTTCGAGATCAAGCCGGGGTTGATTAGAGAGTTACCAAAGTTCCATGGCATGGTGAATGAGGACCCAAACAAACATCTTATGGACTTCTATACCATAGTTATGGCCATGCTTCCACCGGAGACCAATGCGGATGGAGCAATGTTGAAAGCTTTCCCGTTTTCTTTAGCGGGTAATGCTAAGGAATGGTTATATTATTTGCCTTCCGGAAGTATCACAACATGGAATGGTATGAAGAAACTTTTCCTCGAGAGATATTTTCCCGCATCCAAAGCTACTCAAATTCGCAAGGAGATTTGTGGATTGAAACAACAAGTGGGAGAATCATTGTATGAATGTTGGGAGCGATATAAGAGGTTGGTGGCAAGCTGTCCACACCATCAATTTAGTGACGTTATGATACTCCAATACTTCTACGAAGCTCTCCACCCAAGTGATAGGTCTCTTCTTGACGCCGCGGGTGGTGGTGCACTAATGAACAAGACTTTGACCGAAGCTAGAGAGTTGATTGAAAGTATGGCGGCAAACTCGCAACAATTCTACACAAGGGATGAACCAATGGTTAGGCGAGTGCATGAAGTTAGTGATTCATCATCACATCTTGATCAAAGGATGAGTAACATGGAGATAATGATGCAAAGGATGGCCGCGGTAATTATTCCGGATGGTGAGACCGAACAAGTGAATGCTTTATATCCAAATCAAAGGCCAAGGTACGATCCATACTCCAATACCTATAATCCCGGTTGGAAGGATCATCCCAACTTTAGTTATGCAAACAAGCAAGCGGCGGCTCCTAATCCATATGCGCAACAAGGTGGTTTCCAACAATCACGCTTTCAACCTCAACAACAAGGTGGTTCTCAACAATTCCAACCACAACAAGTCAAGGAGCGTGATTCTTTGAATGATGACAAGCTCAATGCGTTAATGCAAGGTGTGCAAGGTCTTACTTCTATGTTCCAACAAAGCCAACAAAAGACCGATTCGGCCATCAAGGATTTACAAACTCAAATGGGACAATTGGCGACCGATGTGAACCTATTAAAATCTCAAGCATCCACAAAACTTCCTTCACAACCATTTGTGAATCCAAGAGAGAATGTTAATGCGGTTACTTTAAGAAGTGGAAGACAAGTGGATAGTCCAAGTCATCATGAAGAAACTATTGAAGAGGTAGTCAAAGACAAGGAGGAAGTCGTACCAAAGGAGAATTCAACACCAACCGACCAATCCAAGGAACCGGTGCCTACTTTCACTACTCCACCTCCTTTTCCTAGTCGTTTTGCTAAATCCAAGAAAGAAGCTCAAGACAATGCACTTATGGACATCTTCAAGAAGATTGAAATCAACATCCCATTCATTGAGGCCATTAAGACAATGCCACGGTATGCGAAGTTCATGAAGGAATTATGCACAAAGAAGGATAGGTTGCTTGATAATGAAATTACTAAAGTTGGTGAGAGTGCATCGGCTATGCTATTGAAGAAGATGCCTACAAAGTGCACGGATCCCGGTGGTTTCACGGTGCCAATTACTATTGGTAAGCAAAGGTTTGAACATGCTTTACTTGACTTGGGTGCTTCCATTAGTGTGATGTCGGCCGATATATATGACTCCTTGAATCTTGGACCTTTGAAAGAAACAAGAGTTATTATCCAATTGGCAAACAAGTCTAACATATATCCTAAGGGGCTTGTAGAAGACGTGCTAGTGCAAGTAAATGAGCTTATTTTTCCGGTGGACTTCTTCGTGGTGGATATGGATAACAATGAGAACCGATCATCTACTTCTTTACTTCTTGGGAGGCCATTCATGAAAACCGCAAAGACGAAGATTGATGTTGATAAGGGTACACTCACTATGGAATTTGACAAGGAGATAATACACTTTAACATATTTGAAGCCATGCACTACCCAAGTGATGTACATTCCGTTTACTCCATTGATGTGGTTGATTCATTAGCGCAACAAATGGTGGAATTGAACCAAGAGGATGAACTTGATGTGGTGTTACAAAAGAGCATTGAATTGGACGTCCATGGCTTGTCTAACTTGGATGTTGAAATCTCCAAGGAATTGGTGGAGATGTGTGGGGCCTTGGCGACATTGCAAGAGGCTAAAAAGGGTAATGTTTCATATATTTCTTTACCCGTGAATGATGAAGTACTTGTACCATCTATTGTGAAGGCGCCCAAACTAGAATTGAAGCCACTTCCGGATCATTTGAAGTATGCTTTCTTGGGAGATGGAGATGAGCTTCCGGTGATTATTTCTAAGAACCTCACACCGGTACAAGAAGACCGTTTGCTTAGAGTCTTGAGAGAGCACAAAACGGCTATTGGGTGGACAATTGCGGACATCAAAGGCATTAGTCCATCCATGTGCATGCATCGGATTCTAATGGAAGAGAACGTGAAGCCGGTACGTGATGCTCAACGTCGGCTTAATCCTCCCATGATGGAGGTTGTGAAAAAAGAGATACTCAAATTGCTAAGTGTGGGGGTAATCTACCCAATTTCCGATAGCAAGTGGGTTAGTCCGGTTCAAGTGGTACCAAAGAAATTCGGAGTCACGGTTGTTCGAAATCAAGATGATGAACTTGTTCCTACAAGAGTTCAAACCGGTTGGAGAGTGTGCATTGACTATAGAAAGCTTAATTCCGCAACCCGAAAGGATCACTTTCCTTTACCTTTCATTGATCAAATGTTGGAGCGGTTAGCGGGGCATTCTTATTATTGCTTCTTGGATGGTTATTCGGGATACAACCAAATTGTTATTGCACCGGAAGACCAAGAGAAGACCACTTTCACTTGTCCGTTTTGGAACGTTTGCATATAGACGGATGCCGTTTGGCCTTTACAATGCGCCGGCTACTTTTCAAAGATGCATGGTAAGTATATTCTCGGATTATGTGGAGCGCATCATCGAGGTATTTATGGATGACTTTAGTGTTTATGGCAATTCTTTTGATGGTTGTTTAAACAACCTTGAACTAGTTCTTAAACGATGCATAGACACAAACCTTGTCCTTAATTGGGAGAAATGTCACTTTATGGTAAATCACGGCATAGTACTTGGTCACATTGTGTCCTCTCGAGGGCTCGAAGTGGACAAGTCAAAGATAGATTTAATAAGAAACTTACAATATCCCACTTCGGTGAGGGAGATCCGTTCTTTTCTTGGTCATGCAGGTTTCTATAGGCGGTTTATCAAGGATTTCTCCAAAATCTCCATGCCGATATGCAAGTTATTACAAAAGGAGGTACCTTTCGACTTCAACAAGGAATGCAAGGATGCTTTTGACAAATTAAAGGAAATGTTGACAAGTGCGCCAATTATCAAATCACCGGATTGGAATCTTCCATTTGAATTAATGTGTGATGCTAGTGATTATGCGGTTGGAGCCGTTTTGGGTCAAAGGGTGGACAAGTTGTCCCATGTTATCTATTATGCATCTAGGACCCTTAATGATGCACAAATCAATTATTCTACCACGGAAAAGGAGTTATTGGCTATAGTTTTTGCTTTGGAAAAATTTCGATCATACTTGGTGGGTACAAAGGTTATTGTGTATTCCGATCATGCCGCACTAAGACACTTAATAAAGAAGAAAGAAGCTAAGCCAAGATTAATCCGGTGGATCCTATTGTTACAAGAGTTCGACATAGAAATTCGTGATAAGAGGGGTGTGGAGAATACCGTTGCGGATCATCTTAGTAGACTTGTTATGTCTCAAGAGGAACTTCCATTACATGACCGCTTTAGGACGAACAACTTTTCTCCATGGAAGAATCAACACCTTGGTATGCGGATATAGTGAATTACTTGGTGACAAGGAAAGTACCTAATACAATGTCCAACTTCCAAAAGATGAAACTTAAGAAGGTAGCTAAGCAATATGTGTGGGATGAACCATACTTATGGAAATATGGGGTTGATCAAATAATGCGAAGGTGCGTGCCTAATTCGAATTTCAATCCATTCTCTCCTTTTGCCACACTTTTGCTTGTGGTGGCCACTTTGGTTCGAAACGCACCGCTCTCAAAGTTCTCGAGAGTGGATTTTATTGGCCCACCTTGTTTGAAGATTCATATGTTTTTTGTAAATCGTGTGATAGATGTCAACGAACGGGCAATCTAGGTGCTCGAAATCAAATGCCACTCACACCAATTCTCGCCGTTGAGATTTTTGATGTGTGGGGTATCGATTTTATGGGCCCTTTTGTCAATTCGAATGGAAACTTTTATATACTTCTTGCCGTTGATTATGTTTCGAATGGGTGGAAGCTAGAGCCACCAAGACTAATGACTCTCAAGTTGTTTGTGATTTTGTAAGGGAAAACATATTCAATAGGCATGGTACACCAAGAGTGGTGATAAGCGATGGAGGCTCACATTTCAAGAAGGCTTTCCATGCTCTCCTCAAGAAGTACAACATAACACACAAAATTGGTACGCCTTATCATCCACAAACTAGTGGACAAGCGGAAATTTCAAATCGTGAGATCAAGTCCATTCTTGAGAAAACGGTGAATACCACAAGGAAAGATTGGAGCTTTAAGCTCAATGATGCACTTTGGGCGTATAGAACGGCGTATAAGACACCGATTGGTATGTCTCCATATAGGTTGGTTTATGGTAAGGCTTGTCATCTTAGGTTGAACTTGAACATAAGGCTTATTGGGCGATAAAGAAATTCAACATGGAGTATGATGAAGCGGGGAAACAAAGGAAGTTACAACTACATGAGTTAGAGGAGATACGTAATGATGCTTACGAGAGTGCCCGTATTTACAAGGAAAAGACCAAGCTTTTTCATGACAAGATGATTTCTCGTAAAAGCTTTATTGTGGGACAAAAAGTCCTTTTATATCATTCTCGCCTTAAATTATTTCCTGGAAAGTTAAGGTCCCGATGGATTGGACCATATGTTGTTACTAATGTTTTTCCTCATGGTGCAGTTGAAATTACTAGTCTTAGAGACAATTCGGTTTCCAAAGTCAACGGCCATAGGTTGAAGCCATACTATGAGAACATCGCTTATGTGAATTTGGATGAACTTTCATTTGGAGATTCACTCCCTCTGGAGGAGTAATGTGCAGCAAGAGCTAAGTCGGGCCGTCGACTTTAACACAAGCGCTTAATGGGAGGCAACCCATCGGTTTTGTATTTCTTATCCTTTTGTTTTTTTGTTATTTTTTTTTCTTGTTCCATATCATGTTAAAATTTCCCACCTTGACTTTACTAGGAGGATTCAATTACATTGAGGACAATGTAAGGTTTAAGTGTGGGGGAGTGGTTAAGCATGTATTTAAAAAATTAAAAAATTAAAAAAAAAAAAAAAAAAAAAAAGTTTTACTTAAAAACTCAAACTTTTAAAGATTTTAGAGTCACTAGCATACTTCTAGGTATGTTTACATAGAGATTTTGACCGACATAATTGAACTTGGAAATGTTAGAGAACTACATTCGGATTTCTTGCTTGTTAGAGTGTTAAATAATGGATTTAATCATGCCGGTGATGCGAATTTGGTGCAGGGAGAAGTGCATTATTAGAGTTGCTGATCAATCATTAGTGGAGACTACCCGTATTCATATCATGAGAGGCACCGACCAGAAATTTTCCATCTACTAAAGAGCTTCTTTTGAGTGTGTGTCACCATACGTTAATTCCGGGTAGAATGGTGAGCTACCCAACCTCCCACCAATAGAAGCACTACTCTTTGATCTCTTGAGTGCTAATTTTGTCAATCATAAGGGTGACGTCTATAGATGAAAGCCTCCTTCTTGTAGTTCGATTTGCAGTTAGCACCATTCTCTCTCGCGACAACAACGGATCCATAGAAACACCATCATCATCAACAAGGAGCGACATCAAAATCTACAAGGAAAGTTGGAAAAGTTCAAGGTTTACAAGCAACGGAACGAGAAAAAGAGCAAATTTCAAATACAAGTAAAGCAACATACAAAGGGCAGATTTCACATATATGTTGAAGACTTACACTACAATGAGGTAATTTTATATCCAAGTATGAAGACTTATTCATGAAAGCGAAGAAAATTAAAAGGTGAGAATTTTTGAAGTTTATGATTTCAAGACGATACAAGTTGTGAAGAATCAAGCGGTAAAATACTTCTCCCACGGCCTTGGTTTATTTCTGTATTTTATTTCTCTTGTTTTTTAAAAAAAAAAAAAAAAAAAAAAGAAAAAAAGAAATATTTGTTTTGTTTATAAGCCGTAGGGAAGGAAAATTTATAAGAAAGTTTCAAGCGACAAGGTTTTAAGGTAAAAAGGTTACAAATTGTCAAGGATTTATGAAATTCGAGGGTTTATCATCAAAAGTTGAAACCGAAGACCAAGAAGATCAAGACGAGGAGCGGAAGATGTTTCTATTGGATGCCGTGAGAGTGGTGTTATCATAATTGGCGATCGGATGTGAAGGTGAGTAAGTAATCTCATCCTCAATAATAAATGGTTGATTTCCTTTCTTAGAGATCGTTAGAAAAAATGGTTTTTCAAAATATTAAAAGATGTGGGTTTTTAAAAAAATATATTTCGGAAGTTGTCCTTCCCACCATTCAACGTGTCGCAGGATTTCTCTCTTCATTCCTACCTGCACACATGTGAGAACCATAAAAAAGCCGTCTTTTTGAGTGCAATTATCATAAAATCCTTTTGGTGAGGCAGAAGTCGAGGCGAAATGCTTATTGATCGTTTCTCAAACACGCATTCTCTCATTATGGTGTGGTTATTTCTCACTCAACATTTAAGAATGAGAATATGTTCTTTAGTATTTCTAACTTCTTATTACTAGAATGCAGAAACTCTATGTCCTCATAGCTCTTTGGATGCTTGGGACGCTTGAACGCTTTGAAGTTGTGAGTTTTTAGTTTGATTTGCTCGAGGACTAGCAAAGTCTAAGTGTGGGGGAATTTGATAGGGTGTAGAATACATCCTATTTACTATCTATTGTTTATGCTTTCTTTGTTATTTTTCTTGTAAATTATGTATTTTACGCTTGTTTTGAGTTTTATAGCTACTTTGGAGTCGCACGGAGGAAAAGAAGAAGAAATCACCCAATTTGAGCCAAAAGGACAAAAAGGTCATTTTACAGGCGATTGATATCTGGAGCCCAGTCCAGGTTAAGGGGTAACTATTGGAGGAATACTAAACGCAGTCCAGATGAGGTTAAGGGGCTGCCATCGGGTTAGCCCTTATCAAAGGGGCAGTCTTTGAATAACCATATCTATACCAACCCTAAAATCGAGAAACCTTTCCTCTCAATCATTCATTCACTCATTTCTCTAATCGAAAATGAGAACGAGTTCTTCTTGTGAATCCATTCAAAAATTGAGAGGCGGCGAGGATTAATGAGAGATCGAGCGGGATTGTGAAAACTAATCACGAGAGATGGTGATTTAGTCTTCTTGTTGAATTGAGAAATGGATCTGGGGGTTGTTGAATCTCTGCAATGAAAGCTGCTGGAGATATTCATGGGAGAAATTGAAATTGCTAATGATGAGTTCGGGGAAAGGTGATCGAAGTTGGTAGTTGGTGGAACTAGGGTTTCGAGACCAATTTTATTTGTTCGATCGATTTCTGTTGATGCTTGAGATGGGTTCGATCGAGAGGAAATGTTGATGGGCTCGACTTGTTTATGGGATTTGAAGAGAAGATGCAGTCGAGACTCGAGAGCAAAATCAATAGAGTTGAAGCTCAGAGAAGATTTCAGGGACAGAGGAGATGTTAATGGAGATGAAGACAGATGCAACAGAGATGGGTTTTGGCAGCTGGGTTTGAATCGAACCAAAAGATTAAGAAGAAATCAGGGAGTGAATTTGGAAGAGAATGAGCGAATCGGTAATGAGTGTTGGTGGTGTTGCTAACAACACAGAGAGGAAGAGATTAATGGGTTTTGTGGCCGGAGATGTTTTTGATATTGGGTCAGTGGCAGAAAGGAGTTACAATTTGAAATGGGTTTCGATTGATTCAGAGAATGGGAGTCAGCTGATGATGGAAGTGAATAAGGGTTTTGAAGAGAAGATTCAGATGAATTGACAGGGAAGAGGCAGAGAGTGGTTGTGCTGATAAATTGCAAAGATTAACTTGCAGCTCTGTTGCTGGGAGTGTGAATGAAATGCTCAATAGATGTATGTGCTAGGAATTCTTAGCAGGAAATGGAGCAGAAGTAAAGGCCGGAATGTGGCCTGGAAAGTCCTGTAATTAAACGAAACTCGGCGAAATTTCCCCTCCGACGAGTCAACTCAACGAGTCCGATGACCGATCCAGAAACCGGTCTAACTCAGCTCGATCAGGCACGAGTCGACCACCTAGGAGGCGACTCTCGACTCCTCCTTCCCTTGACTTCCCTTGACTTGGTTGACTGACGGTTTGACTTTTTGACCGTTAGTCCTAACGGTGGACTGACGGAATATTCCGTCGAATATTCCACTGACGGACATAATTTTCAGATGGTCGGCGGCGACCTATTCCGGCCGGATTCCGGCCATAATACCAGTTTTCCGGCGAGCCAAAATTCCAGAATTTTCTATGGATTTCTCTCATGGGTGTGAAGACTTGGACTAGGAATTGGATGGAGAATTGGGCTCAAACTTGGAAAGAGAAGATGGAAGAGATGAGGAAGACTTGAATTTGGAAGTTGAATTGCTAAAGGAGAAGGATTCTATTCCTTGGAAGATTTGGAGAATATTGAAGCCTATAAATAGAGAAGTTCTCTACACATCTTACACACCTCTCTACACACACTACACTTGTGTTTTTGCTTTTGATTCTTCTTCTTAATTATTTGTGTGAACTTGAAAATTCTTCTTTTAATAATTATTTGTGTGAATTTCAAAAGCATGAGTAGCTAATTTTCTTATTGATTGAGGATGAATTCCTAGTTCTTAACATGATTTGAGTTTTGTTTCAATTCTATCTTGAGGTTTTTCACATAATTATCGCTTGTTTTTACTAATAGGAATGTTTAGTCATTCATTCATGATTGATAGATTGTTTGGAGTGCACGCTAAATTGATTTGTTAATTTGATCTAAAGCTAGTGGAAGTTAGGAGATAAGTAATCGTTTCTTGACTCTTTACATAAGTAGCGAACACAAGACCTTGCGGAGGGATTCCGTGGAGCAATTGTGTGTGAAAACAACGTTAGCAAGTAAACCTTGATCTAAGAGTTTAACTACTAATATCAACCTAATAAGTTCATAAATCTTAATGCGTTTATTTAAATTACATCTTGAGTGATCTACTTCTAGGTGGTTTGGTAAATAGAATCCGGTAGTCGAGAACTTCCGTATCCGGTGATACAAGGGATTTAGGGGTTTAGTCGATCTGTTTGCTTTACCTACGGTTGGTGATAATTTGTGACTAATAACAAGTAGAAAAGAACATAACTTGATTCATTGTTTCGTAACAAAGAAGGATTCCTTGGTCTTGTCTCTCTTATTGCTTTCAACTTTATCTTTTAATTGCTTTGTTTATTTTCTTTTGCTTTTTACACCCCCCTTTCGTGACAATTTTTACAACTAGAATCTCTTGCTCCTCGTGGGAACGAACTTGACTTCCATTATATTATTTTTAATTGAGTGGAAATAAGATATTAATTTGATTGCACCTACGACACGCATCAGAAACCTAACCTTCAAAGTTAAATTCGGTATCTTGTCTTTTCTCCTTTCTTCACGACCAAATCTACCGGTGTCCCAACCCCATAAACTCTCATCTTCTTTATCGTCACTGCATTGAAATCAATAATCATATATATCTCACAGCTACATAAATGCCCAAAGTGTTAACCTACTTTATTTTATCAACAACAACTAAAGCTACCATATCATACCACACTCATCACCACCCACACCAACACACTTACAGGGATTAGTTGTGAGAGAGTTTAAGGGATTTTAATGTATTTTAAACCTTAAAGTTTTGGAGGGAGTATAAAACAATTTATGAAGTTTGTGAGTCTTTAGGAGTTTTCATTCCACGGAATCTTTGAAAGTCCATGGATTTCAAGAAATATTATTTAAGAGGTTCGAGTGAGTCTATGGAGTTTTGGAAGACTTCGATAACATAACAATTTTTTTTATATAATATAAGATACACGTAGATATTATATCACAAATCAAATAATTAAGCCTAATGCGAGATTTTTTGTGCGCAAATTTCTTTATCGTCACGAAAATTAGGATGTCAAAGTCCAACACCCTCGTTCTCAACAATGATACTAAGATCCTATAATTTTGACCAACATCCATCCTAAGTAAAGAATGAGTTGGGTAGATATGTTAACATAAAACAAACATAAATACTTTGCACTAGGTATTTTGAGTATCACAGAGTATGTCTGATGCAAAGTACAAACATATAAGTTACTCATTGCATATCGAAAAACAATATTATGAGACAACTAACTACATACACATAACTTAAGTTAACTGTCCCAAATCTCGTTATCACTTAGAATCATCTTTCTATTTTTGCTCCAATTGAATTCAAAACCATTTTTCATCATCTGTACTGAGAAAATCTAGCTATGAACTATTTATATATTCTTTTAAAATCCTCAGAGAAACTCCTTTAAACATTCCATGACTAATAAAAATTTAAAGGATTTTTCCAACCTCTCTCACGACTAACAGTGGGTAGGGTGGAAACCTACCAACTGTAACGACATACATGTAATGGAAAATAATTTTTAATTTCGTCATCGACAGATGGGGTGGCAGATGAGACTATAACGGATCCACCTCACCCAATGCTCACAAATCAAAGATGAGAAATTGAAACTTCAGATCTTGGTTCTCGTTCGAAGAATATAAAGAATCTGGTTGATAGGAATGTACAATGAAGAAAAAAAAACATATTCAAAGTTGAGATATTATAATTTTATACTTTTTTGAAAAGGGAATTTTTCATCAAAAGTAGAGGCATCACCTAAAGATACAAAAAAGTAGAGGTATCACTTAAAGATACAAAAAAAAAAAGGACAAAAAGAAAAAGAAAAAGGAATAACGAGCACACAAAGAAGCAACTCGGAACCTTCCAAAAAAGAATGCAATCAAGAATTACCAGAGTTACTATAAGAAAACATAAACCCCCATTCAAAATCACAATCTTCATCATGAAATAAACATTTGACAACATCAATTTTTTGTCATTGTAAGAATAATATAATTTTATATTTCATTATACAAATCTCTTGTTGTATGATTTTGTCAAAATCTTATTGGTTGGTTGGCTTTCACGATGTCATTCATGTCTGGCATTTTGGTGATGAATATTAGGATTTTAGGTGTTTTTTTTTTCTTTTTAAGCATCAGGTTTCAGATGTGGATGCATAGAATACAAATCCTTAACTGATTAGATTGTAGGTTTTTACATGGGATCTAATTCAAAAATATTTGAACTAGATCGGAGACGATCATGATTGTAATCGGTATAATGTTTTATAAAGAAAAAAGGGTAAATAGTGTATACAAATTGATGAATAGAAAATGATAAAAATATAAAAATAAATAGGCCAAACAAAGTCTCTGACCGTAACCATTAGACCAAGTACATTTCTTACTTTTTTTTAAAATGTGTACCAAAAGCCGGTGTTGGACAAAATTTGGATACCAAAGTACAAATAATCCATATGAAGCAATGATATATCTGCCAGGGATGATCATTTAGGACAATTTCCATGAATTCGAACCGGCCCACTCACCTTTTTGAAGATGGGTGTCCGATTAGTACGTTTATGGACTGGATGCATGTGCAGTTTTGAGGATCCAACAGATTTTTCAAAAGATACGGACGCTATCTTAAAAATCCATTAGACATCCATTGTACATTGAGTATATATGTGGATGTTTCATATAAGATGGACTATTATTGACATATGATCAACTATATTCTCATCTTATTTTTTCATAATTTACTTCCATCAAAAATTTTAGCCTTGAACTTGAGTGTAGGGAGAATACATATAATAATTGCATTTTTCCTTTTATCATAATGATTATGTAGATGTGGAAAATCCTACCTCTACATCCAAGGAACTACAATCATACATATTGAAGTAAATAAACAAGAGATGAACAAGAACACAAGATATACGTGGTTCGGCATGATTACCTACGTCCACGGGGGTAAAGGGATGATCTTATTACTTGACTCAAGGTTACAATTGATGTCTCTCACTAACAAGCTCTTCACTCACTCTACAAAGCTCTTAGTGTTCTCCCCTCTCTCACTGAATTGCTTGATCTTTTAGCTCTCTACAAGGCTCTCTATTTATAGTTACACATGATGATACATCCAAGTTATAGTGTGAGTCGTGGTATATCTTTCTTGATGTCCTTCTCGGGCGATGAGTGACATCCCTCCCGAGATGTTGAGCCGAGCTTGGTGAAATCTTCTCCCGACGTTCCTCTGTCCGATCCCGATTTTTTTAGTGAGATGAGGCCGACATCGTCCTTCATTCTGGCCCGATGTCATTAGTCCCGAGTCTTACTTTGACTAGATTCTCCTTATCTACTTCATCAGTCTTGTCAGAGCATTTGTTACCCTGGTACTCGACAAACATCTCTTCCGTCACGTCCGAGTTTTACCTTTACATGTACTAGCTTCACGGGTTCTTTTGGTGTCTCTTTTCTCGGGTCGGGCTCGGAGAAGATGATTCAGTGCCTCGCGCTTTTCTTATTATTGGTGCAACATGGCCTAGGATCGCTCCACCTAGATCCGTGGATTATTTACACCAACAGATTAGTTGTGTGTTTATTACGCTATTTGTAAAAATAAAATCATCGAATCATCCACGTCCAATTCGTTTGTCCGCTCATCTATCGAATGCTATATCACATGTGGATGCCAACCCGTCATGTATTGGATTGGGTACAATCTAGACCATCAGCCCTAGAAGATCTATCGTCCAATTTGGCTAATTATCCCTAAATAATAACAAGACTTCATGGCCCAATGGATAAGGCGCTGGTCTACGAAACCAGAGATTCTGGGTTCGATCCCCAGTGAAGTCGTTTTTGTTTTTGTTTTTATATTATGGGTTCTAATAGGTCGCACAACTGATATCTACATGCAGCATCAGATATCATTATTGTTTGACATCACAATCGAAATATCCAGCTAGTTAAGTCTCCATAAGAAGCAAGTAAGAGCAAGCAGATTTCATTTCCAATTCCTTTTATATATTACTACTTTCATCTGAACTGAAGGATAGGTTTATAAATTTCTTACCTAATCAACTAATGTGAAATTTCACAAAAAGAATCCGAAACCTTTACATTCCATTGTTCATATCTACAAACTAGTATGTGTAGCATGTGCCAGTTAATTCCTTCCTAATTTATATGGGTAAAAAGTTGTCAGCGACACCCAAAATAATCACCTTGTCGAGGATATGATCCTATCAGGTTGTCCATCGTTCTCATCTGCTGAACAGGACGGTCGGAGGGCTTACTGCTAACTTTTGACGCTTTCTCTACTGTGGTTATGTCATGAATACTTGATCTCTTCCTTTCTTTCTTCTCCGCATTTAGGCGCAGGAAGTACTTCTGTGCATGACTAGCAACTTGAGTTGGGGTTCTTGTTTGCACTGCATTCCTCGAAATACTTCTCCAATCCCCCTTTCCAAATTTCTCCAATCCGTAAAGAAAAGCCCTAATCATATCAACAAAACCATATAAGATATCTAAACAATTACTCTAAGTATTCAATTGAAGAAGATGTTTTTTCAGCCGGATGGACTTGTATATTATGTCAGATAATTTGGACCGCATCAGAGCTGCAGAATCCATGTGCTAAGCTAATATGGTCCATACTGGCATTATGCATATCATTTTGCACATTTATTTCATTTCATTATAAAAAAAAAAAAATATCCCGCTGCAGAGTAAGTTAAACCCTAATATTCTAATTCAAAATTCCCAAATAAAAAAAAAAACAATTTCTTAAAATCCTATCCAAGAATTTTATCCTCAAAACCCTGAACATATTTTTCTTCAAATGGACTAAGACCTTTTTGTTTTGTAGCTGCAGAAATCAAGTTTTAGATACAGTGGGACCCTTCTCACAGAAGATATTTCTCAAATCAAATTCTCCAGGATATTATTTTTCTGCACTAAAATCATATATAAAAAAAAAAAAAAACTGAATTGAAAAGTAAAGAAGAAATTATCTAACCTGTGTTCTTCTTCCGTCCAAGGAACTCCTTTCTTCCGTTCCGATTCAGTCTGTTTCGTCTTATTATTCATCGTACCCGGAAGAGGAGGAGGTGACGATTCAGTCTCCCAAACAACCTTGTTATCATCGACATCATCGTCATAATAAGGAGGCAATTCAACTCTTCCCTCTTCGATATCCTGAATATCACGAACTAAAACCTGGTAATGTTGATAAACTTCTGAAGCTGTTTTACCAGGAACACAGTTTGCAATTTTTTGCCAGCGATGAGGATCGTTTTCATCCGGGAACACAACAATAGCTCGTTCAAACAGTTTATCTTGCTGACGTGTCCATGAACAATAAGGAGATTGAGATTGAGACTGAAATTGATTGTTGTAGATATTCATGCTGATATTTTCCTGAAACATCTATTTCGATATTATCCGAAAAGAAAAGAAGAGAAGATAAAGATTGATTCCGCGTGAAAGGGTTTCAGGGTTCGGCGAAAGACTTTTTATAATAGTTGTTCGTCGAGAGAGTTTTTTGTTGGTTAAATAGTTGTTGTTTTGGTTAGGGGAGAAGTTTGGGTTTTAGTTGGAGTCTTTGACTAGAATTGTTAATTATTTCGCATATTTTCAACACGTTTTTTTAATTTTGGGTTTTCGTCGGGGGTTGAATTCGAGGTGTAGTATACGTGTATATGCCGATTGTGGCGGCCGTTGTTTACTAAAATGCTAATTTAGATTCTGTTTCTATAATTTTTTGAAGATTCGGTTGAGTGATTCTTAATTTATGTTTTCCCAGATATTACGAGAGGATAGCGTTTATGAGTTGTAAATTTGGGATTTGTTGGATTTGTTCGGTAAATTTTGGGAAATAAAATCTACATGCATGATTTTATAGATGGATAATTTTGTGGACATGTCTATTTTCTTTTCATTCCAAAATCTACGTGCGTATTTTTTTAGATGGATAGTTTGCGTACATGTATATTTTTGAAGGAGAAGGGAGGGCAATTTCATGTCACATGAAATGTGATAAACTATCTCCTGTAGCAGTGTATATGGTCCAACAGAACAACAAAGACTTAACCTCAATAACAATCCATTTAAGAGTATCTCCTGGAAGGTGGAAATTTCATTTTTTTTCATGACACGTAAAATTTTGAAACCTTATTTGAAATAAATCCGTCTTCAATAGTAAGTCCTACAAAGTAGGAGGAATGAGAAAATAAATACAAAATTTTTCAAGAAAGTCTTATTTATACCTTCAGAATTACCTTCATGTCACCAATTTAATTACTTTTTAACCTTCATGTCACCAATTTCATTAATTTTTTATTTTAATTATTGTTTAAAATTTAAATAAGTCAATAGAGAAAAAAATACTTTAATTTTAAAATTAGTTTTAATCATCCATATTAAAACTTTACACTATTGGGGATGGTTTATAAGCTAAAAAGTAATACTTCTACTAAATGTATAAGTATTCATAAATAAAGGTCTAAATTATACCTACATTTAAGTATTTTACCACCTAGTGTTGGAGATGTTCTAAGGGTTCTTGATACATTATTAAACATCATGTTGTTTCTTTCTCTCCTGATACTCCACCACCAACAAGCAAAAGGCAGATAATCTCAAAAGCCTTTTAAACATTTTCTAACCTTTCAAGCATGTTCTTGCTCTTCTTATCACTCCGTTCTCAAATAGACCTTCTAACATCACTTGAGAATGACCTACTGATTCCGAAGCTACTCAAGAAATAAGACCAAACCCCAAAAGTTGTATTACAGTGTAAGAAGAGATGAGAATTAGTCGCAATATGTTGTCTGAAAACAATTGACATATTTTTTTTTTTGACACAATTTTTAATTTTGACACAAACAACAATTGACATATTGAATCATACCTGCAGAAAATAAAATATTCAAAGTAGAAGCCCCATCGTAACATAAAGTCCAAATCAAAAAAGAAACTTTCAAAGAGGATTAAAAAGCATCTCAACGAGTGTAAAATAAGTCGTAAGGCCTACCGCACAGCCACACTTACCGTCTCACTCACAACTCAAATTATATGACAGGAAACTCACCGCGCGTTGGTATCTCGCAAGAGACAGTGGGGTGGGCCCCACCCTCTTAAACCACCGGATTTTGGCAGGACCCACCCAGCTGTCTCTTTCGGGATACACCGTGGAATCTCAACCTGCGAGTGTAGGATCGAAATGTGATAAACTATCTCCTGTAGCAGTGTATATGGTCCAACAGAACAACAAAGACTTAACCTCAATAACAATCCATTTAAGAGTATCTCCTGGAAGGGGGAAGTTTCAATTTTTTTCATGACACGTAAGATTTTGAAACCTTATTTGAAATAAATCTGTCTTCAATAGTAAGTCCTACAAAGTGGGAGGAATGAGAAAATAAATACAAAATTTTTCAAGAAAGTCTTATTTATACCTTCAGAATGACCTTCATGTCACCAATTTCATTAATTTTTTATTTTAATTATTGTTTAAAATTTAAATAAGCCAATAGAGAAAAAATACTTTAATTTTAAAATTAGTTGTAATCATCCATATTAAAACTTTACACTATTGGGGATGGTTTATAAGCTAAAAAGTAATACTTCTACTAAATGTATAAGTATTCATAAATAAATGTCTAAATCATACCTCCATTTAAGTATTTTACCACCCAGTGTTGGAGATGTTATAAGGGTTCTTGATACATTATTAAACATCATGTTGTTTCTTTCTCTCCTGATACTCCACCACCAACAAGCAAAAGGCAGATAATCTCAAAAGCCTTTTAAACATTTTCTAACCTTTCAAGCATGTTCTTGCTCTTCTTATCACCCCGTTCTCAAATAGACCTTCTAACATCACTTGAGAATGACCTACTGATTCCGAAGCTACTCAAGAAATAAGACCAAACCCCAAAAGTTATATTACATTGTAAGAAGAGATGAGAATTAGTCGCAATATGTTGTCTGAAAACAATTGACATATTGAATCATACCTGCAGAAAATAAAATATTCAAAGTAGAAGCCCCATCGTAACATAAAGTCCAAATCAAAAAAGAAACTTTCAAGAGGATTAAAAAGCATCTCAACGAGTGTAAAATATCTTACATAGAAGTCTTATTAAGATCACTATTTAGGAGAGTTTAAACATGTGGCAAGTATTGGACCCGTAGCAAATAAACTATCTCCAGTAGTATAAATTTAACCGTTAGAGCATCTCCAATATAGGGTGAAAATTTTATCATTTTATGACACGTAAGATTTTAGACCCCATTTAGCATAAATGCATCTTTAAACTAAATGGTTAGAGATACTAAATACGAATATGTTAAAGAAAGTATTAGCTACACTTTGTATTCACCTCCATGTCATATTTTTCATTAATTTATTTTTTAATAATTATTCTAACTAAAATTAAACGGTTAAGATCTTATCACATAAGATTTTTCAAATTCAAGAGTTACATTCTATACTATTGGAGATAGTTTATTAGCTACGACGTCTTATATTTACTACGTGTGTAACTCTCCTAAATTAAGGTCTTAATATGACTTCCACATAGGATTTTTGACACTCATTATTAGAGATAATCTTATAATATATCATGTCATAAAATTTTACTGTTTAGGTTTATTCTAAATAATTATTAAAAATAAATAAATAATGAAAGGTATGACATGGAGATCATTCTGAAGATCTAGTTAAGACTTTGTTTAAAATTGTATTAGTATGTCATCTCTTCTACTTTATGGGAGCTATACTGTTGGATATAAATTTATTTTAAATGGGGGTATAAAATCATATATGTCATTAAAAACTTAAATTTGCTCCTTTTATTATAGACGCTCTTAGAAACCTACAATTACTTATCAAAGAAAGTAAAACAACCATCTGTTTCAGTGCAGAGCAAGCATTAGTCACTAAAAAACCTTTCCCACTTAAATGAATCCAGTGCCTTTCATGCATTTTCTACGAACTTTACCACCATTAGTAAAAGAGTCCTAAGATAAATGCAGCTATATAATTCATGTTCTTATAAAAAATTACTTATTCAATTTTTAAATTAGAAGGAATCCATGGACGATTTTATTTGGACAATATCTTACGATTTTTTTTTTAGAGTACAAATGAAAATGAACTTGAAGCAAATATTTTGATGATACGTTTCTTTAATTAAACTATTGATGCCTACCAAAAATGAGCGTAATTCGAGATACCAAAGCTCACCATCTATCGATTTTAATTTCGACCGTTAATATTCAACGGTTGACTTTCAAAGTGGTAGATAGTGGTGTTGTACGTCTCGAGTTGTGCTTATTATCATTAAATAAGAATAACGTATCACTAAAGTATTGGCTTCAAACTCACTATCATTTAGACTCTCTAAAGAAAAATTGATGCAAATCATATAACATAGTGTCCAAATAAGATTGTCCACCAATAGAAAACAAATATTCATTTACATGGTATTTAGATACACCATGAAAAGTTAATTTTAAACCAAATTAAGTTAGAAATTAAGTTTGGCCACAAATACAGTACCTTTTGGAATCATGAAAAAAATTAACTTCTTATAAAACATTTTTGTTTCCGAATTCTAGATTGAATTTTCGCTTCTAGTATCTAAACATGTTATTAGCAATTTTTGATTAAATTTGGCTCCGCTTATGAAACAGTTAATGCTCATGGATCAAAAGGATATTGTGTTTGTTATCTCGTTAGTTTTGAGAAGGGCTCGAGTCATAATTAAACAAAGAAAAAAAAAATGTTCAATGCTTGCCACAATCTGGTGAAATTGTTCACTAAATTTGGAGATACCTCTGGTCAGTTAATCAACCAGACCAATCAGGTGTTTTCTTCGGCCCAAAAACTGAAACTCATATAAGGCACAAAGTTAAACAAATCCTAGGCGTCAATGATATACCATTGGATGACAAATATTTGGGGTTATCATTATTCACCAATAGATCAAAGATTGACTGCCTTGAACCATTGGTAGAAAAAATGAGGAACAAACTGCACGATTGGAGAAGAATAGATCTAAACACGGATGGAATTAAAATCTATCATGGTAGAAAATGTAACAACTTCATTACATGCTTACCAAATAAACTATTTTAAAATCCACTCAAGATATGTAATAACATCCAAAGAGACTATTGGTCGGGAAAAAATAAAAAATGATTAAATAAAAAAGAGAAACATGGAGTGTATCTTAAAAATCGTAGATCAACTTAAACCACCCAAGGAAGGTGGCATAGGAATAAAAGTCATAAAAAAATTAGTAATGATTGCGATGATGGGATGACGCCTGAAAGAGAAACCTGCCTCTATTTGCGCTACAACCCCACTATTCTCAAATCAAAATACTACCCAAACAATGACATTTTATACAAATTGTACACAAAATATAGGAGATAGCTGGATCTGGAAAAGAATTTTAACGGGAATTGATCAAATTAAAAAGGGATTTTTTTGGGAATTAGGAAATGGAGAGATTATTGGATACCAGAAACAAGTGTACTAATTAACAAACACACCACCGACACTGAAGGATTAACAAAGGTAAAATATGTAATTACAAACAACAAGACTTGGGACATTGAAAAGCTATCAAAATGTTTCGATAACCCGACAATAGAAAAAAATCAGAAAGATAAGCATACCTAGAGTGAATAGAGAATACATTCCACATTTAAATTTAAATGAAAAAGAGTATTCTCCGTAAAATCCTTATACAACCATATCAATTACAATGGAAACATCAACTCAAATTGGCTCAAAATATGGAATAGGAACATATCACAATCTGTGAAACATTCCACATGGAAGGTTGTTCATGTCATACTGCCAAACAATATGAGAATAGTGGGCTCGTGGCTATTATTCCAGACATTGATACGAAGTATAAGCTGCATGGAAGGGATCAGGAATCCTTAACCCACCTTTTCTTGAATTTTAACTATATAAAAACAGGGTTGGATGCATATGTATTTTGATACGCGGTTTATAAAAATGGGGAATCTAATTTTCATGAACGATTGAATGACTGTTTTAAAGACAACAATAGATAAGGATATGATGTAGATTTTAAGATTATGTGTAGTGTAACCAAATGGCATATTTGGAAGGCATAGTAAAAAAAAAAATGCAATCACACCAGACAGTGTTAGTAAATTTTTGAATAATTATAAGATAACAAAAAACAATGAGAGGCTACGGTATAATGCAGACTCTATACTACAACCCTCTGAACAATGAATCCCTGACAATAACTAATACTTAAATGGAAAGGAAGACATGATATTTGGACTTAAAGAAAAACATAGCGTTGACAATGATGAATTCAGGCTCAAATGCTGCCATTACATTAACATTATGTGATTACTCAAAAAATATCAGAGAAGCAAGAGGAATTCACACGGATTGCAACACAACAAATATCAAGCGAAGGCGCAAAAGTGGCTTTCCATTGGGTAACTGAATGGACCGGCACATAATTACTTTCAGAAGTGCTTCTCAACAGACTATCATGTTGTTGATTGGAATGTATGCAGAGGTTAGGGAGAGAGATACATAATTAGCAGAGATTTTGGAAACGACAGTGACTTTCCTATTAAACTTTAAAGTGAATCCTTTCATTTTAGTAAGGAGAATAAACATTATTTGGACAATCAAATTAGTAGTTCTGTGTAGTAATATGCGATTAAGAAGAATTGGAAAGGAAACAACTGATGGACAATCCTAAACTATCTAAATATACAAATTTGGAACAATAATATAAATTACCTGGCGTCATTAGGGGCGACCCGGAAAGAATTAGGGGCGACATATAAGACAAAATAGGGTCACCCAAAACTAAAATAAAGCCACCCCTTATCTCCGACTTTTTGAAATGGCAAATATACCCTTCACAATCGGTAGATAAAATTACAATCGGTAGATGTTAGGATAATCGGAGGTTATTGTGTACATATGTAGTTATTTTGAAAAAAACCTACAATCGGAACGTATTTATTTACCATGTCTCCCGATTATGAAGTTGCCCCAAAATTGATATTTGAAAAAATCTCAAGTTTTTCGAATTTGGGAACTACCATAATCGGTAGGCAATACTAAAATCGGTAGTTTAGTTTGATGTATGTTGGTTTGTGTTACGAAAATTATAATCGGTAGTTAAAATGGTAGTCTCGTGATGTTCTTTATCTACCGATTGTGGTTGTAGTCCCAAATTCAAAATTTTCAAAAACCAATGGAATTTTGAGTTTCTCTATTTTCACAATCGGTAGACTCGTAATGTTTATTATCTACCGATTATACAATCGGTAGTCTCGTGATGTTCTTTATCTACCGATTGTGGTTGTAGTCCCAAATTCAAAATTTTCAAAAACCAATGGAATTTTGAGTTTCTCTATTTTCACAATCGGTAGACTCGTGATGTTTATTATCTACCGATTATACAATCGGTAGTCTCGTGATGTTCATTATCTACCGATTGTGCTAGTAGTCCCAAATTCGAAATTTTCAAAAACCAATGGAATTTTGAGTTTCCCTATTTTCACAATCGGTAGACCCGTGATGTTTATTATCTACCGATTATACAATCGGTAGTCTCGTGATGTTCATTATCTACCGATTGTGCTAGTAGTCCCAAATTCGAAATCTTCAAAAACCAATGGAATTTTGAATTTCTCTATTTGCACAATCGGTTGTTTCGTGATGTTTATTATCTATGTCGTGATGTTATTTATCTACCGATTGTGGTAGTAGCCCAAAATTCAAATTTTTCAAAACCAATGGAATTTGAATTTTCTCAAAGAAGAGAAGAACATAGTCACAATCGGTAGATAAAAAAAATACTAAACTACCGATTATGAAGGGACATATAAGTATTTTCAACCTATTTTGTCTTATTCGGTCGCCCCTAATTCTTTCAGGGTCGTCCCTAATGACGCCAGGATAAATTAATGATTCACAAGAACTCTCCTGGTGGAGTAACTGCCACTTTAACTTCAATTGAACGTGGGAATAAAAAATCCAACGTAGACGCTATGTTCCATAGAAACTGTTATTGATTTCTATCTAGAAGATTAAAACCGCAAATCTAAAATGAAATTGATTTGCAGAAAAAGGCTAAATTACAAATGTTACCCAATCAATGACTACTAATGATTTCTCTTTATTAGAAATCCATAGCGATAACGTCATAGTTTTACCAAAAAGTAATAACCATTTAGACCTTCCCAAAAGTGATGCACACATCACACGCAATTTACACATTGGAGAAGCTATGGCATGCTCGTTTAAGCACTTGAAACCTTTGATGTCGATTATTAAACTTTTACATAGTTATCACATTCAAACTAGTATTACAATCTCGGATCGGATCTCTTTAATTTTTATAAAACTATTATCTGCAACAAGATAGGCGAAAATCAGTAAAAGAAAACAGGGGAGTATAATTTGAGATGCGGAAGATCAGTGAAGTAAGTTATCCAGGGAGCTTTTCAACCAACTTAACAAATGGCGTTTGATTTAAGTTCTACTTTGGATGTGGAACCCATAATGATTGTCCATGATTACATATTCTTACTTTCTGAGGTAGATAGTGGATAAGATCGTATGATTGTATCCTTTGAGATGCTGACATAACTAGTCCACCTTTTTATTACCAGACTAGAAGCGTGATCGCACCTACCAAAATGAAAGCTATTTTAAAACTCAAGTTCATTGGATGTCGACAGCATTTTGCCTTCTTTTTGGGATATAAAAAACGAACAGTGGATGGATCAAGAACGTTGAGAAAGATTTGATGCACCACTCACCAGCCATCAAAGAGTTTACAAGGGGAAAGTCCAAAATAGAAACGTTATTCAGCAGCCAGCCGTGATCGTCTCCGTTAATGTTTTTTTTTTTTGACAGTCTCCGTTAATGTATATAGAAACGAAAACAGCCATTAATCTACTAGATGCAAAAGGGTGAGTCAAGTAGACTCCATAAAATTATTTAAAAAAATGGTAAGTCGTAAAATTGTAAAAGCTAGTAAACCCATTAAAAGAGTTTTTTTTTTTTTTCCTCAATCAAAAATGAATTTTATTACCAATTATGGGAACAAAAGTATACACAAGATCCTAAGAGCATCTCAAACAGAGCTGAGGATCCTCTGTTCCCAAAACTGTCTGTTCCTCTGTGCCACCCTATTATTGAACGCCACGTGTCTCATTGTATTTATTTATTGTTTGTAGTGTGTAACGCCGTTAGGTATATGTTTCATCTCTTTTTTCTAAATATCTTAACCTGAAATTGAATTTGTTAAATCTAGTCAAAACGGTACATGATTTTAATAATAATAATCTATGAGAATTTCTTGAAGGAAAAATAAATCTGTTGGTACCTGGGGGCAGGAGTGAAAATCTGAAATTGGGTTTTGACTGTATTCTTTAAGGAGATGACGATTAGATTCATGTTTGTGACAGCCAAATCCGTTAAAGAGTAATATGATACATCTCTTGTTAGATGTTTGATCCTTCTTTCACAACAACAAAAGATTTCAATAGTGTAACGGTCAGGGAAGAGAATCAATTTTAATAAAATCATAGATGTTCATCACAAACATTAAAAGATGAATTAATTCTCCAATTAATTGGCTTGAGAGATTTATCTATTAAATCCTTTTAAAATTTGATTTGAGCATAACTTATTAATTCAGGAATGAAGATTGGCAATGGAAGACAAATCTACATCTGGGAGATTTTAAGTGATCTATTTTATTAATTTGATTTATCTATCCATAATAGTTCTGAAAATGTAGGTTCTTTGTTAACGATGGGTTCATTAGATTTTTTTTTTTCTCCGATTATAACTTATTAATTCGGGAATGGAGATTTTAAGTGATCGACGATCGTATTTTGATACGACGGGGAAGAGGATGAGGAAGATGGACAACTAATTTCCTTTTATTTGTTTTAAAAGTTTCACACTTAGGAAAGAAAGGAAAAGATAACGGAGTGAGATACCGTAGTAACTGCTGATAACACGTGGCGCTCTTTAGGAAGTTGGAACAGAGGAACAGACAATTTTGGGCACAGAGGATCCGCCCCCCTCAAACAGAAGGTGTAAAAAATCCTACGTGGATTTTTTTATTTAGTCATTCTATTTATGGGGTCTACACATAGAGTAAATATATGACCTCATATCTAAAAAACCATCTCCAACAGTGAGAATTTTAACCATTAGAATTAAAAGAAAATTGGTTAAAACATGACGTGGAGGTGCAACCGGAGGTGTAGATAACACTTTCTTGAACACCTTCATAATTATAATTGGTCCCTCCTAACTTGTAGGACCCTACTGTTGGAGATGAATTTATGCCAAACGTGGATCTAAAATCCTATGTGTCACTAAAAATAAATAGATCCACCCTCTCTTGGAGATGCTCTAAGGGCGTTGCACAAAGACTATTTTTGAATCAATAAAATCCTATAATATGTCTGCATAGGAGACTCTAAAATGAAAGGATTACTTTCGGTGTAAGTTTTAACACTATTTTTATTTAGCCCGCTTTCCTCCTTATACAATTTTTTTGCATTATAGTTGATCTCCTTGTAGCTGTGCACAATCTCATAGTTCTGTAACTTGGCACACACTGAGTTCCATCTGGTATATATACAAGTGACCATGGCAGTTTTTTACTTTGAATTGCATGAGCTGCAACATATGAATCGGTCCTAACACATACCCGCAGATGGTTTTTTTGAATTGCCTATTCTCCTGCACACACCACGGCCATGATTTCCACAATAAAATTAGTGGCTAAACCGATTCCACCTGCCACAACTATTAAAATTTCTCCCATATGATTCCTTGCAATGAATCCATAACCTGCAACTCCTGGATTTCCTTGAGAGGCTCCATCACAACATATTAGGATTTTTGGAGCTGATCGCAAAGTGAAAAAGACCTCCTTCACCCTGACATTATAGGTCTGCCTGTATTTAATTCCAAAGAAACTTAAGATCTGGAGATCACATTCTTCATGAATCCCTTCAATCTGAATTCACACTCTCCTGTAAGAAATATAATCTTCCTTTTAATCACTTTTATGCTTTCCACATCCTCAGCAAACACCATGCTATTTCTGTGAAACCAAATTTCTCTCAAGGTGGTGAAAGCAACTACCAACCACGGTTCTTTGATCACAAAGCTCCTGTATTTTGCTAAACCCAAAATGTCATGGAAGGAGCTTGGTTTTCTGACCTAAAGATACCATCAATCCAATACCAGAGAGTGACATTAAAAGCACATTCCCAAAGAATATGATCCAGTGTTTTTTCACACTGTAAGCACATGTAGCATCTGGAAGCTATCTTTTTTCCTTTTCTCTTTAATTTATCATCAGTGACACAAATTTCTCTAGCAATTTTCCAGACATCACCTGCCACTGTTGGATGGACACAAGCTTTCCATAGTATTTTGAAGTCATTTCTGATAGTGAATTTACTTCTTATACAATGAACTGTTGAAGCAACACTGAATTTACCTGTAATTGTACCACTCCAGATTCTTCTATCTTTCTGACCATCCACTATTGGCAAATCTTGAATTTCAAAGAAATTTAATAGTTCAGTTGGGATATGCCACTCACCATCAATTAAAATTGAACTGACTTTTAAGTGTTGGTGTTGTTGTATGAATCCATTATCAGGGAAGAGACTGCTCAAAGCTTTGTCCTTTATCCAAGCATCATTCCATAAGTCTATATCTTGACCATCTCCCACAATCCATCTTGAATTATTCTGCACATCATTCATCACACTTTTTAAGCCATGCCATATGGAAGATTGTTTGTATTATGATATTCATTCACCATTCTTGTTTTTGAATTTTGCTTGAAAGAATAGAGACCATTCTTCACAACCTTGTTGTACTTTCCAAAGTAATTTCATTAATAAAGCTCTGTTAATAATTTCAAGTCTTCTTATACCCAATCCTCCTTCTTCCAGTGGAGAGCATACTTTGTCCCATTTAAGAGTAACTGATTTTCTAATATTTGGATCTCTTGACTATAGGAAGTTCCTGATGATTCATTCACATTCAGTTATCACTCTTCTTGGCCATATGTATATAGACATATTGTAAACTATAATGCTACACAAGACTGTTTTAATCAAGACAATTCTCTCTTGAAAAGCAAGCATCTTTCCTTTCCAACCAGCCAGATAACTTTGTATTTGTTCAACCACACTCCAAACATGACTTGATTTCACTATGCCTGAGAATAACATTACTCCCAAGTACTTGTCAGGGAAACAAGATAGTTTCATTTGGCACTCTGCTGCTATTACCTCCTTTCTTACCAAAGAAGTCTCACCAACAAAACACTTACTCTTAACTGGATTTATCATTTGGACTGGGGATTTTTGATATTCATCTGGAGTCTTCATCAATCTTCTTATATTTCTTATATCTCCATTGCAAAAAAAAAAAACATATCATCTGCAAAGAAGATATGAGTTGGGCAAATTCCATTTATGTTTATCATTGGTATCAAATGCTTTTCAACCAGCATTCTAGATAAGGCTCTACTGAGGAAAGCCTCTGCAATAATAAACAATATGGGAGACAGAGGATCTCCCTGCCTTAGTCCTCTACTCACTGAGAAGTATCCTTCTGGTCCTCCATTTACCAGCACTGAGATTCTTGCAGATAAGAATAAAGTCTTCAACCACCACAAACATCTTTCAAAAAAACCAACTCTCTTCATGACTTCAAAAGAAATTCCCAACTTAGAGAATCAAATGCTTGAGAAATATCAATCTTCATACTTACATTACCACCTCTTCTAGTTGTTTCCATTTCATTCACCATTTCAGATGCTAAAACTTTTTGCTCCTGAATGGTTTTACCTTTTATAAAGGCACCTTGCTGAGTAGAAATGATTTTACTTAATAAGCTGCTTATTCTCATTGCCAAAATCTTAGTGAAGATTTTAAAGAAGAAGTTAGATAATCCAATTGGCCTGAATTGATTTGGTTTCCTTGCATTCTGCACTTTGGAGATTAAGACCAAAAAATTGGAATCTAATCCATTTGGAATGTAGCATCTTTTCTAGCAATATTGGATGGCCAAGATAACATCAATGCCTATTATATCCCGGTTTTTCTATAAAACCAACCACCAAATCCATCTGGACCAGGAGAGCTGTCTGGATCTAAATCTTGGACTACTGCTTTGATCTCATTTACACAAGGAATTGAGTCTATTAAAAGCCTATCCCCATTACTCAAACTTTCAAGGACTACATTCAATAAATCTTTAGACATTTGTATCTCCTGGAAAGTAAATTTTGACTTGAAGTGCTGCACAAGTACCTTAGAAATTTTTTCTTGAGTTGCAACCATATTACCATTTTCAATTTCAATTTCAAAAATTGTATTTTGAGCTTCGTTATCTTCATATTTGTGTGAAAGAACCTTGTATTTGATGCACCTTCCTTAAACCATTTAACTCTTGATTTTCGATGAAGCTCTTTGTTGGTTTGATAAGATTTCTTGAACTCCTCTAGCTGTAACTAAGTTATTAACTAAAGTGATATCCTCGGGATTTCTGTCTGATTGAATAACAGCAGCCATTACATTTTTATCAGCTTGCAGTAGTTTTGCATTCACATCTCCAAACACCTCCCAGTTCCACCTTTTTAATATTATCTTTAGATTCTTCAGTTTATTCATGAAAATAAAAATAGGGGTGCCCACCACTTCTTTACTCCATGCCGTCTCAACTACTTGTTTAAAATTCGAATGAGAATACCAAACCTTAAAAGCTCTGAAGGGAATTTTATGAGGCTTAGGAAAATATTTATTAGCACCACATGAATATCCATGATCTGACACACCTCTGGTACCAACTTTGTATTCCCAGTTTGGATATAAACCTAACCACTTAACATTGTAAATTGCTCTATCCAAGTTACAAAGAACTCTTTTAATTCCAACTTTGTTATTACACCAAGAATACTCTATACCACTCTTTGGTGCATTTATTAAACCACATGAATTAAGACAATTATTAAAATCTAGCATTGCTTCTCTTAATGGATTCCTACCACCTTTCTCTTCATCCATTGATAAAATTGCATTAAAATCACCAATTATTATCCATGGAAGATTACAAGAATTAATTACCTCTAATTCTTGCCATAGCATTTTCCTGTCCAGAGTAAGATTAACACCATTAACACCAGTAACCAAAACTCCTCCCACATTGACAGTGATAGCTTGTCTTGTGATAGAAACTACTTAGGGATTAGCAATAGAAGCATTCAAGAACAGCCATATATTACCTTTCCTCTCATCATTACTATTGTGTATTACACTACATTTCATCCCAACTGATCTTAACAATTTTTCATACTTTGAAGTTAGTTTTACTTTTGGTTCAACTTCCACACCAAACAAGGACTAATTTTTTTTACTGAACTATGTAGTTCGTCTTGGCATTAAGTCTCCTTAAGCCTCTGACGTTCCAATAAAAGACTCTCATTTAGAGGGATGTTTGAGAAGAGCATGACTCTTCTTACCATTGTCTACTTTTTTTGTTGCCTATTTTCTGGTGATTATTTTTGGTGGCTCATGCTTTTTGGGGACCTCAAAAATAACCTCCTTCACTGCTGGTAACACTTTAACAACATTAGTATTAGAAGATGTACCAACTTAAAGCATCCTGCTCACATCTAATAATGAAATCTCCTTTAAAGAAACAAGAGAAGTTTCCATCTCCTTAAGCACCTCAAATCTTCCTGAAGGAATTTCACCCTCCTCTAAAGTTTGTTCATGATCTGTTCCTGGAATGGATATTATTTCCTCAACAGTTACATCTTCTTTATCTGGGAAACATATATCAAATCCAATAGGGATAGTAGTGTCTTTCTTATTTTTATTCCTTCTTATGTTCCTACTTCCTTTCTTATTTTTAGTCTTTTTCATCCTCTCCTTTTGAGTTGTTTCTTTATTTTTAATTCTATATTCTGCAACATAGTGCCCAATTACCTTACAGTAGTTGCAAAATTTTGGAACCTTAGGCATTTGGATTCTCTGAGAAACCCCCGTATTTTGTTTTAACCCAAACCTTCTCTAGAATCGATTTATTAAGATCAACTTCAACCAGGACACTAGCATAATACCCACAAAAAAAAAAAAAATCAGAGTTACATCATCCACTTTGACAGGTCTTCTCAAAGCTTTGCCAATATACATTAGAATCTTCTCTTTCCAGTATTCAATACTTAATCCTGGTAAATGAAACCAAACAAAGGTTGTTGAAGATTTTTGGTTTGCTGGATTGAAATTAGGTTCCCAATTACGCAATTTAACACTCCGTGTTTCAACCTCCCAGTATCCAGACCATACATGAGTGTTGTCTTATGCATTCTCGAGTTTAATCACAAAAAGTCCTTTACCCGGCGGAATTAACTGACAATCACCCTTCAATCTCCATTGAGACTTGAGTGATTTCTCAGCAACATCCAAAGAATTTTTTTTGAAAATCCAATCTACCCACTAAGCTAAACCTCCATTCATCAAGACAATCATCGATATCCTCATCAGAAATACATACTTCAGGTTCATCACCTTTTATCTCATCATCAAGTTTACTTCCAGATTCAATTTTTCAGATCCAAATTTTTTATCCATCGAACCCTGGATTGATGGTGTTGCCATATTTATCCGGATTCAGAAAGATTTAATGAAAAAGAAAGACAAAACGAAAATAAATTCCACACCAATCATTAAGACTAGGATCGAATTCACCTGAATTAATCTTGAAACCACTGAAATTAATGAAGCAGAAATAAAAAAAATTCAAATGAGTTGATCGCCCGATCCTCAGACACTCTCTTTCCTCAACTCAATTACTCATTTTACTCCAACACAAACCCACTAAAAGAGCATAGTTCAAGAAAGTTATCATTTTAGTGAGTCCAATTTTGACAAAACGACTTTATTGGTTGGTTTGAAACAACGCTAATCTGTTTTGTAAAATGCATTTTTTTTTTAAATTTTACCTTAATTATAAAAATTTTTTTTGGATATTTACTGATTACATAAAATATAGGTATTTTAGAATAATAATCCCGAAACAGACCATTAAAGAAAATCTGCAGTTTTCCACTACCTTATTTTCTAGATAAATAAAAAATTTATTGATCTCTAATGAGGTTCAGGCACAGAGTGCCTTGACATTAAACTTACAATCCAAGGAGAGTAGTCATTATACTCTTCTAGACATAGTTTGTATGTTCTAATTCTTTTTGAAATGGCATATGCAAATAGATTACCATCTCTTTTAATAAAAGAAATTTTCCAGTTACTAAAAGTACTTAAAATAGTTTTAATCTCACTGATTATCTTATTATTTTCCCATCTGACATGAATGTTGTCAGTGGTGACCGAATTACCTACTAATTTTGCATCAGCTATTAAGTGAAAGTTGTCTATCTTCAAGCTTGTGATCCATTTTAAAGCTTCCGGCATTGTCGTGCACTCCCCTGCTTCAGCATCAATCACTCCAGCTGCATAGGTGTCTTTGATTCCAACATGTTTTCCTGCAACGGAAAAAAGCACCATTCCAGTGCCAATATCATTAGTAATGTGATCAAATGATACAAAGCACCATTCCAGTGCCAATATCATTAGTAATGTGATCACATGATACAAAGCACCATTCCAGTTCTGCACTATCATTAGTAATGTGATCAAATGATACAAAGCACCATTCCAGTTCTGCACCACTTAAGAGCCGGCAAATCGATCACTATTACTCAAGAAGAACATTTAGGAGGTGGAGGTTAACTCTTGTGGTCCAACAGAATAATCACGACACAATGAACATCATCTGATACCTCGTGTCAATTATCAATTTGTGATTGTAAATTAAATAATTAGATCTTTTAAATCCTCCACTAGATGAAGTAATTAACATGAAAGTATATTTTTAGAAAAGAAGAAGAATTATTACATTCCGCGACATTGATCTGTAGGTAATATAAGTTCTTGGACGAACAACTTACTATAAGCTCGATTGAAATTAATAGGATCCACTGGTCATTAAAATCACATACCCTATGGCAGGGGCGGAGCCGAATAATTTCGGGAGGAAAAAATAGTTGAGGGGTGGGCAAAAGGCAAAAAAACATGCTTTGAATTTGTAAAAAATAGCTTAAGACAAGCAAAGTTTGGTTTAGGAGTAAGCCCGACAGGGTAGGCCTACCCTTGCCATGGGTTGGTCCGCCACTGCGCTAAGGTGATCAAATGATCATCACATAATTTTCTTTATCTAAACAATGTTTGGATGATCAGTTTTCTATATATTTTAAAAACGATATATTTTAGGTAATTACTTGAAAAGGCGAGGGTACCCAAATATACCTCAAGCTAAAAAAATTCCCACCTATAAGTCCTTTCTCCGAAAGTGATTGTCTATGGACTGAGTCGAGACAATAAAACTAATCTGTTCACTCTTCGTGTGATCGTCTATGGATACGAGATCGAGACAATACAACAACGAAGTATGTTTACTTGATACAAAGGTTCGGACTTAACCAAACACAATAGGATTGCTTATCAAGTAAATAGGAATTAACGTTTGTGTGATTTACTTTAATTATAATGAAACAATTATAATGCGAAAAACAAAAGTAAATGACACATCAAGATTTTGTTAACGAGGAAACCGCAAATGCAGAAAAACCCCGGGACCTTGTCCAGAATTGAATACTCTCATGATTAAGCCACTACACAAAATTACACCCAACTTCGTATAGTTGAGACCAAGTAACTAACCATATAGTTCAATTAGTTCCGTCTGTATTCCCACGCCTCCGACTTGTGAATAAGTCACGTACTTGGAACAATTCCTTTGGTTCGTATTCCAAACAGTAAAGGAACAACAAATCTGTTTGGTATTAACTCTATTCAACCAAGTGATATGAGTCGGACAAAGGCTCTTTTGTTTATCTTAACATAAACTCCTTCGTCGGGTCCTTAGATCTATCTTATGTTCAATCACCCAAAGGTAATCGTTTAAGATTAAGCCAATCAATACCTTTAATCACAAGGAAACGTATTGATGCCGATCTACTCAATTAATCAATCCAATCTACCACAAGGATAAACCGATTATTAATTGGATCCTCTTTTACCGAAACAAGTATTATGCACACCAAAGATTATAAAACCCAAGTCAGATCTTCAATATCTTCTTTGTCTTCAAATCTTCTTAAATCTTCAATAAAACCTGCACACAATCACTTGAATCTCTTGTGATCAATCACGCACAGAACGGAGTCTGTTAACAATGGATTATCACAAGATCGTCTTTAGAACTAACAACAGTTTAAAGATCCCTGTCGAAACTCTGAACTAGTTTGAGTGAATCTTATATCAGAAGAGAAGATTCTCAAGAATAAACAAACTAGGTGCAATTAGATTTCAACCACCGTTAGTCAATCAAATCAATCAAAAACAAAGATAAACCGCAATTATCTACTTTCCCACCAACGGGTCGCGCTAGAGCTTCTCAATACCAAAGAAGACTTTAAACTGAGCGGTCGTAAGAGATTTTGCCTAATTAGGTTACTCTCCTCTCCGAATAGGCGGCTACACCAGTAACAACAACAAAAGAGTAAATATGTTGTTACGAAGGATTAGTTTGCTAGAAAGGCAAACTTCGTGTATTTATAGACAAGGAAGTTTGGACACCAAGGAATTTCCAAAACCGAAAATATTCTCAAGATATTCATAAAAGCACAGATTCGGTTTTCATAATTCCTGGAAATGCTCTGTCTAAAAATAGCGATCGAAATCTCTCGGAAAATCTAATTAGTAAATGCACATTACTAATTCTGTAATTTCCCTACAAAATGAAATTAATAACCTTAATTAAAAGATTCTTAACTTACTTATGTTTCGATCCTGGGATTCTCTTCCCTTAGCCGTTAAGGAATATCTTTGAACAATTATAGAAATAAACATTCACAGCATGTGTTCAAAGTTTGTTGACATCTTAACTTTGTAAGTTCTCTTTCACACTTACAACCTTGAAACCGATTTGCCACACTTCCAAACAAGTTTAGAATTGGTTCATCTGACTTTCAAGAACTATGTGATTGATCAAACCAACATTCAATCACAATCATGGGTTTACGGTTCTACCAAAACAAGTTTCGGTTCTACCTCCATGTGAGTACTGTGCATAGTCACACTAGCTTCCCAAAAGTTCGGTTGACTAGGTACGAGGATCGGTTCCTCACATATATATGGTATCTAACTTATATGTGTTGCACATGTCCATAGGATTGGTTCCCCTTTCTGCTATAAACCTTGCTGCACCCCATACAAGGATCGGTTCCCTTTGATGTATTGCACCCCTTACAAGGATCGGTTCCCTTTCCCTTACAAGGTCAGACATACAAAATCCGATCATACCACATGTGATTACTTAAGATCGGTTTACTAATAAAAGTTATACCAATACATAAGTCAGGCCTTTGTGAACAGTTCTACCAAGAACACAACAAGTTGTGAGCGGTTATACTCTATCACATATATTGGTTGTTCATAATATATGCAATGAATAACAAAACCAATAACACCTGGCAATTTTCCTTTTTGGTCCACAAACAAGTTTATGAACTTACTTCCTTAGAACACATGTAAACATTGTTCCCTAGGATGAAATCCTCACCTCATACCCATACATAATTACAATAGCATTCAAATGATTATGGCGATGTCTTATCTACAAAGTTTAATGGTTAAGCAATAAACTTCGTATTGTATTCCTTAATACTATGTCTATCTAGAGTTCAAATATGCTTCGCAGTTATGTTTTCAATATGCACGACTTGAAAGATACGTTAGGGAATGAAATAGTTCAAGTAAAATATCACTAACCTCAAGTGGAAGGATGATTGTTGTCGTTGTAGATCCTTGCTTCTTCACATCTTTAAGTCTTCGCAATACTTGTAATATCTCATATCCTAATACTTTAAAGCTAACCTATACGAAGTTCAACTCTAGTACATAATCAAGCGACTCTTAACATGAGTTTTGATTCACTAAAATATGACAACCAAACTTGACATACCAACGCTTGGTGGGTTCAACCGAGCCATGCTCTAACAATCTCCCCCTTTGTCAATTTTAGTGACAAAACTCTTACATCATATAGATAAACAAATTACAATAATTCATTACAATCCGCTTGATTCCCGATTCAACAGCACAGTGAAACTGCTTACATTCAATCCTTGAAAATGTCGTTGTTGACATTATAATAACAAAGCTATTACTCCCCCTAAGGAAGATAGGTAGATATTCAATCCACACATCTTTGTTATACCAAACATATGACATGTTCTCCCCCTTAGTCCGTGCTTTCACTCTTTCGTTAGATAAAAATATTCAAGTACCAATGTTCTTTTCCCTAGCGATGCTAATCAATATAAATATCAATGCCAGCATCACCTGTTTACTCCATATATTTCTCCCCCTTTTTGTCACAAAAATGACAAAGAAACGAAAAAATAAAGGACAACACGAAAAGAATCTTACAAATCTCATAATAGACTTGCAAACCTGTAGAGTTAGGCACGAGGGTTCCACACATCATGTTCTGATAACCAATATCAAAACCGAAACTACAAGTAGTCTTATTTTGATATATTACCAAGGAAACAATTGTCCGAAAGAATTTTTCCAATTTAGTTTAGCAAACCAAAAACAACTAAGCATATTAGTCCCTTTGCTAAACCGGTTGTTCAAAAACAACCGTTTAATTCGATAAGGCCAAAATAAAGATAAACTCCATTTTTCTCATCAGGTTCTAATTATCCATAAACTTAGACCTTTCAATTTTAAACAAGACAAGTACTAGGTTAGTTAACTATCATTTCTTGTTTAGGCATTCGATTAGACTTGAATAACCGAAACCTCACTTCGATAAGTCTAACTAAGATCATAATTAACTTAGCTTCTTATCAGGAATCGAATTGGACTAAACAACTCATCCCGTACACATATTATTTCGTTAAGCGATAATAATTCATACAAACCAAAATAAATCAACTTGCATAATTATTTACCTCAACCGGAAGCAATTGAAACAACATAGACATTATAAGCACCGCAATTGCACCGTAATTTTGTAAGCCTAAACGATTGATACCATACAAAAGCAAGATAACAATAGTTTTTCTTAACCGGAAACAATTGAATCACATACACACATCAATTTTACCGAAATTTTGTAAGCCTAAACAATTGATACCACACAATAAAGCAAGATAACAATAGTTTTTCTTAACTGGAACCAATTGAAACACACATCCACACATAAATCATGGAATAAATATCAATTGAACCGAAATTTTTTTAAGCAAAAGCAACAAATATATATAATATAAACTCAGGCTTTTCTTAAACAGGAAAACAATTAACTAACAAGATTGTTACCTCAAATTTCACATCCACTTCTCCAATATGATTGCATATTCGTCCAGGGAGAATTGATATCAAAATATCACCATGTTGTCATCCTTATGCGTGAACAAAAGAATAACAACATACCTCAACCTTTACCAGAGAAAGGTTGAAAACCGGTTTTAACAATTGCAAGCAAAAGTTGAAAACCGTCGAAACACATATGTTTTTATGCTAAACCAAAACCGATTCAACATATTGTGACTTTTTCACATATTGTTTCTATCAGAACCCCTCACAATCCTTTGATAAAGCCTACCTACAAAGGCAAGAACTTAATCCCGCTAAATCAAAAAGTCACCCAAACCATGAGGGTTCACACACACGGTACTAATGTACCTTGATAATTCCTATGGATTTCCTTAGATTTTCAAACGTTGCTCTATCTAAGGGTTTAGTAAGAATATCAGCTAGTTGACGCTCAGATGGAACGTAATCTAATTTGATAACACCATTCTCATACAATCCTCTAATAAAGTGATATCTAATGTCTATGTGTTTAGTACGAGAATGTTCAACTGGATTCTCAGTCAAGAGAATAACACTTTAGTTATCACACAGGATGTTCATAGTTGGAATATTTATTCCATAGTCAACGAGCATCTGTTTCATCCATAATAGTTGGGTACAACATGTACCAGCAACAATATATTCTGCTTCACAGGTTGATAAAGACTGCGAATTATGTTTCTTGCTGTGCCAAGCAACAAGATTTTGACCAACATAGAATCAACCACCTGAGGTTCTTTTCCGATTTTCTACACACCCTGCCCAATCAGCATCTGAGTAGGCAACAAGACTATTGTTTGTATCCATCGAGTATGATAGACCATAATCCACAGTACCACTAACATATCTTATGATACGTTTTATAGCTTTAAGATGTGACTCTTTAGGGTCCGCTTGAAATCTGGCACAACATCCTACACTGAAAGCAATGTCTGGCCTTGTTAGGGGTGTACAGAATGCCCGGAAGCCTGCGCCTGCCATGTACCTCCACAGTGCAAGCACCCATGGGCGCCCGGCTGACTGTCATGGGCTAGCCCGGCTTTGCCCGATAATTATAAGTGGGCGGACCGGGTTTTTGTTCAAATATTGGAGTCCGGCCTGTTGCTTTGCCCGTGCTCTGTTTAGTTACCCGGCCTGCCTGACTGCCAATAGCCTCGAATAAAGTTTTCTACTAGTGTGATGGATTTCTCAAGAACTTAAATTTCATATGTGGACAATTTATTGGGGTTAGAGAAAATTCTGAATTACATTTCACAGTAATGAATATGAATTGCTTGAACTATCATTTGAACGAGTTACGGATATATCATCATACATCAAGCCAAAAAAAAACAAACACATATACTTTAAAATTTTGAATTATCTCTTGGGCCCGAGGAGGCCTGCCCGCCCGACTCGGCCCGCTTTGTATTGTTTCACGGGTATGGACGGGCCATGGGCATTAAATTTTGTTATTGCCGGCCCGGCCTGGCCTGTTAAACTTAATGGGTAGTAAGGACTACAAGCCCGTCCGGCCCGGCCTGTGCTATAATCGGGCTTGGGCTGGCCTGCCCGGCCCGATGTACACCCCTAGGCCTTGTAGTAGTTAAGTACATCAAGCTTCCAATCATGGATCTATATAGTTTCTGATCAACAGATTTTTCTCCTGGATTGGATTGAAGTTTTCCAGTAGTTGGCATTGGAGTTGACTGGTTTAGTTCAAATTTCTCAACAAGATTCCTTGCATATTTTTCTTGAGAAAGAAGAATATTGTCTTTTTGTGGCTGTATTTGCAAACCAAGAAAATATGACAGTTCTCTAACATTACTCATTTCGAATTCTCCACTCATAAGATTTAGGAATTCATCCGTTAGAGTTTTTGAGGTGTATCCATATATGATATCGTCTACATATATTTGTGCTATAAGGACATGGTTCCCACTCCACTTGGTAAAAAGAGTTTTATCAGCACCACCTCTAGAGAATCCCTTTTGAAGTAGGAAGGATGTCAATTTGTCATACCAAGCTCGAGGAGCTTGTTTTAGACCATACAAGGCCTTTTTAAGTTTAAAGACATGATCTGGGAATAATGGGTATTCAAACCCTCTTGGTTGAGCTACGAAAACTTCTTCTTTTAAATCCCCATTTAAAAATGCAGACTTGATATCCATTTGGAATAATTTTATTGTAAGATAGCAAGCATAAGCAAGTAAGAGTCTAATAGATACTAAATGAGCAACATGAGCAAAAGTTTCATCAAAATCAATACCTTCAATTTGAGAATATCCTTGAGCAACAAGTCTGGCTTTATTTCTGACAATGGTTCCGAATTCATCTGATTTGTTTTTGTAGATCCAATTTGTTCCAACAATGTTGACTTCTGCTGGTTTTGGAACAAGTTCCCATACTTCTTTCCTTTTAAACTGATTGAGTTCCTCATGCATAGAGTTAACCCAAGCAGGTTCAATGAGTGCTTCCTCAATATTCTTTGGTTCTATTGAAGATAGAAATCATGAATAGTGGCAGACATTCTCTTCGATTCATAACCCTTGCATTGGCATCTCCAATAATATCTTCAGTAGAGTGTCTTTGATGTACCCACTTAGCAGGTTTTTGAAAAATATATTCAGTATCATTAGGTTGTTCAACACTACTTTCATTTTCGTCTTTATCATCAATGTCACTAATTAGAGGAACCACAGAAGGTTCTTCTACAGTCTGTTTTTCTTTAATAACAGTTTCAGAGGGAGGAAGCTTTGTTGCAGTGTGGTTGTCTTGACTAAAGTCACTAATGTCATCGATAACAACATTAATTGATTCCATCATGACTTTGGTCCTGATGTTGTACACCCGGAAGGCACGACTATCAGAAGCGTAGCCAAGAAAAATTCCTTCATCACTTTTGGAATCAAATTTTCCTCTATGTTAACTATCTTTGAGAATATAGCATTTGCTTCCGAAAACCCTTAAATAGCTCAGATTAGGCAACAAGACTATTGTTTGTATCCATCGAGTATGATAGACCATAATCCATAGTACCACTAACATATCTTATGATACGTTTTACAGCTTTAAGATGTGACTCTTTAGGGTCCGCTTGAAATCTGGCACAACATCCTACACTGAAAGCAATGTCTGGACTTGTAGCAGTTAAGTACATCAAGCTTCCGATCATGGATCTATATAGTTTCTGATCAACAGATTTTTCTCCTGGATTGGATTTAAGTTTTTCAGTAGTTGGCATTGGAGTTGACTGGTTTAGTTCAAATTTCTCAACAAGATTCCTTGCATATTTTTCTTGAGAAAGAAGAATATTGTCTTTTTGTGGCTATATTTGCAAACCAAGAAAATATGATAGTTCTCCGACATTACTCATTTCGAATTCTCCACTCATAAGATTTAGGAATTCATCCGTTAGAGTTTTTGAGGTGGATCCATATATGATATCGTCTACATATATTTGTGCTATAAGGACATGGTTCCCACTCCACTTGGTAAAAAGAGTTTTATCAGCACCACCTCTAGAGAATCCCTTTTGAAGTAGGAAGGATGTCAATTTGTCATACCAAGCTCGAGGAGCTTGTTTTAGACCATACAAGGCCTTTTTAAGTTTAAAGACATGATCTGGGAATAATGGGTATTCAAACCCTCTTGGTTGAGCTACGAAAACTTCTTCTTTTAAATCCCCATTTAAAAATGCAGACTTGATATCCATTTGGAATAATTTTATCGTAAGATAGCAAGCATAAGCAAGTAAGAGTCTAATAGATACTAAATGAGCAACATGAGCAAAAGTTTCATCAAAATCAATACCTTCAATTTGAGAATATCCTTGAGCAACAAGTCTGGCTTTGTTTCTGACAATGGTTCCGAATTCATCTGATTTGTTTTTTTAGATCCACTTTGTTCCAACAATGTTGACTCCTGCTGGTTTTGGAACAAGTTCCCACACTTCTTTCCTTTTAAACTGATTGAGTTCCTCATGCATAGAGTTAACCCAAGCAGGTTCACTGAGTGCTTCCTCAATATTCTTTGGTTCTATTGAAGATAGAAAGCATGAATAGTGGCAGACATTCTCTTCGATTCATAACCCTTGCATTGGCATCTCCAATAATATCTTCAGTAGAGTGTCTTTGATGTACCCACTTAGCAGGTTTTTGAAAAATATATTCAGTATCATTAGGTTGTTCAACACTACTTTCATTTTCATCTTTATCATCAATGTCACTAATTAGAGGAACCACAGAAGGTTCTTCTACAGTCTGTTTTTCTTTAACAACAGTTTCAGAGGGAGGAAGCTCTGTTGTAGTGTGGTTGTCTTGACTAAAGTCACTAATGTCATCGATAACAACATTAATTGATTCCATCATGACTTTGGTCCTGATGTTGTACACCCGGAAGGTACGACTATCAGAAGCGTAGCCAAGAAAAATTCCTTCATCACTTTTGGAATCAAATTTTCCTCTATGTTAACTATCTTTGAGAATATAGCATTTGCTTCCGAAAACCCTTAAATAGCTCAGATTAGGTTTTCTTCCATACCATAGTTCATATGGAGTATTTAGAGTTTTGGATCTTAAGTAAACTCTATTTATTAGATAACAAGTCAGTAAAAATGACTTCCTCCACCCCCACCCCCCCGTAAATTTAGTGGTAGGTTTTTGTTGTGAAGCATTACTCTTGCCATTTCTTGAATATTTCTATTCTTTCTCTCAGCTACACCATTCGATTGAGGTGTAATGAGAGCATATAATTGTTGGATAATCCCAAGTTCATTACAGTATTCATATACTTTCGTATCTTTGAATTCTGTACCACGATCGCTTCTTATTTTTTTAAGTTTGCGACCTTGTTCATTTTGTATCCTGTTCACAATAATCTTGAATTCCTCAAGAGTGTCATTCTTGTTGTTTAGAAAAGCAACCCATGTGAACCGAGTATAGTCATCTACCATTACTAAGGCATACTTATTACCTCCAACAGAAGCTTGTTGAATTAGACCAAACAGATCCATATGAATAAGATCGAGAGGAGCCCGAGTGGCTATATCTCGAGAAGATTTGTGTGGAATTTTTCCTTGCTTACCATTTTGGCATGCACCACAAACACCTTCTACTTTAGTGTTAATTTTTGGAACACCTTTGACAAGTTCACGATTAATGAGCTTTCCTAGCATACGGTAGTTGATATGACCAAACCGTTCATGCCACAAATGAGTTGACTCAACCTTAGTCAAGTTACAATACAGATTGGATTGTATATCAAGAAGATAACAATTATTCATGCTTCTACGTCCTCGAAAAATTATTTTCCCGGACATGTCTTCAATATCACAACCTTTCATAAGATAACTTTGTTACCTTTATCACAAATTTGACTTACAGATAGAAGGTTAGCCTTCATACCTTTAACATAAACAACATCATGAATTTCAGGAATACCAGGGAGTTTGATTATACCTTTTTTGCTAATAATCTAGCTGCTTCCATCTCTCGAATGTTCAGAACCTCTCTGTCCTCGTGAACCAGGCGAGATCACCTGTCATATGTCTACTACAACCACTATCGAGAAACCACTGGAATGGTGAAGTTGTTTTTAACTCAAAGGCTCCCAGACATCGTTCACCAGGTTTAGGAAGGATTGTTAAGTTCTTATGAAGATTCATAACACGATTAATCAGAAGTTTTGTAAAATAAATTTTCTGACATAAATGACTCAATTCTTCTTGAAAGAAATTCCTGGACGATTTCTTCTTAGTCTTTTTACAACATCTAAATGCTGAAATTGAAAAGTTTAGAGGATTCTTGGAACAATCCAAAGTATTTGCCCGTTTTTTTATCACTCATGATATTTCTGATTTCATCAGCAAGAGACAGATTCTGTTCAATCTCTTTGTCTAAGATCTTGACAAGATCAGCAGAGTATTCATCAGAGTCTTGTGAAAGATCTTCTGAAAATCTCAAGACATTAATTGAATCGAACATTAAATTCATTTCTTGTAGGTTGAATCGCACCAAACACAGATTGTTAGATCTTTTCATGTTTGCCTGCTCTGATACCAATTGAAAAGGTGAGGGTACCCAAATATACCTCAAGCTAAATCTTTTCCTACCTATAAGTTCTTTATCCGAAAGTGATTGTCTATGGACTGAGTCGAGACAATACAACTAATCGGTTCACTCTTTGTGTGATCGTTTATGGATACGAGATCGAGAAAATACAACAACGAAGTATGTTTACTTGATACAAAGGTTCGGACTTAACCAAACACAATAGGATTGCTTATCAAGTAAATAGGAATTAACGTTTGTGTGATTTACTTTAATTATAATAAAACAATTATAATGCGAAAAATAAAAGTAAATGACACAGTAGATTTTGTTAACGAGGAAACCGTAAATGAGAAAAACCCCGGACCTTGTCCGTAATTGAATACTCTCGAGATTAAGCCGCTACACAAAATTACACCTAACTTCGTATAGTTGAGACCAAGTAACTAACCATATAGTTCACTTAGTTCCGTCTCGTATTCCAACGCCTCGACTTGTGAATAAGTCACGTACTTGGAACAATTCCTTTGGTTCGTATTCCAAACAAGAAAGGAACAACAAATCGTTTGGTATTAACTCTATTCAACCAAGTGATATGAGTCGGACAAAGGCTCTTCGTTTATCTTAACATAAACTCCTTCGTCGGGTCCTTAGATCTATCTTATGTTCAATCACCCAAAGGTAATCGTTTAAGATTAAGCCAATCAATACCTTTAATCACAAGGAAACGTATTGATGCCGATCTACTCAATTAATCAATCCAATCTACCACAAGGATAAACCGATTATTAATTGGATCCTCTTTTACCGAAACAAGTATTATGCACACCAAAGATTATAAAACCCAAGTCAAATCTTCAATATCTTCTTTGTCTTCAAATCTTCTTAAATCTTCAATAAAAACCTGCATACAATCACTTGAATCTCTTGTGATCAATCACGCACAGAACGGAGTTTGTTAACAATGGATTATCACAAGATCGTCTTTAGAACTAACAACAGTTTAAAGATCCCTGTCGAAACTCTGAACTAGTTTGAGTGAATCTTATATCAGAAGAGAAGATTCTCAAGAATAAACAAACTAGGTGCAATCAGATTTCAACTACCGTTAGTCAATCAAATCAATCAAAAATAAAGATAAACCGCAATTATCACTTTCCTACCAACGGGTCGCGCTAGAGCTTCTCAATACCAAAGAAGACTTTAAACTGAGCGGTCGTAAGAGATTTTGCCTAATTAGGTTACTCTCCTCTCCGAATAGGCGGCTACACCAGTAACAACAACAAAAGAGTAAATCTGTTGTTACGAAGGATTAGTTTGCTAGAAAGGCAAACTTCGTGTATTTATAGACAAGGAAGTTTGGACACCAAGGAATTTCCAAAACCGAAAATATTCTCAAGATATTCATAAAAGCACATATTCGGTTTTCATAATTTCGGAAATGCTCTGTCCAAAAATAGCGATCGAAATCTCTCGGAAAATCTAATTAGTAAATGCACATTACTAATTCGTAATTTCCCTACAAAATGAAATTAATAACCTTAATTAAAAGATTCTTAACTTACTTATGTTTCGATTTCGGGATTCTCTTCCCTTAGCCGTTAAGGAATATCTTTGAACAATTATAGAAATAAACATTCACAGCATGTGTTCAAAGTTTGTTGACATCTTAACTTTGTAAGTTCTCTTTCACACTTACAACCTTGAAACCGATTTGCCACACTTCCAAACAAGTTTAGAATTTGTTCATCTGACTTTCAAGAACTATGTTGTAGTTGCAGGAAATCCTACACTACACCCCTCATAATATTTTGTAGATCTAAATCTTATTAATCACCTAAATTTCAAATATAAGTGCTAGAAATATAAATTGACACAAGGATTTTTTACATGGTTCGATCAATGTGATCTACATCCATGGTTCTTCACTATGATTTTTGAGGTTACATAAGAATTACATTTAGAATCTCCATTAATGGATAATTTGTAGAGCTCTAGATCTAATTTAATGGGAAGAAGATGATAAAGAAGATAAATCTCTCTCTAAAAATATCTCTCTCCAAATTATTTCTCTCTCTTACCAAAATTATCCCCCTTTTTCTCTCTCCTGCTCTCCTCTTTATATAGGATATTACATAGTGGATGAAAGCTCACATACACCTAATATTTCCCTTAATTTCGGATTTACCTTGCGACATCCTCGCGAGAGTATAAATGTTAAATCTCGCAGACACTCTAGTTTTCGCAAGATCTTCGCACTTTCTTCAAGTTTACGTTATCTTCATTTGTCATGTTATTTCTGAAATCACTTTGCGACGGTTTCGCGACGTTGTTAATGAAGATTCTGCAAGTGTGTTGTTGTTGCGATACTTGGATCCTACATCTTGCCTCTTTTTTCTTGAATATTGCTTGAAGAGCGATCTTTAAGAAAAAATCTGTTGTTGTAGTAGTCTTTGATCTTTGTTGATGAAGGAACGAGCGAAAGAATACTTGGACTTGAAAAGTACGTACTTGCCTCTATTCTTTTGCGAAGTTCTGAAGCTTTGCGAAAATAAGAAGTATTATCTCTTGAAGTATGCGAAGTATAAAGTATCTTTGAAGAGGTATATGAAGTATGAAGTATCCTTGAAGAAATATAAGAAGTATCCATCCTTGATTGCGAATAAGAAGTATTAAATTATTACTCCATGCTCTCTCGCCTCATGCAATGCTCTATTCTTTTGCGAAGTTCCGAAACTTTGCGAAGTGAATAAGAAGTATTAATCCTTGAAGTATAAGAAGTATTGCCTCTGTTCATGCGAAATTATTATTCCATTTTTGGTGAGGATTCTTGTTGTTCATTGGTGAATATCTTCTTTGGAAGTGATTCTTGCCGAGAAGATAAAGAACATAAAATGTTTTCTTGGTTATCCATAATTGCCTCTGTTCTTTATCTATGAGGGTATAATCATTGAAAAAGTGTTGAATGAGCGAGTTATTTCTTCATTCTTATCTTGCCTTTGTCTCATACTTTGTTCTCATGCGATAGTATAATCTCTTCAAGTTGCTTATAATTATGAGAAATAATTTGGCGAAATAATCACATTCGAAATTACGAATAATTCTCTCGCGAAACTCTGAATAACTTTGCGAATTTTTGTAAAATACTTGTGCGAATATAATGCTTATGTTATGAAATGTGTATGCGATGTTTATGCCATGAAATGCTTATGCGATGATTTCATGATGCGAGTATAATGCTTGTATGATGAGAATGCTTATCTACTGCAATGTATAGCTAATGTTTGTGTTACTTAGCTCATTTTGCCGTTCTAAAATTGATGTAGCTTTAAATCGCTCCCATTCTTCATTTCTCTGATTTTGTCTCTAGTATATGCATTCCTCTTTGTGTATTTATTGTTTCTCGCAAGTTCTTACTTGTGCTTCATCTTTTCTTATTCGCACTATTAGTATCGCATAATAATATGATCATAATATCAAGTGTGCGGCATTTGCATTGCCTCAGTCTCATTATTATGTACATGTTCGCAAGTTTATCATTTAATCATTTTATCAAGCTCGCAAGCTTATCATGTAATCTTTTTTGCGATGAAAGATCTCTGTTACTTACATTCAAAATGCTTATGTTGAATTTTATTATTGCGACAAGATCGCAGGGACGTCTTTACATTTTCATGTAATGACCCATTGGTCTTGCCTTATCAGTTTTCTTGTGTGGTCTTATTTCGCCTTCCTAGTTAAAGGTCTTATTTTGCCACCCCTCATTATTGCGACAATATGACAGGCCTAAATATTCTTGCGAACATAAAGCCCCATGACATTGCCGTCTTGCGACGAAATCGCAGGACATCTTTACACTTTCATGTAAAGACCCATTGATCTCGCCTTATCTTTGTCTTTTGTATTATTGCCTCTTCAGGATCATTGCACAAATATGACAAGCCTAAATTTCCTTGCGAAAATAAAGCCTCATGACATTTGCGTCTTTTGACACTTATCAACTCCCTAATGGAGGGTGCCGCCCTTATCTTCTCCCTGGTTGCCCCTTCAAGGAGGCGTACATCGGCCATACAAGACTAGCTCCTCCCATCCGGTCTTAACAACAACTAGTTGTTTTCGCAGCCTCTTATCCCTTATACCTATATGGCTTATGGTTACGAGACTGCACCCTAAGTGGAGTTTTCTTCGGCCGAAAAGATATACCAAGACTTGCCAAGAATGGCCGAGACACTTCAAATGCCCTGCACTCTTGGCTCAACCGTGTACCCCGGCGCCTTGAGCATACACTGACTCCTTGGAAGAGACCCTCGGGCGTCCAACCAGGGTATAACCTTATATATATAGTTGGAAATCCAAGGTATCTCTCCCGGATAGGCTTTCATGGGCCCCAAATCTCCATGACTCATGTTCCAGGAGCGGTGTAACCTTTTCGCTGAGCCATGTCAAGAGATACCCCCTTATATGACGCACTTTAGGTCTTACATTTGCCTCTTACGAAATATCATTCGCGAACTAGGGTGTACGCCATAAAGGTTCGTCCCATTCACTCACTCAATCATTTTTGTCAATTCATTCCTTCATTTATGTCACTTCCTTCACTCATTCTTTCATTTCTGTCATTTCTTTCATTCATTCTCATAATATCATATTATTTGAAGCAAAGTAAATATTCAAGAGAAATTCTAATACATTATAGTCCTGAAATCTTTGTAGTTGTGAAATCTTTATAATTTTGCGATCGTATCGCGTTTTGTGATTCAAATCAAAAATCTTTTATTGTCTATAAAAGAAATACTCTAGAGAAATATATAAATTGAATTTTCTGGTTTTTTTAATTTTGAAATCTAGAAATCTTTGTAATTTTGAAGTCTTTATAATCTTGAAATCTTAGTAATATTTGTAATCTTGCGATGGAATCGCTTTTTTTGTAATCAAATCAAAAATCTTTTATTGTAGAAGTAAAATGTTCAAAGAAAGTGGTACTTAGCTTTTGTGGTTTGCTGCTATTGTTGTCTCTTGCGAAGTATATGATTTGCTTGCGAAGCTAGCATCCTTGAAATGTATAAACATCGCACAAAATATAATTATCTCGCAGCAAAAAGAAATGTGAGAAATGAGATTTGAACCCTTGACCTGCCTCTTGCATATTCTCGCATCATACCAACTGTTCTAACCCTCTCTTGCGAAATTAATTTGCGAGATAATCATCAACTTTCTTCTTTGCGAGATAAGCAAAGTCTGTGTGAAATTTCGCATAACAAAAATAAATGTGCGAGAGCAAGAATTGATCCTGCGACCTTCTGCTTGCATTCATGCTTCCTGACCAACTGTGCTAGCCCTGCCTCTGCGAAGTGTGTCTGCGAAATAACCACCTACTTTCTTCTTGCGAAATATCCTTACGAAATTATCAAAGACTGTGCGAAGTAAACATTTGCGTGAAGCAAACGAACATCTGCGAAGTGTTCGTGCTGCGAACGTTCGCAAGGTAAACATTTGCGAAGTGCAAAAACTATTTGCGAATGGGGAGATTCGAACCCTAGACATCAAACTCCTTCCCTTTACTGCTGACCATCTGAGCTAGCTTCAGCTTGACGAAAGAAACACATATTGCCACTCTATTATTCTTCCTTTCTTTTCAGTAGTTCCAAAAAGTGTGAAAAATATTGAGCTTTGCGAGAATTGATCATGCGAACTCTAACCCATACTCCTAATCCCTGACCATCTGCGCTACTTGTTGTTTGCGAAAGAAACACATAATTTCATAACCTTATTCCATTTCTTCTCATTTGAAAGTTCAAAAAATATGCGAAAATTCACGAGAGGTGGGAATTGAACTCGCGACCTCAAGCGACCTCAAGCTCATTGTCTTTACCTGAAACAACCATAAATAATCCACCAACTTTGAACTTGCGACCTCAAACTCACATATTGCCAAGGTTTTAAAACGTCCGTTTTTGCGAACTATCTCTTTATTAGGCGAAATAATAACTTACTTTTTCTTAAACGTTTTCTAAAATTAGTTTGAATGAAATACCCTATGCACGTAAATAAAATATCCATGCGAATTAAATATTTTTAAAATACAAGGAAACGTTAAAACTACAAATTTCATTGAGATTTGAACTACGCGACCATGAACTCCACATCATAACCTCGCTAGTGACCATAATAAATCATTATCGTTATCATAACCTCCTTGTATCATCATTATTGCCTCTTGAATTATATCCTTTGTTCATATGTTGAAAATGGTAATGAAACAACCTTGCGAAATAATCCATTTTTTCCCTATCAAACTTTAAGTAAATTGTATAGTGAAAAGCATTTTAAAACACCTATGTAAAAGAAGAAAATTATGTCATCTATTAGTTGGACAAAATTTAAAATGAATTTCGGGAGTATTAAAAAATTAAAATAAACGTTTTTAGCGACGTTTTCCTCAAACTCACATATTGCTCGCTCAAGTTATTTTGAACCAACAAAATGTTCAAGAACATCTCTGAGCCGTGAAATTAACCTTGCCCCACAACGAAATTAACCCCACAACTTTTTCTTATTCTCTTATTCGCCACTGAAAAATAAAAATATGTGTCTCTCGCGAATTCGAACCCGTGACCTCTTGCTTATTCGCCGCAACTCAAACCATCTCGTTGAGAGCTTATGTTTGTGATAAAAATCACAGCGTTTTGTTCTTATCCTTATCTTCGTTCTTCCTTTATTTCCTTCAACAATTTTCCTCTTGCTTTTTCTCCTGAATATGAAATCTTCCATTAAAAAATTAGCTTTCTTCCTTGAATTTCATCACATCAACCTATTTTTTTTCTCTTCCTCTTTTCATGTCCTTGAATTGTTGACGGTATTTTCTCCCTGAAAGTGTGATTTCTTCCACAAAACTTCCATTTTTGAACCTAAATTTTATAGATCTAAATAAAAAGTATGAACAGTAACTAATTTTCATGGAAATTTCTTGATCCAACAAGTTACAGGAAGGACAAAATCCATTACTCTCTCCCTATTTCTAGCGCATATGTAGTTGCAGGAAATCCTACACTACACCCCTCATAATATTTTGTAGATCTAAATCTTATTAATCACCTAAATTTCAAATATAAGTGCTAGAAATATAAATTGACACAAGGATTTTTTACATGGTTCGATCAATGTGATCTACATCCATGGTTCTTCACTATGATTTTTGAGGTTACATAAGAATTACATTTAGAATCTCCATTAATGGATAATTTGTAGAGCTCTAGATCTAATTTAATGGGAAGAAGATGATAAAGAAGATAAATCTCTCTCTAAAAATATCTCTCTCCAAATTATTTCTCTCTCTTACCAAAATTATCCCCCTTTTTCTCTCTCCTGCTCTCCTCTTTATATAGGATATTACATAGTGGATGACAGCTCACATACACATAATATTTCCCTTAATTTCGGATTTACCTTGCGACATCCTCGCGAGAGTATAAATGTTAAATCTCGTGAGACACTCTAGTTTTCGCAAGATCTTCGCACTTTCTTCAAGTTTACGTTATCTTCATTTGTCATGTTATTTCTGAAATCACTTTGCGACGGTTTCGCGACGTTGTTAATGAAGATTCTGCAAGTGTGTTGTTGTTGCGATACTTGGATCCTACATATGTGATTGATCAAACCAACATTCAATCACAATCATGGGTTTACGGTTCTACCAAAACAAGTTTCGGTTCTACCTCCATGTGAGTACTATGCATAGTCACACTAGCTTCCCAAAAGTTCGGTTGACTAGGTACGAGGATCGGTTCCTCACATATATATGGTATCTAACTTATATGTGTTGCACATGTCCATAGGATCGGTTCCCCTTTCTGCTATAAACCTTGTTGCACCCCATACAAGGATCGGTTCCCTTTGATGTACTGTACCCCTTAATAGGATCGGTTCCCTTTCCCTTACTAGGATCGGTTCCCTTTCCCTTACAAGGATCGGTTCCCTTTCCCTTACAAGGTCAGACATACAAAATCCGATCATACCACAGGTGAAGACTTAAGATTGGTTATACTAATAAAAGTTATACCAATACATAAGTCAGGCCTTTGTGAACAGTTCTACCAAGAACACAACAAGTTGTGAGCGGTTATACTTTATCACACATATTGGTTGTTCATAAGATATGCAATGAATAATAAAACCAATAACACCTGACAATTTTCCTTTTCGGTCCAGAAACAAGTTTATGAACTTACTTCCTTAGAACACATGTAAACATTGTTCCCTAGGATAAAATCCTCACCTCATACCCATACATAATCACAATAGCATTCAAATGATTATGGCGATGTCTTATCTACAAAGTTTAATGGTTAATCAATAAACTTCGTATTGTATTCCTTAATACTATGTCTATCTAGAGTTTAAATATGCTTCGCAGTTATGTTTTCAATATGCACGACTTGAAAGATACGTTAGGGAATGAAACAGTTCAAGTCAAATATCACTAACCTCAAGTGGAAGGATGATTGTTGTCGTTGTAGCTCATTGCTTCTTCACATCTTCAAGTCTTCGCAATACTTGTAATGTCTCATATCCTAATACTTTCAAGCTAACCTATACGAAGTTCAACTCTAGTACATAATCAAGTGACTCTTAACATGAGTTTTGATTTACTAAAATATGAAAACCAAACTTGACATACCAACGCTTGGTGGGTTCAACCAATCCATGCTCTAACATTACTGATTTACCAGATTAAAATCATTTTTCTTTTATTTTATTAAATAGAGCCAATTAGGTCGTTTTTTTACGTGCACACTCTTTAAATGAGTGTGCACAAAATTAAACTCCATTTTGGTTGCCAGATAAGAATTAAGGTTCAATTTTCTTGCCATGTCTAAGTGAAAATATTAAGTAGATGTTGACCTACAACAAATGGGATTTTTTTCCTAAAAGGTTTATGCATGCTGAGAAAATGGTGTCATTAGAGGCGTGAATGTTTTATGCATGTTGAGAGAAATTTTCTTAACATGTCTAACAAATGTCATGGGCATCTGCTCTCAATTAGCAAGTCGGCCAATCTCAAAATTAGCAGAAACTGTATTTTTTGGGAATCTTTTTTAATCTTCCTTCCGTATAATCTCTGCAAAAATTTTGTATATACAAATTTTTTTTTATCACTATCTTCCAGTAAAGAAGTAGATATCATTACTTCCTTTCGTATTATCTGTTCGACAACTTCATATATAAAAGTTTTTCATCATCACTATCCTCCATCAAAGAAGTAGATTTCATTCCTAATTTACGTAGTTCCTTCATAAACAAGGATTCTTTGGAGTCCTCGTTTAAAAAGGACAAGTAGAATAAGTAGAATCAAAACTTCTAACATAAACCATACTTTGATAATCTTCAAAAATAATTATATATTTATTTATAGTATTATGATGCAAATTAGAGTTGGCATCACTTGTCATTCATTTTTTTTTGTAGGATTTTTGCGAAATTGTGAACTTGTGAAACCATCTTAGCATATTGTGAAGGGGGGACTTCACCCTGTAGTTATGCAGACATCAAGATTGTGAAAGGGGGGACTCCCCTATGTAACTCGTTCAAATGATGCAGCAATTCATATTCCCGTGAAATGGACAAGGATGCGGGTATACCACCTCAATGGTCGCGACTGCGTAATCCCATTGATTTGGTGACTACTCCATCCTCTGTACCAAAATGAACGCGGCACGGAATGTGCCAAGGATCTACTACTGTCTCTGTATAGGTTGCTTAGGAAGGCGAGCCAGCGTAGAAACTTAGCCATACTTTTATGAGATAATATCTTTACGAGATAATATCTCTAGCTCTACCTTGACTTGCTCGGGACTAAAAGGCTTCGGTTATCGGTTATCGAGTAGCTAATAATATGAGAAAATTGTAAATACCAAAAGCCCAAAAATGAAGAACAAAAACTTTAGATTTGAAACCCCATAAAAAAAATGTAAACTTGATACAAAGAGAAATTTATCTAAATATACCAATAGTACCTTGCATAAAACAACAATACTTGAAACCCAATGAATTGGTTTATGCGAAATTTTCACAAAGAACAATGGAAAGAGGAGAAAAAATACATAGGATTTCTTTTATTTTTTAACTTAAAACTATATTTTCATTTAAATTGATAATGGTGAATTTGCAATGAATTGGTGGGTAGCCTAGCAACAAGTTGGGATCCAACACCTCTCTGAATGACAAGCCTTAGTTGATGAAATAAATAATTACCAGCTTTTACATTTGATCATGAGCAGCTATGCAATTTTTCAATCTCTTCAAGAAAGTCACCATCTCATCGCCAAGTTCACCTAGAATGGAGAAGCTAAAACGCTAAAACCATACCCGTTAGTGCTGCATTTATCTCGATATTTACGGCGTCTGCGAGGAATTGCATTAAAAACAGCCTAACATGGGTTGAATGTATGGACGCCAGCAGCGAAGGGAAAGACACCAGTAACATTATAGCAAGTGTCTTGGCCATTATCCCAACTATATACAAGGATATTAGTGGGCCTCAAGTCTGAACCTTCGTTAGATAAAATGCCTAAAGCCGCTTCTTTCTTGCAGGGACACCTGCTCGATAACAAGCATCTGCCAATGTATCACGAACAAGTTCATGCTGAAATTTGAGTGCCACGTCACTAGCACAATGTAAGGCATGGTCACCGATAAGGGGTATAATTAGTATTGGCAATAGCATATTAAATGATATCATCAACCAATATTACTCAAATAACTGTATAACGCTCCTCTTTCATTATATTGATCAAAATTTAACAAATAACCGCTAAAATTAGTGAAAACTACTACTATATCCATTTTTGAAGTTTTTTTTTTCTTTTTTTGTCAAAGCCATTATTTCCGAACTTCACGGGGAACCTAACTATTTTCAATTTCTCATTATAAAACCGCTTTTTTAAATTGTGTTTTGTCCGTGATTCTATTTATTTAATGACTTCAAACAATTTTCTTTGTCTTCACTAAGTAGAGAGTGAAAATATCCACACATAGATACAAGACACTCGATGATAATAACAACATTAACAACATCTTTGTTTTGATATTCTTTATTCTTGATTCAATCAAAACCTAGAAATCGTAAAAATCATAGCCTAAAATTCTCAATTAGGTATAAATTAATTTGTTTTCTTCTTTTGTGTTTGATTTTGACTTTTAAGTTTGTAGATTCATATTTGATGATTTGATTATGGTTTAATCTGAGTTTTTATTTTATTTCGTACTGATTTTGGTGTAGGAAACTCATTATAAAACTCAAAATTATGATTGAGATTTTGCTATAATAGGGAAAATTATTTTTGGGACTCCGAATTCCATATCTTGATACTGGTTCTAGAGTCCTAGAAAAAATATTGATATGGTTGTCATCACCAAAAAATTAGTTTTAAATAGAAATTAGGTTTTGTTTTCTCCAATTTGTAGTTCTAGTATGTTGTTCTGTAAGTCAAGTGGAGCGAATTTGTTTAATATGAAAATAGTGATTGTTAGAGCACTGCTCGGTCGAACTAGCAAGTTTTGCTATCTCGGTCTTGTTGTCAATGTTAGATGCAAAAAATTATATCTTGGTTTCTAGTCTACTTAAGTCAAGTCTCAGACTAGGATTAGAGTACGGTGGTTGAGTATCATACATCCCGGAATAACCCTTGAAGATGGAATATTGGAGATCAAACGAATACAATTGGAGAACTTCATTAACAAAAAGGTATGTGGAGACTGAACTATTCTATTTACTTACGAGTATTACCAGTATATTTGTATGAGACTATGTCGTATGACTTCTGGTAAATATTGCAAAAAAAAGAAGTTTCGAGTCAAGCTTGTCTTGTTAAACATCTAGAAATATGATTCAAGCAATTGATGTTCATAGATCTTAGCAATCTTAGTTCGAAATAATCTATTGTTCAAGAAATATGTTTGTGAATCATTTGAAAATTGCCTAAGCAATGATATTTATATGTATGGCGATTGGGAATGTTTCAAACATCAAAAAGAGAGTTTCAGAACTACTGAAATTTGGAATCAGGAGGGTATGCATGCCTAGTATGTGTATCATAGATATTTGAAATTCCAGAATATAGGTAGGTATGCATACCCAGTACGCGTACCATGGAGTTGTGAATTCGTAAATGGGGGAGGTATGCATACCCATTACGCATACCTCAAAGGCCTTAGTTCGTAAATATCCTTGGGGTTACCTTGGCCAACTGAATTCATGAATGTCATATCACGTGGTGGCCCTCATATGTTTTGAGAGGTGCCTAAGTTCAAATAAGAAGCGAGGATGGAAATCAGACTAAAATAGTTTAATTAATTGTTAATTAGTCATTTAATAAGAAATCTGAAGGTTCACCAGTTGATTCAGAAATGGAAATTTCACTCCATACCTTAATTGGTAGTACTAGTGGTGAACCAATTAGGATTTTTGGCTTCATCAAAAAAAAGTTCATCTTTATTTGATAGACACTGGAAGCACACATAGTTTTATTGACACCAACTTGGATCAATAATTGGAGTGTACAGTTGAACCCACAACTTATGATTGGCTCAGGACACTTGGTGATGTGGTGTTCAATTTTGAAAAATTGTGTATCAGTTTCATGCATAAAAGGAAAAAGGTGACTCTATCTGGAGCTAGAGAGAACCCTACTTTGAAGATAATACGTGCAAACGCAGTGAAGATATTATTTAAAAATAACATTCATGGCATTGTGGGACAGTTGTTTTCCATCTCTATTTCAACAACTCTTATACCTACCTAATACCCCACTCTCATTCAACACATTCTTCATGAGTTCTCATATGTTTTTCAAGAACCTAAATATTTACCACCTCAAAGATCTCTTGACCACACCATTCCCCTGATTCCTAATTTAATACCCACTAACCATTGTGTAAAATTCGGTGGTGAAATCATTGGTTAAGTAGATGAAGACTTCTAGAATCATCCAAGCTAGTTCTATCCCCTTTGCATCACCAATATTATTAGTTAAAAAAAAAAGACAACTCTTAGAGATTTTGTGTCGATTACAGGAAGCGAAATGAAATCACCATTAAAGATAAATTCCCAATTCCAGTGATAGATGAACTCTTAGATGAGCTACATGTTCACTAAACTTGATTTAAATTCAGGTGACCATCAAATCAGAATGTATAGGCTTGTTAGGTGCATATTTTGCATATATTTAATGTCGAATCCATGCTAGTAATTGCTATATATTCTTGCGAATTATTGTATATTACTCTTGTTTTCTCTTATTTATGTTTCGCTAGGTGAATCGTCCAAAAGAAGTGAATTTGCACGTAATTGTGCAATAAAAAAAGTTAGCTACAAATGGAGAAGGGCCAAAGACCAAGTAGAACTCATTCATATTTAGGAGTCCTTGATATCATCTCGGAGAGGACAAAAAGACGAAGTCAACGGCGAAAGAACGAAGTCATTCTGAGTTCGTATGAAGAAGTTATGAGCAAGACAAGAACATAGGAGACTAAAAGGCAAAATGGTCATTTTCAAGGTAGGTGCTGTCGGCACCCCATTGCACGTTAAGGGGGAAACTGTTTCAAAGGAACTGCTAACTGGCAGTTAGTCTTTTACTAAGGGGCAGTGAAGTTCAAGGGAGCTGCTAAGAGCTTCTCCAATGGTGGTTGTGTGTGTTTCCTAGGTGGCAACATAAACAAGACATCCTCATTCCATTTTTTCCTTAAGTTTAGGGAGGAAGAATAGTTCATCTCCAATGGTGTTGTTTGTGATGTTTTGTGGATTAAATGTAAATATTATTTTTAGTAGTTTTTAGATTTTTTAGAGCTAAAAATAGTTATTTAATATATTGGGATTAATTTAGGTAAGCAAAAGCTTACTAGGATAGCTTGACAATGTCAAGTTGAATGTCTAACACATTCACCTTGACATTGTCTAACAAAAGTGAAGCCATGTCATCTTCACATTGATTTAAGAAGTTGGGGTTGGAGAAGAATTTTAGGGAAAATGAATGTCTATCCTATGTGGAATTAGACATTTATCTTCACATACATTCCATTGGAGAAGCTCTAAAGGCAGTTAATTCACTTACTGGGGGAAGCCATAATTCCGGTGATGCTCAAGGCAGAGATAATCAGAAGATGATGATGGAGTTCTGAAGACAATGGTACTTGACAGTGGGTTGTCGGGACTGTTCGAGTGGAGTTTGTTGCTAGCATTGGAGTTGATCATAGACTAATGGAGATGGGTTCTGAGCTCGAGAGGTATTGGCAGTGATTGATGAAGTTGGTCGTTGCTGCCATGATTGAAGACAGAGATGATGAAGGGTGGTGGCAGTGAATGACAGAGCCGAGAATAAGAGTTGCTGCTGAAATTGCTTCTCAATGATGATCTAGAAGGAGGCTCTATGATGCTTCAAATGGCTGAGTTGATTTTTTCGGAGGTTTATAGGGAGGATATGATGCTGCCGTTATCAGTAGAATACTCTTTGATCGCTGGTGATGGCATTGTTCTCTGTGATGATGAACTAATGGTGATGCTGGAAGGTATTAGCAGGGAATGAAAATGGATCTGACTGTTGTTCAGGATGAGAAGAAGCTGGTGACGATGAGTCGATGGTCGAGTCTGCAATGGAAGATGAGTTTGGTAGTTGAGCTCACAAACAACTGTATTGCTGCCATTATGGAACTGGATTCAGGGAATGTCAAGCTTGGCAGTGGCAATGGTGGTGATCATCGGAAGAAGGTCAGAGATGGAGCTAGGTGTTGCTGATTGTTTCTATTTATGGCAGATTAAGACGTTGTCGGTGGAAGAAGATGGAAGTGATGATGATGCTACTGAGATTTTTTTTTTTTTTTTTTTTTTGCTCAGTAAATATAAGTTTTATTATAGAAATAGCAAGTACATAGTACAAACTCCATATGGAAATGCTTCTTACACTGGATACATAAGAAACCCTGGTTAAAATAATTCACCCACATAAGAAAACCCTTTACCCCACCAAGGGATAAAGGCCCTAAACAAACGTCAGAAATCCCAGGCTCAATAAAAGCCTTGATTTGAAACCCACACATTTGGAACCCTAAAGCCCAAGAAGAGCCTTTGATTTTGAAAACCTCACGCTTCTGAAACCCTAGCACCACTTTTAGTTCACCCTAATCCGCCGCCGCCGCCAGAAACTTACTCCTCCATCTTCCATGACCAAGCCACCATACCGAAATCCGTCGCCACTTCTTTCATTTGTAAACATGTACCTTGAATTTGAAATTAGTGAATCCGGTTGATGTTGATCGAAAAAAATGAAGAATGATATTGATTATTTTGGCAACTTAAAGATATCTCCACCATCAACTACACCCCCAAGACTTTTGACCATCACAATCATCACAAACAATTGAAACCGCTCTAAAAAGAATATGATAGTTTTACACAATGTTTTGATTAATAATGAAGATGAAAAGGGAAGCATCAGAAAGATGAAAAGGAATAACAGAGATTTGAATTTGGGATTGAACAAAGTAGAAGAAAGAAAAAATGGATTTGAACCCCTGCAAAAACAGAGTGACAAAATGGACCGGCCAAAGCAAACCTCTGCTGGATGAACCCCAAATAGCAAAGATAAACCTCTAAAGAAGAACCCCAAACTCTACAGATGAACCCCAAACAAAGAGAAATCGATACAATTAAACCCAAAAATGTAAAAGAGAAAAATCCTTGCTCGGATCTAGTCCGAGGACTAGATCCGAGCAAGAACGGAGGCGGAGAAAATGTTGTCCAAGCTGAGAGAATTTGAGAGAAAGGAGATGAGAGAGAAAAAAAGTTTTTGGTTCAACTAGAGAGTTATGGTATGCTACTGAGACTTATTAAGAGGGAATAGTGATAGTTGGCATTGATGATGAACAAGAATGGTTGCTGCCATTAATCCTGATGAGTTCGACTTATACGGGTAGAATGTCAAACTAGATAGCTAAGTCATGGACGATATGAAGGGATTGTGATGATGTTGTTGGCTGTGTCATTGGTTGATCGTGGAAGATGGACTGAGTGATTACAGGGATGGAGTTTGGCAGTTCATGACAATTGATGAAGAAAGAAAGAATGAGCTCGAGTTATAAAACAAGGAGTTTGAAGCTGTGTTTAATCCTGACAACGAGATTTATTAATGAAAGTGAAGCTGATGAAGCTAAGCAACCTCATAGAAGAATGTAGAGTTTGCTGAGCGATGGTGTTTGACGAATTCCAGAAGGAGTAAGTTGGTTTTGTTTTCGCTGTTGGAGTTGGAAAAGGAAACAGTGAAGAAGTAAGAAATAGTAAAACTTACAGGAGAGTTTATGGCTAGAAGTCTCAGCCGTGATTGAAAAGAAGAAAATTGTGAAAAGTTATAGGGAAACTCACGTATGGGAATTCCTGGCTGTGGCAAAAGAAGAAGAAAATAGACTGTCAGTTTCGGCTGACTGACAAGCCACTGAAGAGTTTGGGATGGACTAAACCAGCATTGAAGCAGGCCCATTGGACTATTTAGAGATTTTTATGCACTACCAAGACTTGGGCGTGAACTGTATATGGAAATGTGGCTAGGTTTTGGCAACCAATTTCAACCAGAAATTAAGCACGGGCTCTTTTATAACTTGGAGACTATAAAAGAAACACTTCTTAACCTAAAAGAGAACATATATCTCAACATCTCATAATACACTTTTGTTATTCATTAATATTTTAGGGTTTACCCCTTTAGGGGGAAACCGGGAAACGGTGTAAATATGAGAGGCTAAACTTTATTGATTAGGATGAATTCTATGTTCTGGGAGTGAAGCTTAATTATTATATAAGTTAATTCGAAGTTTTTATCATATTATAGATTGTCTTTTCTATACCTAGGGTTTATGATTGATTACTAGATTGTTCAAGTGTACAATTGGATTAATCTTTTGATCAGTCTAATGCTAGTAGAAGTTGGGTGATAAGTGTAATAGTCAAACAACTTTCTATACAAGTAGAAATCGTGAGACCTTGCAGAGGGATTCTGTAAAGCAATTGCGTGTGAAGACAACACCAGTAAGTGAACCGAGCGTACTGAGTTTAACTGCTGGGATCAACCTAAATTCATAAGCCATAAAGCATTCAGTTGAGTTACACCTTGTAAGCGTACCTCAGGGCTCAGTTGAATAGAATCCGGTGACTAAGCGTACCTATTATCCGGTGATGCAAGGAGTTTTTGGGATAGCTAAGCGTACCTGCTATTCCAAAGTTGGTGATATATGATTCTTACGAAAGTGTAGATGGGGAAAAACGATTTGCTAGTTTTTACGGAATTGAAGAGTCGACCGTGTGGAGACTCCTTGAACCGAGCGAAATGTTGAACCTCACACAGATGCAATACAAGAAGGGAGTGCTTTGAGTTCGATATATCAATCTGTAAGACTCCGGCCTAAACCAAGAACAATGGTCGTTCCATAGTCAATTCGGTCACAAGAGAGGATGGGTTGATCTGTAGGATGGAAGCTGAGAAAATGCGTGAGATCAATGGCGATCTAAGATTGTAGGTGTGTTGTGAATTCAGCGTAAGAACGCTCTGAATGATTGAATTTTGCTCAATTGAGAGTGATTTCTCTGAGTTCGTGCAGACGAAAGATTGTCTGTATGAACTTTGATGATAAATTGCTCGTTTTTGCCGAATGTTCGAGTGTTCGAATCTTGTCCTTTCAATCAGGATTCAGAGACATTTTATAATGTCGGAGTTGAAAACACCATGATCCCATGAAGTGTGACAGTTTGCTGGAATCAGAGAGTGGGGAAGTGGGAAATCGTGTTAAAACCAGTTGCTCTTCGTGCGGAGACTTGGTTAATTTTCCACCCACTACTTTGCTGACTCTTCCAACCGATTGCAGGACTTGCTCACATTCTTATCGTGGGTGAACACACGTGCCGTAGACCGCCAGACCAAAACCCTAGTTAATATCCCCCCATATGACACGATTTATATCTCGTGATTGTGGAGTCAGTTGCTGACTTTGTGGGACGATGAGTCCATGTATTGTTGAATTGAACATGTTTTGCAAATGTTCTGAAATTCATGAATCAAATATGTCTGCTGAGACGAGGTATTATTATATTGATTACCTAAGAAGAGCAAACTGTGTTGCTGAATTGTCGAATAATATTGATAGTTGAACCAATATTCTTGAATCTGAGCAAAATTTGCTGGTTTGAGCAAATATTGCCAGTCTGAGGAATATTGCTAGTTTGAGCAAGTATTGTCGGTTTGAGCAAATATTGCTCGTTTGATGAATTGTTGGTAGCAAGACCAAAATAAATATGAATTTAAGATACTGACTGCTGGGTCGAGTAAAATAAATAAAAACGTTGATCATGAAATCAACATAAAATTATGAGTATTTGAATCGCTCGGAATCATGTTTCTCTGAGCTCTGGATTCAAAACCCTAATTTTGTCGAAATGATGATTTATTGCAAATCAATCTGCAGAGTGAAGCAGAGACCGGCTACATGGGATGACGAGTTCACCATGTAACACCCAGGTGCTCGAATGTGCAAAGTACCAAAGTCTCTTGAGGACCGGTTGGTGAAAGAATGAATAATGCTGGTTTAATCATTTATTAAAATAATGCTCGTGTGAGCGACAAATAATAAAACCTAGCCATGAAGAGATGAGGAACCGACCAAGAGGTCACGAGACCGGCTCTTGGTGGCCGTGGGACCAATGGATGGTCGTTCAAGCAAACTATTAATTGTTTGGAAGAAGTTTGAACCTAATATGAGCAATTGAGCAATTGAGCAAATTAGGTTAAAATCATTAAAACATGCGGGACCGGCTGTTTGCAGGTCTTAGAGCCACCCTTGGTCGGTCAAGGGGATGTGCTTGTCTCACCATAGTGTCCGTGTCTCATTCCTGAGAGTTTCAGTATTTTCCGATGCGCATTTGAGCAACATTCTGAGAAAATATGCAGAATCCAGGTTTTTTGCTGAAACCAGGAAAAATACATGAGATGATGAAAAATAATAAATGAAACAGGGAATCGCAAGGTGTGGGACCGGCCACGGCTAGGGCATGGCCGGCCGGATAACAAGCACGGTCCCACACTTTCCCAGTTTTATGTGATTTTATGTATTTTCTCCGATTTGAGGGAAATTCCATGAAACTGGAGAGTTTGCTGAAATTAGGGAATTTCCATGAGATGAGAGAGATAAAATAATAATAAAATAGGGAATGGTGGAGTGTGGGACCGGCAATGGCCAAGGCATGGACGGCCGGCCAATGGTCACGGTCCCAGAGCACTCTTCCCAATTTTATGTAATTTTCATGATTTTAGGAAATTTTCATAAAATCAGAGAGATTTGTTAAAACCAAGGTATTTTGTTGAAATCAGGGAGTTTTCATGGAATCAAGAAACTAAAACACCAAACAATAATAAAATAATAGGCGTGTGGGACCGGCTAGGGCATGGCCGGCTGGCTAGAGCCCGGTCCCACGAGTTTTCCTAATTTTATAATATTTTTCATGATTTTAGAGAAAATTCATAAAATTAGGGAATTTTCATGGTTTTAGGGAAAATTCATGAAATCAGGGAATTTTCATAATTTGAGAGAAATAATAAAACAATGGGACATGAGGTGTGGGACTGGCCATGTCTAGGGCATGGCCGGACGGCTGGTGCTCGGTCCCGCAACACCTTTCCCTAATTTTATTATTTCTTTGATAAAATCATGAGATTAGAGAATTTTCTTTAAACGAAGGAGATTTGCTCGAACAAGAGAATTTTCACGAGACTAGGGAAAAATAATAAAATATGACAAAATATAAAATTGGGCGCGAGACTGGTCACGGCATGACCGGCCAGCTGATGAGCCCAGTCCCCTGGCGCCTTTGCTAATATTTTATTATTATTATTTTTCCTTCCTATTTTGCATAGGTTCATCGTTCATTCATATTTTTGAAATGCTCGTTTGCGCATTCAAATGCTGGTCTGTGCATTATTGCTAAGTACATTTGCACCATTTTAGTCAGGGCTTATTTTATGCTCAGATGCCTGTCTCGTTGAATATTTATCACTAACCCATGGAATTCTGCTGGGACGAACCACGAATTGAAGTGTCGAAATATAACGAAGAATCGTAGAATATTGTTGGATATTCAGGCGATTAGAGATAATTAACTGATGGCTCTATACTAGCAGGGATTCCTAACTGGGAGCATAATTATCTGAGGGTTGAGCAATAAGAACTTGCTGGAGTGTCATATTCCTCTTGTATAGTCAGTGAAAACATGGTTGCATCCTGAAGACGTTATTGCTCTATACTAGCAGACATGCTATCTAGGAGCCGTCCAATCTTGCGATTCTATATAGTATGAGATGTGCCGTGGTCTCAGCTGGGAGACTACACATCTACATCTTCTCTGAGAGACTTTCTCAATCAGAGGTTTTATGACATGAGCTTTCACGCTTAGAGACATGAGTCTCAATACTCATCCGATTGCCGGATCCGGAGTAATTACTAAAATTGGTCAGTATTCATGAGATGTGCCGTGGCCTCAGCTGGGAGACTACACATCTACATATACTCTGAGAGACATCCTTCTCAGTCAGAGATTTATGGCATTAGCTTTCATGATTTAATGAGAGACATGGGCCTCAATACTCATCCGATTGTCGGATCCGGTGTATAGTTTTACAATTTTACCCTTTGTCGAAAATCCACCATCTACATTAAGTCCCCTGCTTAGTGAGGAACAGTCATGTTCCTCAGTCAGCATTGAATGGTGATTTTCCAGGTACAAACAGAAATAAGTAATTGAACTTAGTCATAAGATAAGACATTACCGGATTTCGACTGAATGAGCAAACCATGGTTTGAGCGGAAACCCCAGTGGCATAATAGAGCATCATCCAGTGAGCATAAATTGGTGTAGAACCGCTGATTCGATGGTGGAACCTTGGTCGGTTTAGGATTCAAGGGCCGGGCCCGAAAAGAAATTCTTATTTTAGGAATAGACGCTCGTTCTTTCGTTAGTTTAAGGAACAAACAAAATAGACCTGAGTCTAATGATAAAATTTTTGTCTATGAGCTTTCACGAAAACAAATTTTTTTTTTTTTTAAATACGTGAGATTTCACAAAGTGGAATAAACTCTCGTTTCAAAGGTGGATGCTCGTACGAGAGAATTTTTTTTTTTTGAACAGACGTGCGTCTGTTAGTAATAAAATTTTGTTTATGAGCTTTCATGAAAATTTTTATCTTCGAGCTTTCGGAAATCTTTGAAAATATACTCTCGCTTCAAAGACACATGCTCGTGCGAGGGAGCAAAAAATATGTAGATATATTTTTCAAATTTACGTGAGTTTCACGTTAAATATATATATTTAGTAAAATCAATGTTTTGATTTTGAACAACTGTTGAAAGTAGACAATCATACATGGTGAAATAATGTCTGTATGTGAGTTTTCACAATTGTAGAATGGACGTCTGTCCAATTTTGAAAACTAGTGAATGTTCACATAGTCAAAATTTACGCGGGTTGTTCACGGTTTTATGAAAATCAAGTCATGATTTTGAATAATGAATTTTGTTCGTCTTTGCAGGTTTGAAGGAGCGAACGAATTCTCGAGATTGTAATCACTACAGCTAGTGACATTCTAAATAGGTAAGAGTTGGATGGTTACCATTTTTGTTGACTCTGTTTTGAGCACATTTATTCCATGATTCATTGTTCTGTCGAAGCCTGCACTTTGTATGAACGATGTGCTGAAGTAGCCACTTTGCGAGAATAACTGACTCCCATGATGATACTTCCAAAGATGGTGTTTCCAGAGATAACATCTCTACGGACGAAACTTTAAGAAATGGTATACGGAACCTCCGGGTGATGGTGAGAGATCCTTCATACTTGAGTTGTACTCTGGTTATTTCATTAGCTTTACCATATGATGATCGTGTAGTGAGATCCTGGATCAATGTAGACTCCACGGAAATGGAAGAAAGTCTACGGGAGCGGAGAACCCAGAAGTAAGGACTACATGATGTTAGCAAATGACGTGTATTCCCCAGCCGTTTCTTTGGTGAGTTGTTAGCGCTCCTTGTGTCATGACTTTTCCCGTGCAATTAGGATCATGTGACCAAGGTTTGTTATTTATTTTCAGACTTTTGCTCCATCGATTGACGGTCTTCAACTTGTTCCCGGGCAAACAACTCATGAATCCAGCACTGATGAAGAAGTCGATGTAAGTATCCTTTTACGTGCATGTGATCGTGGCATCTCCTTGAATGAAATAATAATAATTGTTGTTGATGAATCCAGGAAGAAATCATTGTAGATAAGCATCATGTTGATGAAGCGTGCTCTTCTTTGGGATATGGGAATATGGAGAATTCCGAAATCCCGAACCGAATGGAGATAGCGGCGTTGCCAATGGAGATTTCGGCATTGCCGAGCCTTCAAATGATTTAGAGACTCCCCCAGTAAGTATATCTCCTGTAATCTATTCATAGAAGTATGAAATTGCTGATTTGTGAATGAATGAACGAGAATCCATGTGAGTATACGAGTAATTTTGCTGAAAAAGGCGAAACAGTAAACTTCCAGGAGACTTTCAGAACTTTTTCAGATTGTATGTTGTCCAATGTTTCGGCCACATATCCTTGCTCATTTCTTCAATTGCTTTGAATTTCGGATATGTTGTAGAGGACAATCATACGAAGAGAATGGTATATGACCCATCCCTAGATTCTTCACCAATTTTTCCCAGCTCGTTGGTTTGTACAGGACAGTGTAAAATCATCTCGGGCCGAGCTTGTCAGTAAAACACTCATGTTGTGCTTTTAGACCATTCGCTTGTGTCTTGAACGGTTGTTGAAGGATTTAATGTCATTGATTCATTCGAGATCAGGACCCTTTGATTGATACATGAGCATGGTGCTTGCAGTGCCATCTTGTTTCTGTCAGTCGTAGAAACATCACTTCTGAAACCCTGGTCACGGGACCATAACTGAGGTTGCTCTCAAGAGAGGATGATGTAATGACCATGGTGGCATGTCCCGGTGGTAGCATTCCTTTTGCGATGATTGACTAGCACTGGAGAGCCCGGAAACACGAGTGTTGGACTGTGAAATTGATCGTCATGATCAGTGGACCGTCAGTCCCAGTATTTTGTTGAATCTCTCTCTTTCATTTTCCCTTCTTCTGGCAGGACCTAGATAGAGGATCCGGGTAGAAAAATTGATGTAAAGACCCAGGTGGTAGAAGTTGGAGGTACCTTGATGAAGGACTTAGAGAAAAGACCTGGTGGACACCGATCGCCTGTGGAAGTTATGAATCTCGTCTAAGAATTGCTGCTTGCGTGTTGTATGCTCATGAATCTATAGGAACCTCATACGACGTTGGAATCTGATGCTTGACCCGAATTTTGGAAGCTAAGAGACTGAGTTGTCACATGAAAAAAGAATCACTCAATTCGGAGTTGTAGAGGTCAGCCAATGAAGCGTGCACATTTGTGATTTGTAATCCCGTACAAAATTTTCAGACTTCATAAACCTGTCTGTAAAGGCTATATCTTTCAGCTCGTATGTCCGATTAATGCACCCTTTTGGTATGTTGTAGAAGAGATATAGACGAACATCTTTCGTTGAGGAAGAATTGTCCCATTCCTCACCTATTGGTACGTTTTTGCAAACCCATGGCCTGAAGTGTGTTGTATCTCATTTGTAGAGGTGATGAGAACATCTTGTAGAAGACTTTGGATTATGCCCACTGATAGGTGTCGTAAAACACCTAATTTTACTATCTAGAGTTTATGCTTTCTTTGCTATTTTTCGTGTGAATTATGTCTTATGTTTGCTTTTGAGTTTTATAGGTGCAATGGAGTCACCGAGAACAAAAGGAGATGAAATCACCCATTTGGAGGCGAAAAAGAGCGAAAAGACTAATTCATGGCGAGCGAAGCTAGTTACGGGTGAGCAAAGAGACAGAATGGGAAGTCGAGTTCTCTGAAACCGACATGCCAATACCACATTAGCAGCCCTTATCCAATTTCAGGCGCCTTGGTGATCCATTCATTACAACCCACAAATTTCTTACCCTCATTATTGTCGATCCGGAAGTTACAAATCGTGAAAGAAGAGAGAAGCGAGGATGGCGACACGGAGAGAGCTTACGGATCCGTGAAGAATTGAAGAAGAATTCAAGAAATTCGAGTTAGGGTTCCATGGTTTTATTGAGACCATTGAGAATGAATTAGTTTGAATTAGGGATTTACGGTAGGAAGCTGGTCGAATACGAGATGGAATCGAAGATGGGTTATCGGATATGAGTTTCAAGCGGGGTTGCGGTGCTGATTTTGGTGTTTCCAGTGTGATGGTGATTACGTGACGGATCCATTACAAAGAAAGGGAAGAGCTAGGGTTTGTAGGCTCATTATTGAGTGAGATGAAGATGAAAATGGGTTTGAGTAGGTGCCATGAATTGAAGAAATCTGGTGGATTGAGAAGCTAAGAAAGATCGAAATGGAATAAGGGTTTGCGTTGATTGATGAAACTCAGATGGGGATTATGGTGCTGCTACTAGTGTTCAATTGGTGGTTAATTCAAGGGTTTGTGCTGAATCTGAGAATGAGGCAGAGATGAAGCTAAATTGAGTGGGTTCTGTCAGTGAAGGTTTGGGAATGAAGTGATGGATGGCAATGAATTGTATGGATTAATGGAGATGTTGGGTATGAGCTGAGTGGTGAGATGCACAAGAAGAGATGGCAGATATGGGTTTTGCAGTGGTGTGTGAGATGTGGAGTTGGCTTTGAGAAGCAAATGAGGTGGAGATGTTAAATAAGCTGCTGGGATTTGAATTCAGTTTTGCAGAGCTGGAGAGAGTTGTAATGGGAGTGTTTTTAGATGGAGGTTGCAGCTGGCAAGATGGGTAGCTGCAGGTTATGAGCTGCAATTGATACAGTGAACTGGTGGAGATTCTCAGCTCAACATGACCAGTGGAGAGAGCATAAATTACAAGGAAGGAGTGCGAGGTTACACATTGCGGTGAAGGCAAGGGAAATGGAGGTTTGAAGTTGTGGTTCAGCAGATGGGTGATGGCACTGAGATTGGAGGAGTGCTGGAGGCGATTCTTATGTTGCAGCCTGTGATTAGTTGTGCTAGTTTGCAGTGGTGAATGTATGGCATTAGGAGTGAGTGAAGCTTTGTGGTGAGCTAATTTGTGACTTGTGGCGAGGTTGCGGTGGTGTGATGTACAAGTTTGTAGCTGTGGTTGGAGATATTCTTGTGACAGATACATGAGATGGACGGAGTTGAAGCGAGCATTGAACGGAAAGCTGATGGCCAGGTGCCTTAGCAAAGTAGATGGAAGAGTTAAACAAGGTTTTGGCAGAGTTATTGTGCTGTTGCAAGGTTTAACTGAGACACAAAGGGAATGGAGGCTGGTGCTGGTGCCAGAGTGAACTGATGTTGTTGGAGGTAGTGCAGCTGAGGAAACTACAGGGCCTGAGACATGAAAGAACCTGGTGGTATGAGTTGGTTCTCGAAATCAGTTGAGCTACATTGCAGTGTTACTGAGAGGAGTTGATGCCGCAGCGAGCAACGGAACCTGACAGAGAACTGAGTTTGGCTGTAACAATGCAAGCTGAGTTGCTCGAGTTTGAATTCGAGTTGCAGGAGCTAGCTAGTGCGAAGGGATGTGTTGGCAAGGCTGTGAAGATCAAGGAATGGATGAAGCGGATGCTAGATGAATGCTAGGAATGTGCAGAGAAGGACTCATAGAGTGGCCGAATATGGCCATTGGAAACATTTCGGGCTTGCAATGGTAATGGATTGAATGGCACTGGTGGTTTTGAGCTTTTGAGGTTAGTCCAGGGAATGGTTCATGGTTTGCTGGCGGAGATATAGGTGCAGTTCAGATGGTACTGAAGATGCTGTTGCTGTTGGCATTGTGAAGTATGGTTGTGACTGAATGTGCTTGTGTCGGAATTCAATGTTGCAGAGCAATGGAATTGCAGCTGAAGCGGCAGATGTTTGAATGGTTGCCATAGGGTATGAGCGAATACTGTGTCAGGTGATAATGAAATTGTGGTTGTGCTTCATTGGCATGGTTGAATTGAGGTTGGCTGGGAAGGGCAAGGATCTGATGTCGTTATGAGGCTGCATTTGAAGGTTGTGGGAAGTTGTAGAAACTGGTGGTAATGGAACTGACACAATGGCAGGAAAGAGTGTGGATGTGTGAGCTGAAGAAATGAAGTTGCAGGAAGGTATAGCCATCAAGGCTGAAATGCAGAGACTTGCAGCACAATGATAGTGCAGCATGAAGTTAAGCCTTGCAATGGCTCAGGCCAGAACTGCTTCAGCCAAGTCAGATATGTGACTCAGTTTAACCCATCTGACTGATTCCAACCGACTCACGATAACCGGCTCGGTGATTGACCGAGTCCTGACCTGATTGACCCGACCGATCCGACCGTTGGCCGGTGACTGGTTTGACTTTGCAGGTCACCTGAGGCGGTTTCCGGCCACAATCCCGATTTCCGGCGACCGTTTTTGGGCAGAATTTTCTACATGGGTTTTTCTCACATATGGGCTTGGTGGACCACTTGGAGATGGGTTTTGAGAAGACCTAATATTGGAAGGAGTATCCTTTATGGAAATAGAAAAACATATAAAAGAGAGGACTTTTACCTAATTGAGGATATCTTATCTATTATTCTTTTTGCCTCTACTTTGTTTTCTAGGGTTTACACCATGAAGTCTTTTCTCTTTCTTCTTGTTATGAACTCCATGAATATGAGCTAGAGTTTTTATTATTGGTTATGGAATAAGTTGGATTTCCAAACATGGGTTTTAATTCAATAAATTAGTTTTCTCTCATATTATCGTTTATGATTCACCATGAATATTGTTACATGGTTTGAATGCTTGTTAGTCGAGTCGCGAATCGATTGAGTTTGCTTTCATCTTTATTGCTAGATTAGGGTTATTATACGCAAAAGTGATAATTCCGGATTGCAAGTAGCATAAATATGATTATAGTTTGTAGTGATATATTCTTATGATCATATGTGAACCATAACCTTTGTTAAATCGGATTAGTGCGCTTTTCACGTTCGATTGCTTTGATTGGCCTGATTTCATAGAACCTAATGCATCTAGGGAATTAAACTTGATTAGTGCTTTTACGTTAGGTTGTTCCTTTAGATAGAATTCATATTCGCATCTTTTAATGTGTTTGTTGATGACATGAGGAGGTTTGCGGGATATTCTTGCGATCAAGGTATTCTAGGGTCTTTGATAAAAGTTGAGATTAAAATATCAATTCTAGTTATTGTGGTGAAACCATGTTTGTGAATGAAAACGAAATCCATGACCAATATCTTCTTATCCTTGATTTTTGCGTGTTTACTTTTATTTGTTTTGCTTTTATTTATTTAGTTTAAATCGAAAATCCTCGGTATTTTATTTAGGAAACCATAACAATTTGACAACCTAGACCTCTCTCGTGGGATCGATCCTTTCTTGCCCTTGCTATATTTATATTTTGAGTAGTAAGAAAGTGTAATTTATTTTTGACGCTTACGACGGCAGTCAAATTTTGGCGCCGCTAAAGGGAGGCAGCGGTTGTTAAGTGTTTTTGGTTTCTTATTTTTGTATTTAGTTTTTGTTTTATTTTATTTTTTATTTTCTGGGTTTTTAACCTTGGTTTGAGAATTATTTCAGGTGCTTATTTCTATGGAAGGAGCATATTGGAACAACGGATGCGGTTTTCAACAACCTCAACATTACGACAACTACCAATTCCATGGGTATAATCAAAACCAATTTATTGGTTATGACCAATATTCCATGGAACCTTGTGGTTTTCCTCAACAGCCTTATGGCGGGTATATGTGTGAACAACAACAAGGATGGGAGGATTCTTATGCTTGTGAACAAAAAGTCTCTAACTTTATAGACAAAGTTTCCACCTTTTTACAAGAGGAATTTCAAAAAGCTAAAGAGACTACAAACGAGCAACTCCAAGAACTTCGTGAAGGTTTTGCTAGCTTGCGAAGAGGCATTGATCAATATAAGGAAGATATGGATAATTCTAATGTGCATATGGTTTGTGATGAATATTTGATTGATGCTAATGTTGAAAAAGGCCAATCCTTGGGCACTTTCGTGGATAATTGTGTAGTTAACTCAACTCTTGATCTTAATAATGATCATTCACCTATTCAAAAGGATGAGTTGAGATTAGCAACACTAAATTCAGCGAGGAACAATCTTATGTTGACTATGATAGTGACGGTGATTATGATACATTGCTTGAAACAACTCATGGTGACATCTCCGAGGAGTCTTTTTGGGATCAAGATGAAGACGAAGAGGAATATGTCGACACTTGTGTAGATTACTCAAGCATTGATCTTAATAATGATCAAGAGCCTATTCAAAGGGTGGAGCTTGAGCATGATGCATTTTTAGTGTTCTAAAAAGTTTCTTATGATAAAATTTGGATCCGCAAAAGAGTATGTGCCTTACAACAAAAAGGAGGAATGTGTTGAGAATGTGACCGTTGTGACCAATATTGTGGAAGACCCAATTGAACTTGTGCATGATTGTAATGATGATGTTTATGTCGAGACTTTGGTTACAAGCGAGAAACGGACGAAGAATGGTTGCAAGGTTTGATAGAGGACCATGATATACAAGAGGTGAATAATTCACTTGAGTTTTTCAAGGATGAAGAGGATTTCATGATACAAGAGATTGTGCAAGGTTTATCTAACCCTTTTGCCTATTATTTCTTCTCCTTTACCTCTTATTGGTTTGAATGTATGTGCTTCGAAAACATTGTTGAATGACTTTGTTTCTCGTTTTCCGCCATTAGAGATACTTGATTCTCATACTATGCAGGTTATGGAACCAGAAACCGTGGAGGTACCCGACTTCTATATTCTTTATACACTTCCAAGTGTGGACAAGAATAAGTGTGGGGGAAGCTTTTATCGGTTCATAGCTTTACTTTTGCTTTATGTTACTAATATTTGTGTGAAGCTAGTGTTTGCAAAACAGGTTCTATGGAATGATCCCCAACTTTTCAGATTATTGGTGTATGGGGAATGAATCTTACAAGAAGCTAAATCGGGCCGTCGACTTTAAACCAAGCGCTAAGTGGGAGGCAACCCACCGGTTTTGTATCTTTATCCTTATCTTTTTATTTTTATGCATTTGCTTTTATCTTTATTTTCTTTGTTTTTGCATATTATTTGCGGAATTTCCCACCTTGAACTCTCTTTGGAAGATTCAATTTTACATTGAGGACAATGTAAAGTTTAAGTGTGGGGGAGCATTTATATGTTTTAGTTTGTTTTATGTATAAAAAAAAAAAAAAAACCAAAAAAAAAAAATTTGTGCTTTTTGAACTCCGAAATCTAGAAACTTGTGCCTTTAGGATGACACCATTAGTGGATGGAACCATTTTAAATGTAGGAGTTGAGGAACCAATTAACTAAAAGGGAAGAATATAGCTCAGAAATCACAAATTAACATGATAGTTGTTACCATATCTCGGAATATCACCATATCACATTCTATTTTTATTTTTCCATATTTATCTATTGTTCTCTAAGTGCTTTGGTGGGTCACTAAACATCGACGTGTTATTACTGCTAGGATGAAATAGAGTGATTGAGTTACTAGAAAGAAAAAAAAAATGATGAAAAAATTTATATGAACAAGAAAAAAAAAAAGAAAAAAAAAAGAAAAAAAAAAAGAGACCGACCAATTAGACCAAAACGGAATAAAAAGACACTTGGGAATAGCAGTATGTGTGAAACGTAGTCCCTGTCTCCGTCGCCTAAACAAGCGTGGAATGCAGGATCCAAGGCGACTATCATGTACTTGCTGACAAGAAGCATGCGCTTGGATCCAAAAGATCTAATCATGCCGTCTAAAAAAAAAAAAAGAGAAATTGGATCCAGTTTGATCCAATCATATAAAAAAAAAAGAGAAGAAATTATTATTGTGTTGAATAAAGTCACTCTTGGTTCCCTTGTATATGCCAATTGATTTGATGTAGCATTCAGCACCAACTAGCTCAATCCAATAGGATTAGGTTCATCTTAGCGATGACCTTGACGAGATATGGGAAACATCGAACACTTGTGAATATTCACCAACATCTACATCTATATCCATCTTCTTAATCTTTTCATTGTGATTGTGGTTTGTTAGTTTCCGAGTATTGTGGCTTGTTCGACTATCTAATTAGAGTTTATTTACTAATATATGAATTGAATTTGCAAAGGTACCTCCTCCTGTAGTCAATTTGGATTCGTTCATTGATTTGTCACAAATAGACGGAGTTTGAAATATAGGTTTTGTAGGTATATCTCTAGTAAACCTTCACGAGACTATAACTCGTCCACTAGGGACACCTAGGGGTTTAAAGGCTTGTTATTTATGCTAAAAGTGACCGTAGCCTCGACGACACGGAGTTGTTGTATTTTATTGTTTTGTTTGATTTGCTCGAGGACTAGCAAAGTCTAAGTGTGGGGGAATCTGATAGGTGTCGTAAAACACCTAATTTTACTATCTAGAGTTTATGCTTTCTTTGCTATTTTTCGTGTGAATTATGTCTTATGTTTGCTTTTGAGTTTTATAGGTGCAATGGAGTCACCGAGAACAAAAGGAGATGAAATCACCCATTTGGAGCGAAAAAGAGCGAAAAGACTAATTCATAGGCGAGCGAAGCTAGTTACGGGTGAGCAAAGAGACAGAATGGGAAGTCAGTTCTGTTGAAGCGACAGCCAATACCACATTAGCAGCCCTTATCCAATTTCGGCGCCTTGGTGATCCCATTCATTACAACCCACAAATTTCTTACCCTCATTATTGTCGATCTGGAAGTTACAAATCGTGAAAGAAGAGAGAAGCGAGGATGGCGACACAGAGAGCTTACAGATCCAGTGAAGAATTGAAGAAGAATTCAAGAAATTCTGAGTTAGGGTTCCATGGTTTTATTGAGACCAGATTGAGAATGAATTAGTTTGAATTAGGGATTTACGGTAGGAACTGGTCGAATCTGAGATGGAATCGAAGATGGGTTATCGGATATGAGTTTCCAGCGGGGGTTGCGGTCTTTGATTTTGGTGTTTCAGTGTGATGGTGATTAGTGACGGATCCATTACGGAGAAAGGGAAGAGCTAGGGTTTGTAGGCTCATTATTGAGCTGAGATGAAGATGAAAATGGGTTTGAGTAGGTGCCATGAATTGAAGAAATCTGGTGGATTGAGAAGCTAAGAAAGATCGAAATGGAATAAGGGTTTGCGTTGATTGATGAAACTCAGATGGGGATTATGGTGCTGCTACTAGTGTTCAATTGGTGGTTAATTCAAGGGTTTGTGCTGAATCTGAGAATGAGGCAGAGATGAAGCTAAATTGAGTGGGTTCTGTCAGTGAAGGTTTGGGAATGAAGTGATGGTTGGCAATGAATTGTATGGATTAATGGAGATGCTGGGTATGAGCTGAGTGGTGAGATGCACAAGAAGAGATGGCAGATATGGGTTTTGCAGTGGTGTGTGAGATGTGGAGTTGGCTTTGAGAAGCAAATGAGGTGGATATGTTAAATAAGCTCTTTGGGATTTGAATTGATTTTAGGAGAGTGGAGAGAGTTGTAATGGGAGTGTTTTTAGATGGAGGTTGCAGCTGGCAAGATGGGTAGCTGCAGGTTATGAGCTGCAATTGATACAGTGAACTGGTGGAGATTCTCAGCTCAACATGACCAGTGGAGAGAGCATAAATTACAAGGAAGGAGTGCAGGTTCTGTTGCAGTGAAGGCAAGGGAAATGGAGGTTTGAAGTTGTGGTTCAGCAGATGGGTGATGGCACTGAGATTGGAGGAGTGCTGGAGGCGATTCTTATGTTGCAGCCTGTGATTAGTTGTGCTAGTTTGCAGTGGTGAATGTATGGCATTAGGAGTGAGTGAAGCTTTGTGGTGAGCTAGCTGTGACTTGTGGCAGGTTGCAGCTGGTGTGATGTACAAGTTTTGTAGCTGTGGTTGGAGCTGTTACTGTGATAGATACATGAGATGGACGGAGTTGAAGCAGCATTGAACGGAAGCTGATGGCCAGGTGCCTTAGCAAAGTAGATGGAAGAGTTAAACAAGGTTTTGGCAGAGTTATTGTGCTGTTGCAAGGTTAAACTGAGACACAAAGGGAATGGAGGCTGGTCTTGGTGCAGAGTGAGCCCGATCTTTGTTGGAGGTAGTGCGGAGAAACTAAGGGGCTGAGACATGAAAAGAACACAGTGGTATGAGTTGGTTCTCGAAATCAGCTGAGCTACATTGCGGTGTTCTTGAGAGGAGTTGATGCCGCAGCGAGCAACGGAACCTGACAGAGAACTGAGTTTGGCTGTAACAATGCAAGCTGAGTTGCTCGAGTTTGAATTCGAGTTGCAGGAGCTAGCTAGTGCGAAGGGATGTGTTGGCAAGGCTGTGAAGATCAAGGAATGGATGAAGCGGATGCTAGATGAATGCTAGGAATGTGCAGAGAAGGACTCATAGAGTGGTTGAATATGGCACTGGAAAGCACTTCGGGCTTGCAATGGTAATGGATTGAATGGCACTTGGTGGTTTTGAGATTTTGAGGTTAGTCCAGGGGAATGGTTCATGGTTTGCTGGCGGAGATATAGGTGCAGTTCAGATGGTACTGAAGATGCTGCTGCTGTTGGCATTGTGAAGTATGGTTGTGACTGAATGTGCTTGTGTCGGAATTCAATGTTGCAGAGCAATGGAATTGCAGCTGAAGCGACAGATGTTTGAATGGTTGCCATAGGGTATGAGCGAATCTTGTGTCGGTGATAATGAAATTGTGGTTGTGCTTCATTGGCATGGTTGAATTGAGGTTGGTGGGAAGGGCAAGGATCACGATGTCGCTATGAAGCGTTGAAATCAAGTGGGAAGTTGTAGAAGCTGGTGGTAATGGGCCGACACAATGGCAGGAAAGAGTGTGGATGTGTGAGCTGAAGAAATGAAGTTGCATGAAGGTATAGCCATCAAGGCTGAAATGCAGAGACTTGCAGCACAATGATAGTGCAGCATGAAGTTAAGCCTTGCAATGGCTCGAGGCCAGACTGCCTTGACGAAAGTCGAATATGTGACTCGATTTAACCCATCGGCCCGATTCCAACTGACTCACGATAAGCGGCTCGGTGATTGACCGAGTCCGACCCAGATTGACCCGACCGATCCGACCCGGTGGCCGGTTTGACTTTTGGTCACCAGGGACGAAGCCAGCGACTATTAAGCCACAATCCCGATTTTTCCGGCGACCGTTTTTGGGCGAGAATTTTCTACATGGGTTTTCTCACATATGGGCTTGGTGGACCACTTGGAGATGGGTTTTGAGAAGACCTAATATTGGAAGGAGTATCCTTTATGGAAATAGAAAAACATATAAAAAAGAGGACTTTTACCTAATTGAGGATATCTTATCTATTAATCTTTTTGCCTCTACTTTGTTTTCTAGGGTTTACACCATGAAGTCTTTTCTCTTTCTTCTTGTTATGAACTCCATGAATATGAGCTAGAGTTTTTATTATTGGTTATGGAATAAGTTGGATTTCCAAACATGGGTTTTAATTCAATAAATTAGTTTTCTCTCATATTATCGTTTATGATTCACCATGAATATTGTTACATGGTTGGAATGCTTGTTAGTCGAGTCGCGAATCGATTGAGTTTGCTTTCATCTTTATTGCTAGATTAGGGTTGTTATATGCAAAAGTGATAATTAGGATTGCAAGTAGCATAAATATGATTATAGTTTGTAGTGATATATTCTTATGATCATATGTGAACCATAACCTTTGTTAAATCGGATTAGTGCGCTTTCCCGTTCGATTGCTTTGATTGGCCTGATTTCATAGAACCTAATGCATCTAGGGAATTAAACTTGATTAGTGCTTTTACACGTTAGGTTGTTCCTTTAGATAGAATTCATATTCGCATCTTTTAATGTGTTTGTTGATGACATGAGGAGGTTTGCGGGATATTCTTGCGATCAAGGTATTCTAGGGTCTTTGATAAAAGTTGAGATTAAAATATCAATTCTAGTTATTGTGGTGAAACCATGTTTGTGAATGAAAACGAAATCCATGACCAATATCTTCTTATCCTTGATTTGCGTGTGTACTTTTATTTGTTTTGCTTTTATTTATTTCCGTTTAAATCATAAAATCCTCGGTATTTTATTTAGGAAACCATAACAATTTGACAACCTAGACCTCAACGTAGGATCGATCCTTTCTTGCCCTTGCTATATTTATATTTTGAGTAGTAAGAAAGTGTAATTTATTTTTGACGCTTACGACAGCGGTCAAATTTTGGCGCCGCTGCCGGGGAGGCAGCGGTTGTTAATTGTTTTTGGTTTCTTATTTTTGTATTTAGTTTTTGTTTTATTTTATTTTTTTTTTTAAGGTTTTAACCTTGGTTTGAGAATTATTTCAGTGCTTATTTCTATGGAAGGAGCATATTGGAACAACGGATGCGGTTTTCAACAACCTCAACATTACGACAACTACCAATTCCATGGGTATAATCAAAACCAATTTATTGGTTATGACCAATATTCCATGGAACCTTGTGAGTTTTCCTCAACGCCTTATGGCGGGTATATGTGTGAACAACAACAAGGATGGGAGGATTCTTATGCTTTGTGAACAAAAAGTCTCTAACTTTATAGACAAAGTTTCCACCTTTTACAAGAGGAATTTCAAAAAGCTAAAGAGACTACAAACGAGCAACTCCAAGAACTTTGTGAAGGTTTTGCTAGCTTGCGAAGAGGCATTGATCAATATAAGGAAGATATGGATAATTCTAATGTGCATATGGTTTGTGATGAATATTTGATTGATGCTAATGTTGAAAAAGGCCAATCCTTGGGCACTTTCGTGGATAATTGTGTAGTTAACTCAACTCTTGATCTTAATAATGATCATTCACCTATTCAAAAGGATGAGTTCGAGATTAGCAACACTAAATTCAGCGAGAACAATCTTATGTTGACTATGATAGTGACGGTGATTATGATACATTGCTTGAAACAACTCATGGTGACATCTCGAGGAGTCTTTTTGGGATCAAGATGAAGACGAAGAGGAATATGTATCGACACTTGTGTAGATTACTCAAGCATTGATCTTAATAATGATCAAGAGCCTATTCAAAGGGTGGAGCTTGAGCATGATGCATTTTCGAGTGTTCTAAAAAAGTTTCTTATGATAAAATTTGGATCCGCAAAAGAGTATGTGCCTTACAACAAAAAGGAGGAATGTGTTGAGAATGTGACCGTTGTGACCAATATTGTGGAAGACCCAATTGAACTTGTGCATGATTGTAATGATGATGTTTATGTCGAGACTTTGGTTACAGCGGGAAACGGACGAAGAATGGTTGCAAGGTTTGATAGAGGACCATGATATACAAGAGGTGAATAATTCACTTGAGTTTTTTCAAGGATGAAGAGGATTTCATGATACAAGAGATTGTGCAAGGTTTATCTAACCCACTGCCTATTATTTCTTCTCCTTTACCTCTTATTGGTTTGAATGTATGTGCTTCGAAAACATTGTTGAATGACTTTGTTTCTCGTTTTCCGCCATTAGAGATACTTGATTCTCATACTATGCAGGTTATGGAACCGAGAAACCGTGGAGGTACCCGGACTTCTATATTCTTTATACACTTCCAAGTGTGGACAAGAATAAGTGTGGGGGAAGCTTTTATCGGTTCATAGCTTTACTTTTGCTTTATGTTACTAATATTTGTGTGAAGCTAGTGTTTGCAAAAACAGGTTCTATGGAATGATCCCCAACTTTTGATTATTGGTGTATGGGGAATGAATCTTACAAGAAGCTAAGTCGGGCCGTCGACTTTAAACCAAGCGCTAAGTGGGAGGCAACCCACCGGTTTTGTATCTTTATCCTTATCTTTTTATTTTTATGCATTTGCTTTTATCTTTATTTTCTTTGTTTTTGCATATTATTTGCGGAATTTCCCACCTTGAACTCTCTTTGGAAGATTCAATTTTACATTGAGGACAATGTAAATTTTAAGTGTGGGGGAGCATTTATATGTTTTAGTTTGTTTCATGTATAAAAAAAAAAAAAAAACCAAAAAAAAAAAATTTGTGCTTTTTGAACTCCGAAATCTAGAAACTTGTGCCTTTAGGATGACACCATTAGTGGATGGAACCATTTTAAATGTAGGAGTTGAGGAACCAATTAACTAAAAGGGAAGAATATAGCTCAGAAATCACAAATTAACATGATAGTTGTTACCATATCTCGGAATATCACCATATCACATTCTATTTTTATTTTTCCATATTTATCTATTGTTCTCTAAGTGCTTTGGTGGGTCACTAAACATCGGCGTGTTATTCTTGCTAGGATGAAATAGAGTGATTGAGTTACTAGAAAGAAAAAAAAATGATGAAAAAATTTATATGAACAAGAAAAAAAAAAGAAAAAAAAAAAAAAGAGACCGACCAATTAGACCAAAAACGGAATAAAAAGACACTTGGGAATAGCAGTATGTGTGAAACGTAGTCCCTGTCTCCGTCGCCTAAACAAGCGTGGAATGCGGGATCCAAGGCGACTATCATGTACTTGCTGACAAGAAGCATGCGCTTGGATCAAAGATCTAATCATGCCGTCTAAAAAAAAAGAGAAATTGGATCCAAGTTTGATCCAATCATATAAAAAAAAAGAGAAGAAATTATTATTGTGTTGAATAAAGTCACTCTTGGTTCCCTTGTATATGCCAATTGATTTGATGTAGCATTCAAGACCAACTAGCTCAATCCAATAGGATTAGGTTCATCTTATGATGACCTTGAGAGGCAGATATGGAAACATCGAACACTTGTGAATATTCACCAACATCTACATCTATATCCATCTTCTTAATCTTTTCATTGTGATTGTGGTTTGTTAGTTTCCGAGTATTGTGGCTTGTTGACTATCTAATTAGAGTTTATTTACTAATATATGAATTGAATTTGCAAGGTACCTCCTCCTGTAGTCAATTTGGATTCGTTCATTGATTTGTCACAAATAGACGGAGTTTGAAATATAGGTTTTGTAGGTATATCTCTAGTAAACCTTCACGAGACTATAACTCGTCTACTAGGGACACCTAGGGGTTTAAAGGCTTGTTATTTATGCTAAAAGTGACCGTAGCCTCGACGACACGGAGTTGTTGTATTTTATTGTTTTGTTTGATTTGCTCGAGGACTAGCAAAGTCTAAGTGTGGGGAATCTGATAGGTGTCGTAAAACACCTAATTTTACTATCTAGAGTTTATGCTTTCTTTGCTATTTTTCGTGTGAATTATGTATCTTATGTTTGCTTTTGAGTTTTATAGGTGCAATGGAGTCACTGAGAACAAAAGGAGATGAAATCACCTATTTGGAGTGAAAAAGGGCGAAAAGACCAATTCATAGGGAGCGAAGCTAGTTACGGGTGAGCAAAGAGACGAGAATGGGAAGTCGGTTCTACGAAACCGACAGGCCAATACCACATTAGCAGCCCTTATCCAATTTCTGGGCGCCTTCAGTGATCCCATTCATTACAACCCACAAATTTCTTACCCTCATTATTGTCGATCTGGAAGTTACAAATCGTGAAAGAAGAGAGAAGCGAGGATGGCGACACAGAGAGCTTACAGATCCAGTGAAGAATTGAAGAAGAATTCAAGAAATTCTGAGTTAGGGTTCCATGGTTTTATTGAGACCAGATTGAGAATGAATTAGTTTGAATTAGGGATTTACGGTAGGGAACTGGTCGAATACGAGATGGAATCGAAGATGGGTTATCGGATATGAGTTTCAGCGAGGGTTGCGGTGCTGATTTTGGTGTTTCCAGTGTGATGGTGATTCTGTGACGGATCCATTACAGCGAGAAAGGGAAGAGCTAGGGTTTGTAGGCTCATTATTGAGCTGAGATGAAGATGAAAATGGGTTTGAGTAGGTGCCATGAATTGAAGAAATCTGGTGGATTGAGAAGCTAAGAAAGATCGAAATGGAATAAGGGTTTGCGTTGATTGATGAAACTCAGATGGGGATTATGGTGCTGCTACTAGTGTTCAATTGGTGGTTAATTCAAGGGTTTGTGCTGAATCTGAGAATGAGGCAGAGATGAAGCTAAATTGAGTGGGTTCTGTCAGTGAAGGTTTGGGAATGAAGTGATGGTTGGCAATGAATTGTATGGATTAATGGAGATGCTGGGTATGAGCTGAGTGGTGAGATGCACAAGAAGAGATGGCAGATATGGGTTTTGCGGTGGTGTGTGAGATGTGGAGTTGGCTTTGAGAAGCAAATGAGGTGGAGATGTTAAATAAGCTGCTGGGATTTGAATTCAGTTTTGTAGAGCTGGAGAGAGTTGTAATGGGAGTGTTTTTAGATGGAGGTTGCAGCTGGCAAGATGGGTAGCTGCAGGTTATGAGCTGCAATTGATACAGTGAACTGGTGGCGATTCTCAGCTCAACATGACCAGTGGAGAGAGCATAAATTACAAGGAAGGAGTGCAGGTTCTGTTGCAGTGAAGGCAAGGGAAATGGAGGTTTGAAGTTGTGGTTCAGCAGATGGGTGATGGCACTGAGATTGGAGGAGTGCTGGAGGCGATTATTATGTTGCGCACTTTGTGATTAGTTGTGCTAGTTTGCAGTGGTGAATGTATGGCATTAGGAGTGAGTGAAGCTTTGTGGTGAGCTAGTGTGACTTGTGGTAAGGTTGCGGTGGTGTGATGTACAAGTTTTGTAGGCTGTGGTTGGAGTCACATGTGAGATACATGAGATGGACGGAGTTGAAGCAAAAGATTGAACGGAAGGCGTGGCCAGTGCCTTAGCAAAGTAGATGGAAGAGTTAAACAAGGTTTTGGCAGAGTTATTGTGATGTTGCAAGGTTAAACTGAGACACAAAGGGAATGGAGGCTGGTGCTGGTGCCAGAGTGAACTGATGTTGTTGGAGGTAGTGCAGCTGAGGAAACTACAGGGCCTGAGACATGAAAGAACCTGGTGGTATGAGTTGGTTCTCGAAATCGGTTGAGCTACATTGCGGTGTTGCGAGAGGAGTTGATGCCGCGGCGAGCAACGGAACCCGACAGAGGCGAGTTTACGTAACAATGCAAGCTGAGTTGCTCGAGTTTGAATTCGAGTTGCAGGAGCTAGCTAGTGCGAAGGGATGTGTTAGCAAGGTTTGTGAAGATCAAGGAATGGATGAAGCGGATGCTAGATGAATGCTAGGAATGTGCGAGAGAAGGACTCATAGAGTGGTTGAATATGGCACAGAAGCGGCTCGGGCTTGCAATGGTAATGGATTGAATGGCACTGGTGGTTTTGAGCTTTTGAGGTTAGTCCAGGGGAATGGTTCATGGTTTGCTGGTGGAGATATAGGTGCAGTTCAGATGGTACTGAAGATGCTGCTGCTGTTGGCATTGTGAAGTATGGTTGTGACTGAATGTGCTTGTGTCGGAATTCAATGTTTGCATAGCAATGGAATTGCAGTAAGCGCAGATATTTGAATGGTTGCCATAGGGTATGAGCGAACACTGTGTCAGGTGATAATGAAATTGTGGTTGTGCTTCATTGGCATGGTTGAATTGAGGTTGGCTGGGAAGGGCAAGGATCTGATGCTGCTATGAACTGCAGCTGAAGCTGTGGGAAGTTGTAGAAACTGGTGGTAATGGAACCGACACAATGGGTGGAAGAGTGTGGATGTGTGAGGTGAAGAAATGAAGTTGCATGAAGGCCTAGCCATCAAAGGTGAAATGCAGAGACTTGCAAAGACAATGATAGTGCGTAGCATGAAGTTAAGCTCTTGCAATGGCTCGGGCCAAACCTGCTTAACCAAGTCGGATATGTGACTCGGTTTAACCCATCGATCGATTCAATCGGCTCACGATAATCGACTCATCTTGACTCGGTGATTGACCGAGTCCGACCCATTGACCCGACCGTCCGGCCCGTTGACCGGTGGCCGGTTTGACTTTGCCGTCACCTCAGGACGATTCCGTGACTATTCCGGCCAAGTTCCGACCCCACAATCCCAATTTTCCGGCAACCGTTTTTGGGCATAATTTTCTACATGGGTTTTTCTCACATATGGGCTTGGTGGACCACTTGGAGATGGGTTTTGAGAAGACCTAATATTGGAAGGAGTATCCTTTATGGAAATAGAAAAACATATAAAAGAGAGACTTTTACCTAATTGAGGATATCTTATCTATTATTCTTTTTGCCTCTACTTTGTTTTCTAGGGTTTACACCATGAAGTCTTTTCTCTTTCTTCTTGTTATGAACTCCATGAATATGAGCTAGAGTTTTTATTATTGGTTATGGAATAAGTTGGATTTCCAAACATGGGTTTTAATTCAATAAATTAGTTTTCTCTCATATTATCGTTTATGATTCACCATGAATATTGTTACATGATTTGAATGCTTGTTAGTCGAGTCGCGAATCGATTGAGTTTGCTTTCATCTTTATTGCTAGATTAGGGTTATTATACGCAAAAGTGATAACTCCGGATTGCAAGTAGCATAAATATGATTATAGTTTGTAGTGATATATTCTTATGATCATATGTGAACCATAACCTTTGTTAAATCGGATTAGTGCGCTTTCCACGTTCGATTGCTTTGATTGGCCTGATTTCATAGAACCTAATGCATCTAGGGAATTAAACTTGATTAGTGCTTTTACACGTTAGGTTGTTCCTTTAGATAGAATTCATATTCGCATCTTTTAATGTGTTTGTTGATGACATAAGGAGGTTTGCGGGATATTCTTGCGATCAAGGTATTCTAGGGTCTTTGATAAAAGTTGAGATTAAAATATCAATTCTAGTTATTGTGGTGAAACCATGTTTGTGAATGAAAACGAAATCCATGACCAATATCTTATTATCCTTGATTTGCGTGTGTACTTTTATTTGTTTTGCTTTTATTTATTTCCGTTTAAATCGGAAAATCCTCGGTATTTTATTTAGGAAACCATAACAATTTGACAACCTAGACCTCTCTGTGGGATCGATCCTTTCTTGCCCTTGCTATATTTATATTTTGAGTAGTAAGAAAGTGTAATTTATTTTTGACGCTTACGACAGCGGTCACCCACCAGTCGTGCCAGCTTTGGGAAGACTTTCATGTGAGCATGTTATCAGGTCTACACATCTTGATAAATCATCGGTTCTTAGAAAAGTCCGCTTCATGTGTAACACTTCAGAGAATGATTAGTTGATGAAGCCCTGAGGATGTTGCTCCTGATACCGTTGTTGGTGTTGAGACCATGAATGATTATGCTCCAGAGATCCTTGTCGATGCTGAAATCATGGATGGTATTCTTCTAGAGATTATTGTTGATGTTGATACCATGGTTGAAGTTGCTCCAAAGACCGAAAAGGCCAGAACCATGATTATAGATATAATCTTTGCTCCTTTATCCAGTGAGCCTTTTACATTCACGAACTAGTTGATGAGTTGAGCGTCGCTAAGATGAAGGTATACTGAAAGTTCAACCTGAATGCTCCTGAAAGGGGTTTGATCATCTCGGCCCTGGAGTATCTTCTGTTGATTCGGCATCCCTTTCGTTGCGGTAGTGGGATTCGACACTTGTGCAGACATCAGAGCTTTCTGATTTTATGGAACACATGGACTTGCAGAAGAAACGCCCAAAGTGTTCTTTGCCATGTTTGGACATCAGTAATGAATGTTTCATTACTTGATTCGGAGAAACGTCAGATTCAACCACTTGGTAAAATACTAATGCGGTGAAGCTACCATTCATAACGTCTTGTAGAGTTGCTAGCATAATTAAGTCCCCATGCTAGGATAGCATGTGGGGAAATAAATGACATAGACATGGAATGAGACTTTCCTGAGTGCGGAACCTATTGATGAATGTCTATGCATCTTTTGCAGGTTCTTGCTTCAACCTCGTTAAAGTTTGAAATTCCTCAAAGTACTCTGATGATGGAATGTCAGTCAAATCTTCTGGATCAGAACTTTCTTCGTTGGAGAGATGTGTAACAAAAGGCATTTTGTAAGTACCCATCTTTTAAGCGTAGATCCACGCTCGTCTGAAGGACATGTCATATCCTGGATCTTCCTGATTATGTGAAACTTGGTTTTTGTCCAGGTTGAACTTATGTTCACTTTGAGAGTGATGTAGCCATAAGTATTTCCGAGCGCTCCTTCAAGGTCTCTGATTGAGATGGGAGCATGAGTAGCTTCTTGTCGAGTGATGCATGTGGATCCGATGGTTTTCAGTGGAATTTTGTTGATGGCGGTGCGGCATCGATCAACATTCTTCCAAATTTGTTTCTTCCGATTTGTGGTAAGCGAGTCCCCGATCGTACATGTCTTGGTCTACGGGCCGGGAGGCTCAAGAATTATTTCCGGAATGGACTTCTTGACACAATGTGGTTCAGTGTTGTGAACATGTCTCTCCTTTATGCCTTCGACAGATAGAGCAATTCACGTTCGACCAAGGATTGAAACGCCTTTTTGATAGGTTGTTCAGAGAGTGTAAAGGTTCTGACCGGGAGAGGATTCTTGTGTACTCCTTCAGTCCCCAGTTGAAGCTATTGTGGATCAACCTTCTCTTTGAAAATGTGCTTCAAAGCTGTGCGATTGCTTGTGGGATGATTAGCGAACTGTGGAAGCGACGAGAACGAGGACTTTCCATGTATTCTTCAGTTGGTTCTTTCTTGACATATGGCAACTTGATTGCACCATCTTGGACCCAGACATCCAGGATTTCGATCACCTCTTCAATGGAAAAAGGAAAGTCAGGTTCTTTTTGATCAAGAACTCTCGTGCGTTAGTCAGAGGCTTGTGCATCTTGCTTATCCTTGCTTTGTGCTTTTGAAGGAGATGAGGTATGCTTGCGCGACAGTTTGGCTTTCCGTTTTCTCCCTTCTGCAACAGTATTTGTGAAAGGCTGGAGGTTTTACTGCTTCTTGATCATACATCTGCTACTTCGAGTGTCTCGCGGTTCTTCATAGCTTTTGTTCTTTCCAGTAAAGTGGGCGCAGTAGTTGCCGATCTCTTCGCCGCTTCATGAAGCTCTGAGAAGGTCTGGAAATGAATATTTCCAATAAAGCTCTATAGACCAGGATCATGTCGTTGATACACAAGTATACCAGTTGCTGCTCCGTGACGTTTGGATCATGACAGTCCATGGCCTGGACTCTGAATCTTTTCGTGTAGTCATTGGGATGTTCATTGTTCCTTTGAAATATTCTTCCAAGATCAGAGAGAGTAATTTTCTCTGACACAAAGAAGTACTTTCTGTAGAAGGCGTTAATCATTTCTCCACAATTGTTGATAGTTCCTGGTGCGATCTTCGTTGTACTGTGTGTATGCCCTTTGGAAGAGGAATCCTTTGCGAGCGGTAGGGTACGGAGGCTGGTGACGATGGACATGTGATGTCTTGTCTTTTCCACGGTTCTACAAGATGCGTTCCAAATCTTCCCGCGTAATGAAATTTGATGATTCCTTTGTTGATGGATCATCTGCAGCTTTGCGGACTTTGTTGCCATCCACTGTATGAATTGAAACTACTTTAGGATCGACATCTGGAGATGTCTCTTTTTCTTTTCCATTTCCTTGAGTCTTCTCTGACATCTTGTTAGTAAGATTTTTGAGATAATTACACAGCTCCTTCTGTGTAGCAGCCATGTCAGTCTAATTATTGGCAAGAGTCTTTTGCACTTTGATGAGATCAGCAATGGTAAGTGGTGGGTTTCCTCTGACTTCTTCAGGGTGTCGGACGGATAGAGGATGACCTTCTGTGTTAGTGTGAGGAGGAGTAATATCACCACCGCCAGTGTTAGAGGCTGGAATTGTTTCCGGAATATCCTCATTGTTGTTGTTATTGTTGCTAGTGCTAGTGTCGTTTGCATCGGAACTAGGGCTTCACAAGACCCACCCACCATACCCAAACCCGTCCGTACCCGCTAAACCCATGGGTTTTTAGTCCATACCCGCCCGTTGTGGGTGCGGGGTTGGTTATGGAAAAAAAAACCGATGTCTGTGGGTGCGAGGTTGGTTTAAGCTAATACCCGCCCATACCCGCCCAAAAAACCCGCAGATTATATACCATTAGATAAAAACTAATCTTAGTCGTCCATTATGAAACCCTAATACTAGTAGATATGATAACTAATAACCCTCATTCACTTTCTACACTCTTCTCTCTGTTCGGACTCTCCTATTCTTCCTCCTCAGTTTTTCTTCTTCGCATACGAACGACAATTACCAGAAATCTTCACCAGAAATCGACAACAACAACTTCGAATCTTCACCAGAAATCGACAACAATCGAAAAATCAACAGATTCAACACTTAATCTTCATTTGTGAACTTCCTAGGTATGAAAATCAACAGATTCAACACTTAATCTTCATCTGTGCTCATCGATTAGTTATTTATCTGATTGGATTGGGTTGGGTTTTGGATTCAATTTTGGTTTGATTACTAAAGCGGGTTTAAGCGGGTTTAAACCCATACCCGCCCAACCCGTAGCGGGCGGGTAAAAAAAAACGCCCGCTGTTTGTGGGTGCGGGGTTGGTTATGGAAAAAAAAAACGCAGTCTGTGGGTGCGAGGTTGGTTTTAGCTTATACCCGCCCATACCCGCCCATGTGCAGCCCTAATCGGAACCTGTAATTAACCCAGACCTAAGACCAGCCATCTTGTGAAACCGTGAGATTGCAACCGAGAGATTAATCTCCCACTGTGGTCGCCAATCTGTAGATGGGGAAAAACGATTTGCTGGTTTTACGGAATTGAGGAGACGTCCGTGTGGAGACTCCTTGAACCGAGCGAAATGTTGAACCTCACACAGATGCACTACAAGAAGGGAGTGCATTAAGTTCGAGATATCAATCTGTAAGACTCCGGCCTAAACCAAGAACAATGGCCGTTCCAGAGTCAATTCGGTCACAAGAGAAGATGGGTTGATATGTAGGAGGGAAGCTGAGAAAATGCGTGAGATCAATGGCGATCTGAGATTGTAGGTGTGTTGTGAATTATGCGTAAGAACGCTCTGAATGATTGAATTTTGCTCAATTGAGAGTGATTTCTATGAGTTCATGTAGACGAAAGATTGTCTGTATGAACTTTGATGAGAAATTTCTCGTTTTTGCCGAATGTTCGAGTGTTCGAATCTTGTCCTTTCAATCAGGATTCAGAGACATTTTATAATGTCGGAGTTGAAAACACCATGATCCCATGAAGTGTGACAGTTTGCTGGAATCAGAGAGTGGGGAAGTGGGAAATCGTGTTAAAACCAGTTGCTCTTCGTGCGGAGACTTGGTTAGTTTTCCACCCACTACTTTGCTGACTCTTCCAACCGATTGCACGACTTGCTCAGATTCTTATCGTGGGTGAACACACGTGCCGTAGACCGCCAGACCAAAACCCTAGTTAATATCCCCCCATGTGACACGATTGATATCTCGTGATTGTGGAGTCGATTCTTGACTTTGTGGGACGATGAGTCCATGTATTGTTGAATTGAACATGTTTTGCAAATGTTTGAAATTCATGAATCAAATATGTCTGCTGAGACGAGGTATTATTATGTTGATTACCTAAGACGAGCAAACTGTGTTGCTGAATTGTCGAATAATATTGATAGTTGAACCAATATTCTTGAATCTGAGAAAAATTTGCTGGTTCGAGCAAATATTGCCAGTCTGAGGAATATTGCTAGTTTGAGCAAGTATTGCCGGTTTGAGCAAATATTGCTCGTTTGATGAATTGTTGGTAGCAAGACCAAAATAAATATGAATTTAAGATATTGATTGCTGGGTCGATTAAAATAAATAAAAATGTTGATCATGAAATCAATATAAAATTATCAGAGTAATTGAATCTGCTCAGAATCATGTTTCTACAGAGCTCTGGATTCAAAACCCTAATTTTATCGAAATGATGATTTATTACAAATCAATCTGCAGAGTGATGCAGATACCGGCTACATGGGATGATGAGTTCACCATGTAACACCCAGGTGCTCGAATGTGCAAAGTACCAAAGTCTCTTGAGGACCAGTTGGTGAAAGAATGATTAAATGCTGGTTTAATCATTTATTGAAATAATGCTCGTGTGAGCGACAAATAATAAAACCTAGACAATAAGAGATGAGGAACCGACCAAGAGGTCACGAGACCGGATCTTGGTGGCCGTGGGACCAATGGATGGTCGTTCAAGCAAACTCTTAATTGTTTGGAAGAAGTTTGAACCTAATATGAGCAATTGAGCAAATTTGGTTAAAATCATTAAAACATGCGGGACCGGCTGTTTGCAGGTCTTAGAGCTACCCTTGGTCGGTCAAGGGGATGTGCTCGTTTCACCATAGTGTCCGTGTCTCATTCCAGAGAGTTTCAGTATTTTCCGATGCGCATTTGAGCAACATTCTGAGAAAATATGCAGAATCCAGGTTTTTTGCTGAAACCAGGAAAAATACATGAGATGATGAAAAATAATAAATGAAACAGGGAATCGCAAGGTGTGGGACCGGCCACGACTAGGGCATGGACGGCCGGATAACAAGCACGGTCCCACACTTTGCCAGTTTTATGTGATTTTATGTATTTTCTCTGATTTGAGGAAAATTCCATGAAACTGGAGAGTTTGCTGAAATTAGGGAATTTCCATGAGATGAGAGAGATAAAATAATAATAAAATACGGAATGGTGGAGTGTGGGACCGGCAATGGCCAAGGCATGACTACCCGGCCAATGGTCACGGTCCCAGAGCACTCTTCCCAATTTTATGTAATTTTCATGATTTTAGGAAATTTTCATAAAATCAGAGAGATTTGTTAAAACCAAGGTATTTTGTTGAAATCAGGGAGTTTTCATGGAATCAGGAAACTAAAACACCAAACAATAATAAAATAATAGGCGTGTGGGACCGCCTAGGGCATGGCTGGTCGGCTAGAGCCCGGTCCCATGAGTTTTCCTAATTTTATAATATTTTTCATGATTTTAGAGAAAATTCATAAAATTTGGGAATTTTCATGGTTTTAGGGAAAATTCATGAAATCAGGGAATTTTCATAATTTGAGAGAAATAATAAAACAATAGGGCGTGAGGTGTGGGACCGGCCACGGCTAGGGCATGGCCGGACGGCTGGTGCTCGGTCCCGCGACACCTTTCCCTAATTTTATTATTTCTTTGATAAAATCATAAGATTAGAGAATTTCCTTGAAACGAAGGAGATTTGCTCGAACAAGAGAATTTTCACGAGATTAGGGAAAAATAATAAAATATGACAAAATATAAAATTGGGCGCGGGATCTGTCACGCGCATGACCGGCCAGCTAATGAGCCCGGTCCCATGGCGCCTTTGCTAATATTTTATTATTATTATTTTTCCTTCCTATTTTGCATAGGTTCATCGTTCATTCATATTTTTGAAATGCTCGTTTACGCATTCAAATGCTGGTCTGTGCATTATTGCTAAGTACACTTGCACCATTTTAGTCAGGGCTTATTCGATGCTCTAACCCGTGGAATTCTGCTGGGAAGAACCACGAATTGAAGTGACGAAATATAACGAAGAATTGTAGAATATTGTTGGATATTCAGGTGATTAGAGATAAGTAACTGATGGCTCTATACTAGCAGGGCTTCCTATCTAGGAGCATTAATTATCTGGAGGTTGAGCAATATGAACTTGCTGGAGTGTCATATTCCTCTTGTATAGTCGGGGAAAACATGGTTGCATCTGAAGACGTTATTGCTCTATCTTGGCGAGACATCTTTTGTCTAGGAGCCGTCCAATCTTGTGATTCTATACAGTATGAGATGTGTCATGGTCTCAGCTGGGAGACTACACATCTACATCTTTTCTGAGAAACTTTCTCGATCAGAGGTTTTATGGCATGAGCTTTCACGCTTAGATACATGAGTCTCAATACTCATCCGATTGCCGGATCCGGAGTAATTACTGAAATTGATCAGTATTCATGAGATGTACCGTGGCATCAGCTGGGAGACTACACATCTACATATACTCTGAGAGACAGCCTTCTCAGTCAGAGATGTGTGGCATGAGCTTTCATGCTTTAATGAGAGACATGGGCCTCAATACTCATCCGATTGCCGGATCCGGAGTATAGTTTTATAATTTTACCCTTTGTCGAAAATCCACCATCTATAGAAAGGTAAACGAGTATACTATGCAAGTCAACGTTTGGTAACGGCGAATGACTCCTAATCATCTGTTCATATTATTGTTTATTATTATTTGTGTTTATTATAATCAACCCAATTCCTCCTTTTTAGTATTTTTTATTGTTCAGCTATTTCAAATAACATATCAATTACACAACTCTCTGTGGGAACGATCCTTACTACCGCTATATTACTAGTTAATTAGTGGGAAATATCTCGATTAATTTGTTGTGGTTACGACACGCATCAAGGCTTCGCATTCATAAGACAGCCTTTAGAACACATGAGGGTCATTATGAATTCAAGGTGATGCCCTTTGGATTAACCAATGCTCTAGCCATTTTTCAAGATTTAATGAATGAGATATTCAAGCCCTTTCTCAAGAAATTTGTTTTAGTCTTCTTTGATGATATACTGATTTATAGTAAGACACTAGAAAAGCATGAGCAACATTTGAGACAAGTCTTAGGCATGTTAAGGCAACATGATTTATTTGCCAAAAAGTCAAAGTGTTGTTTTGCACAAAGGGAAATGGAGTATTTGGGGTATCTCGTCAAATATGAGAGGGTATTTGTAGATCCATCTAATATTTCCAGCATGGTTTCATGGCGCATCCCCACCACTTTGAAGGAACTGATAGGTTTCCTTGGACTAACTGGCTATTACAGGAAGTTTGTGAAGGGGTATGGGGTTATTTGTAAACCTTTAACTAATTTAGTAAATAATAATGCCTTTGTTTGGTCTATCTCAGTTGACAAAGCATTTGCATAATTGAAGCAATCCATGAGCAACACACCAGTTCTAGCATTACCTGACTTCTCTAAGCCATTAATTTTGGAGTAGAAGTTGTTCTCATGCAATAAGGTAAACCAATAACTTATTTCAGCAAGCCACTAAGTCCTAGGTTATTGAGTTTATCAACCTATGAGAAAGAACTCCTAGCAATTATCATGGCAGGTACAAAATTGAGGAACTACATGATGTGCAACCACTTCACAATACATACATATCAACAAAGCATTAAGTACTTCATGAAACATTGGATGACAACTACTCTACAACAAAAATGATTGATGAAATTGTTAGGATTTGATTATGATATCAAGTACAAGAAGGGTTGGAAAACAAAGCTGTTATTTCATTGTCAAGAATGCCCTCACCTTCTTGTCAATCCATATCCACCTTAAAACCAGAGTGGGGAATAGAGATTGCTAAAAGTTATGAACAAGATGAGGTTTCTCAAGACCTCATAGCTAAATGGGTTATATCTCCTGCCTCCATGGAGAATTATATATACAAGAATGAAGTCTTGAGGTATAAATCAAGAATCTATGTTGGTAATAGTAATGGTGTCAGAAGGATGATACTCTATTCTCTCCACTCTTATTTTGTAGGGGGTCACTTTGTCATTCAAGGGAGTTACCAAAGAGCTAAAAAATACTTTTGTTGGCCAGGAATGAGAGATGAGATCATAGAGCTTGTTACTTCTTGTGATGTGTGTCAAAGAAATAAGGTGGAAAATACTCATCATGCAGGGTTATTACAAACACTTCCCATCCCTGAGCATGCTTGGCAACACATCTCAATGGACTTCATTGAGGGGTTACCAAAGTCTAACATGAAGGATGTGATAATGGTAGTGTTAGACAGACTGACCAATTATAGTCACTGCATAGCTCTAAGTCATCCTTATACTGTAGAAATAGCGGCACAAGAATTCTTGAGTCAGGTGTTTAGACTTCATGGGCTTCCTACTTCCATTACATCTGACAGAGGCAAGGTCTTCACCGGTAATTTCTGTCAAGACTTGTTCACGACTATTGGTACCACCCTCCAGCTCAGCAGATCATATCATCCCCAAACTGATGGTCAGACAGAGAGGGTTAATGCATGTTTGGATAATTATCTCAGGTGTATGCGATTACATAAGCCAAAGGCATAAAGTAGGTGGTTTCCACTTTCTGAATGGTGGTGAAACTCCAATTATCATACCGGCCTACACACCAATCCATATCCATTAAAGGCTCTCTATGGGTATGGACCTCCTCACCTAGCATTTCCACTTGAAGCCACATATTCTGTAGCTGAGGTACAAGATTATAGTAATGAGACGGACATGATTATCAGCATTCTAAAGGAATCATTACAAAAGTCACACGAGAGGATGAATTTTTTTGCTGACATGAAAATGGCTGACATGAGTTTCAGGGTAGATGACATGGTCTATCTCAAACTACAACCTTATAGGCAGACCTCCCTTGTTGTAAGAAGGAATATGAAGCTCTCAGTTAAATATTATGGACCTTTCAAGGTCATTGAGAACATAGGTTCTGTAGCTTACAAGCTACAACTTCCATCAGAATCCAAGATCCACCCAGTCTTTCGTATATCACAACTCAAGAATAAGATTGAAAGTGCAGTTACTTCCGCTCCCCAGCTACCCTTGGTTGAACAACAAGGGGAGATCATCATGAACCAGTAGCTCTTTTTGGAGAGAGAGCTATAACTCGCAACGAATTCTCAATTTCACAGCTTCTCATACAATGGACCAATTAAACCACTAAAGATAGTACTTGAGAGGATGCTAGCAATACATGTCTTATTTTTCACAATTTCATCCTTGAGGACAAGGATATTCTCTAGAAGGGAGTATTGTCATATCACGTGGTGGCCCTCATTTGTTTTGAGAGCTTCCCCAGTTCAAATAAGAAGCGCGGATGGAAATTAGACCAAAATAGTTTAACTAATTGTTAATTAGTCATTTAATTAGTTAACTGGCAGTTTAATTAAGTCTTAATGATAGTTAACAATGAACCGCTAGGATTAGATCTGAGAGGGTATCGGATTAGGGTATGTATGACAACTATTTAATGCCTACTTGCATCTCTTTTTGGTTAAGAAATGAAAAGATAAGAAAGAGGTTGTTCTCTTGTTAGAGGCATATTTATTCACTTGTATGTTTTAGGGTTCATACCAAATTGTTGTTCATAAAAACAAACTGGTTCATAGGTACGTGTACCCTTTCGCACGCCTACTCAATACGAATTAAGTAGATGCTCATGAACTTTTTTCATAAATATGTGTAGCATTGCTATAACTCTAGTGGACAGATCTAAGACATCTTTGATCACTAAAACACCTTGTGTGTATGCATCATGATTCAAGGCTTAAGTGTTTAAATCAACAGGATTATGTTTATTAGTTCTCAAGTGCATACTTTCCCATGAACTATCATACGGTTCCGGTACTCTGGACCATATTGTATATTCTTTTGTGTAATTTCAAGACAGACTCCTCACATGCTTACATGAACTCTAAAAAAAAGTTCATCTAAACAGAGAAAGAGTTTGCTTGAATCTCAAGTTATCTTATCTTGAATTATAAGCAACCCTATTCTTGAAAGTTAATAAACAGAGAGACTCAAACAACCAGGAAATTCAATCCCTGACACTTTTATGTCCTAGTTGTTTGCTAGAGTCAGCCTCTATGAACCTAGGTTTTCTTCGAGAAACATAATTAGGTTTAAGACTTGAAGACTTCACTTAGGAATTCATGAAGCCGTGTCCGACTATCTTTACCTTAATAGTTTGTGTATCATGATCTTGTTATTTCTGTTATCGAGGTTTAGGTAATCTCTTTCAGGAACGAGATAGATAGAAATCAAAAAGTTATCTTCATCTCTGACTTTGTGATTCCTCCACTTTTTTATTAATCGATTTAAGTTTGTTCTTGAGAGGTGGTCAATAATCAAGGTTTCTCAACTAACTGAGTACAAGTATTCCGGATTTGTGAGGTTTGCTAGCTTTGTCTATTGAAAAATACATTTTCAAGCCTTGATATATTTTATCCAAAAAGAATTCAAATAGGCTTATCTGTTATAGGGCATCAAAAGTCTTCACTTAAGCTGAAACAACTCATAGGTTGTAAAGGACGTCAGCTAAAGGAATCAACTGCGTAGAGCTTTGCGAGGCTCAAGAGACATATGGAGCAAGACTACAGCTGAATTGCTTGGAGGGTGAATTCAATATAAACTACACTCCAGTTCGAAGTCGGATAGCATGCTAGTGTGTGTAGCGGCTTAATACAGTTGGATGAGGTCCCGAGGTTTTTCTGCAGTTGCAGTTTTCCTCGTTGACAAAAATTATGAAGTCTTGTGTCTTTCCTTTTCCACGTGATATTGTTTTATCTTTATAATAGGAATCACACAAATAGTATGTAATAAATCATAGTAGATGATTTAAGATTTTTCTTAGTTCTCGTAGTAGTAATTAAGATTCGTTCTCTCAGACTTGCGAAGATTAAATTTAAAGGTTTAAACAAAAACGAAAATAATAAACAAAAGCGAGAGTCACTGGGCCTAGGATTCCACCGAATTCATATCAATAGGTTCAATTTATTTATTATCAACAATTAAAGCTCAATAAACAAAATAACACCGACTCTTATTTTTGCCAAGGTAGACTCTCAAAATATTAATTGTATCCCTAAGCATAGATTATCTAAACAAAGCATAACCTATCTAATTGAATAACAACCAATTTAATCAAATCATAATTCTATTTTAATTAGTGCAAAAGCCAAATAAAGAATTAATTAAAATTACCCACGTATGAAATTCGGCTTCCTCCGTCGACCCAGTGTAGGGGCTTAGCTACTCATGATGTAGACACACTCAAAATTCATTTTTATTGCCCAAATGGTGTTTACAAAGAAGAGAAAATGAGAAAATTAAATTAAACCGGGAATTTGCAACGTTTATAAGCGTTGCAAACCCACTGTTACAAAGACTAACAGTGAACTGTCGCAGGGTGACAGTCTTATCTCTTCCGTGTAAACGACAGTTTTTTTACGACTGTCTTTGATAGTCATTCTTCAGTTCTTCACTATTTTTTTTTGCTGCTGCTGCAGATTACTCTGCAGCAATTCTCTCGACTCTGTAGCCTCCCCAATCACTCGATGTCCCTCTCTGTGATCCCAGCTCCCTTTATATACTCGACAGGCCTCAAATATCTCGTGTTAACTGCTGATAATCTTTGCCGTAAAGAGAGAATATTTCCTGAGATATTTTCTTTGTTTTCCTACCAAGTTACGGGATTTGCTTCCTATTTTATCTCTTTCACACGTCTTATGGTCGTGTACACGTCCCAAAGTGCTCGGAACACAAGCTAATCATTCCCGAGCATACTCCAAACTCTGTTTTGCTGAGAACTTCCCTGTGTTGTTTCAAACCACGTAATCATTCCTCATTACTCTAATCCAAGTCACTTACCAACCCTGATTCGTCGAAACAGGCTGGTACTACTCCAAATCCGTGCTTTAATCTCACCCAAATTCTTCACAGGCCAGAAAAGAACTTCCCGGAGAAAAATAAACCCGAGACTCAAATTTTCTTCAAACTCGCATTCCAGCCAAACTTCAACAGTTCTGACACCTATACCAATCCTGTAAGGCACGTTCGAACATACCCATTTAGTTTCAAACAATTGAATCTCGGTGGAAGTCATCCCATTCTTCAACCCTAATTAGGCGGTGATTACAACAATTTTTCCGATTAACCGATCGATTTGTAGGCGAAACAAAAACCCATATCATCCCTTTTTATCCTATATTAATAACCCCAATCAATTTCATGGCTTTAATTTCATTAAAAATGGTCCAAATCATGAACCCTAATTCAGGAGTAAACCTTGATTTTTCCCGCCAAAAACATATTTCAAACGGAGAAGATGACCTCCCCCCAATCCTGCGTGGGTGTCCCTTTGGCACTCGCCTTATGAGGTGTAAATAGTAAGGAAGGTGCCCCTTAGCAACTGGGCGCCCCTTAGCAATTGAGGTGCCCCTTAGCCAACATCGAGAGTCCGAATAACATATATCCTCCGGGGTACAAAAAACACTTTTCGAGCAACTTTCTCCATAAGAGCTTATTTCACAAAAACACCTACAAACAAGTTTATTAGTGATAAAATGAGGCCCAACTAATGTATTTATGGGTGAAAATGCGTCGCACTTTCGTGCTCATCAAATTCCCCCACACTTACATTTTGCTAGTCCTCGAGCAAAAGCGAATACTTGACCCGCTACACAGTGGGTCATAAATAAGAGACTTTTTATTTTTCATTTTTTTTTTTTTTTTTTTTTTTTAGACCCGCTACACCGCTGGTCATAATATATAAGGAAAAACAAAAGACCCGCTACACAACTGGTCATAACCCTAACAATAATATTTTTTATATACCCGCTCCACAACTGATCATTTTTTTTTTTTTTTTTTTTTTTTGGACCCGCTCAACAGCTGGTCACAATATGCAAGAAAAATCCTGGTCACAATATGCAAGAAAAATCCTGAAAAAGAAAAATAAAAAGTTAATAACCACTCCCCCACACTTAAATATTACATTGTCCTCAATGTAATTGAGTCATCCAACGTAAAAAATTAAGATGGGAAATTAAAAATAAAATAAACAAACAAACATAAATAAATAAATAATTATACCTACTGGACTGTACAAAAACGGATCTCCAAAAATTAACAGCCTGAAAATTTGGTGATCGACCCAAAATACAATATTTACAAATGACAGCTTCACAATTATTTTATGAAAAAATGGGGACACCGAAACCGTCGAGAAAACAAAACTTACCCCTAAACCAAGTTTTTACTGCACATGGAAGTGCGTAAAGAACAAAGTATGGGGATTCTATTGAGACTGGGAAAATTTCAACTGGCTCATGCACGGTATTAGAAATAGGCAAATCCTCTGGGTACTTAGATGCAAAGTAATCCAACAACACTTTAAAAGCACACAATTCTAACCCTAAATTAGGCAACTTTTGGAAGTCTAGAGGTCTAGAAACAACCTCTAAGTCGGGTGAATGATCTTGTGAGGTATATTCATCTATGGAATTAGGCGAATCATCCACACAATCATCCACAGGGTCATCTATATGTTCTGTTTGGAACAGAGAGTCGCTACTAGATTCATCATCATCAACAAATAATCTTTCACATTCAAGAACTCTCAATCTTTGTTCCAAACTAGGCGGTGTGTGTTTGTAATACTTCTCATAAATAGTTTCATGTGATTCTTCACTTACCTCATGTGGAGCAGAAACTCCATACCATTGCCTACGCATATATTCGGCCAAGCGTCATCTCGGATGAAGTTTCTTGATAATTTGACTTCCTACGCATATATTCCGCCAGCGTCATCGTAGGTGACGTCTCCTCAGAAGAAGTCATCATCCTCAAAAATTCCCTGAAAATAAATACAAAAAGAAACGCATAAAAAGGAAAAAGAAAATACTGTACAAAAAAAAAAAAAAAAAAAAAAAAAAACCTAAAAAATTAATCTAAAAACAAATCCGCATCGCAACGGCGCCAAAATGATTTAAGATTTTTCTTAGTTCTCGTAGTAGTAATTAAGATTCGTTCTCTCAGACTTGCGAAGATTAAATTTAAAGGTTTAAACAAAAACGAAAATAATAAACAAAAGCGAGAGTCACTGGGCCTAGGATTCCACCGAATTCATATCAATAGGTTCAATTTATTTATTCTCAACAATTAAAGCTCAATAAACAAAATAACACCGACTCTTATTTTTGCCAAGGTAGACTCTCAAAATATTAATTGTATCCCTAAGCATAGATTATCTAAACAAAGCATAACCTATCTAATTGAATACCAACCAATTTAATCAAATCATAATTCTATTTTAATTAGTGCAAAAGCCAAATAAAGAATTAATTAAAATTACCCACGTATGAAATTCGGCTTCCTCCGTCGACCCAGTGTAGGGGCTTAGCTACTCATGATGTAGACACACTCAAAATTCATTTTTATTGCCCAAATGGTGTTTACAAAGAAGAGAAAATGAGAAAATTAAATTAAACAAAGGGAATTTGCAACGTTTATAAGCGTTGCAAACCCACTGTTACAAAGACTAACGGTGAATTGTCGCAGGTGATCTTATCTCTTCCGTGTAAACGACAGTTTTTTACGATCTGTCTTTGATAGTCTATTCTTGATTCTTCACTATTTTTTTTTTTTTGCTGCTGCAGAGATTACTCGAGAATTCTCTCGACTCGTAGCCTCCCCCAATCACTCGATGTTTCCTCTCGTGATCCCGGCTCCCTTTATATACTCGATGAGGCCTCAAATATCTCGTGTTAGCTGCTTTGATAATCTTTGCCGTAAAGAGAGAATATTTCCTGAGATATTTTCTTTGTTTTCCTACCAAGTTACGGGATTTGCTTCCTATTTTATCTCTTTCACACGTCTTATGGTCGTGTACACGTCCCAAAGTGCTCGGAACACAAGCTAATCATTCCCGAGCATACTCCAAACTCTGTTTTGCTGAGAACTTCCCTATGTTGTTTCAAACCACGTAATCATTCCTCATTACTCTAATCCAAGTCACTTACCAACCCTGATTCGTCGAAACAGGCTGGTACTACTCCAAATCCGTGCTTTAATCTCACCCAAATTCTTCACAGGCCAGAAAAGAACTTCCCGGAGAAAAATAAACCCGAGACTCAAATTTTCTTCAAACTCGCATTCCAGCCAAACTTCAACAGTTCTGACACCTATACCAATCCTGTAAGGCACGTTCGAACATACCCATTTAGTTTCAGCAATTGAATCTCAGTGGAACTCATCCCATTCTTCAACCCTAATTCCGGCAGGTGATTACAACAATTTTCCCGATTAACCAGTCAGTTGTAGGCGAAACAAAAACCCATATCATCCCTTTTTATCCTATATTAATAACCCCAATCAATTTCATGGCTTTAATCTCATTAAAAATGGTCCAAATCATGAACCCTAATTCTGCCGGAGTAAACCTTGATTTTTCCCGCCAAAAACATATTTCAAACGGAGAAGATGACCTCCCCCCAATCCTGCGTGGGTGTCCCTTTAGCACTCGCCTTATGAGGTGTAAATAGTAAGGAAGGTGCCCCTTAGCAACTGGGCGCCCCTTAGCAATTGAGGTGCCCCTTAGCCAACATCGAGAGTCCGAATAACATATATCCTCCGGGGTACAAAAAACACTTTTCGAGCAACTTTCTCCATAAGAGCTTATTTCACAAAAACACCTACAAACAAGTTTATTAGTGATAAAATGAGGCCCAGCTAATGTATTTATGGGTGAAAATGCGTCGCACTTTCGTGCTCATCAGTAGACGAGTCCATATTAATTGTGATCAATTACGAGACTCTTGTAGAATTCGTATCTTGAAAGATAGATAACAAGTTTCTTACTTGGAAGAATTCGGATTCAATAATTTTTATATGACTAGATTGATCTTGGATGTTAATCTTTGAGATCGTCCAAGTACCCTTCTATATAATCAGGTCTATGGACTTTGTTGGAGCAATGCTCGGTTGAACCCACGAGTTTTTCCATCTCAAGCTTGTTGTCAAACTATTTCTTGATTTCTAGTGTACTAAGTCAAGTCTTGGACTAGGTTAGAATTTGGTAGTGGAGTATCAGATATCACCCTCGAAGACTGAAGATCGACAAAGACATTTGGAGAACTTCTTTTATCAGCTATTTGAAGACTAAACCAATCTATTTTACTGCCCATCTTACCATTCTATCTTGTGGGACTATGTCATGTGACTTCTAGTAGATTTACAAAGAAGAAATTTCGAGTCAAGCTTGTCTGATTAAAAATATTGAAATATGATTCAAGCATAGATGTTCAAAGGTCCTTAACAATATTAGTTCAAAACAATTTATTGTTCGAGAATTAATTTGTGGATCAATTGAAAATCGCCCATACAATTTATTTTATCATTTGAGAATGTTTCAACCATCAAAAAAAGAGAAATTCAGAAAATTTTTATATTTCTGCTCAGGGTAGGCTGGCGAACCAGTTCTCGAACCATAGATATCTGAGGTTCAGAAATATATGGAAGGTTGGCGAACCCAGTTCGCAAGCCGCAAGTTATGTTGGGGACTGTTCACGAACTGTGGTGGATTGAATTTTTAATGTTGGTAGAATAGGTTAGCAGTTGGCGAACCCGGTTCATGAATCACATCCATCTGAGTTCTCGAGCCGCGTAGGGTTAGCGAACACGGTTCACGAACTGTGGCTCCCTGAATCGCGAACTTTAGCCTTACGGTGCACGAATCGTTTCACCAACGATCCTAGTAAAATTTAGCAGATGCTCAAATACTTATTTAGCATTGCTATGACTCTCGTAACACTTCTAAAACTTCATCGATCACTAAAACACGTATGTGTGTGCATCATGATTAAACTCTTAGGTGTTTAAATGAACATCAATTTTCTTATAGTTCGAAAGGCATATTTGCCAAAACACAACGGACGTTATTCAAGGTTCCGCAACCGGACCATAATATATATTTTATTATTAATATTTTCAAGATTAATCTCACATGCTTACTTAAAACCCTAATTAGATTTTCATTTAAACAGAGAAATTATTTGCTTGATTTTCAAGTTTTTTTTTAGCTTGAATCATAAGCAACCCTTAGTCTTGAAAAAATATAAATAGAGATGCTCTTTGAACTGGTAAATTCAATCCCTAACACTTTGTGTCCTAGTTGATTGCTACAGTCGTCCTCTATTGACCTTGGTTTCCTTTGAGAAACATAATTAGGTTTATGAATGAAAGACTTCGCTTGGGGATTCGTAAATCCAGGTCTGACTATCTTTACTTTGATAGTTCGTGTATCCTGATCTTGTTTTTCTGTTATCGAGGTTCTCGTAATCTCTTTCAGGCAAGTTAGATAGATATCGCAAAGTTCTCTTCGTCTTAGACTTTGTGATTCCTCAAGATAGATATCTGAAAACTATTCTCGATTAATAAGTTGAAGATTGTTCTTGAGAGGTGGTAAAAGATCTAGGCTTATCATCTAAGTAAGTGAAAGTGTTTTGGATTCTGAGTTTTACTAGCTTTGTCTAGTGCAAATAGATTTCCAAGCCTTGATCTTTGATTTAAGGGAAATCAAATGGATTAAGGCAGATTGGTATCAAATGTGTTCACTTAGTTTAAAGCAACTCTTAGGTTGTAAATGACGTCGACTAAGGGAATCAATTGCGTAGAGCCTTGCGAGGTTCAAGAGAACTTAGGAGCGCGAGTGTAACTGAACCGCTTGGAAGATGGATTCGTTCTCAAATACATCCCAATACGAAATCTGATAGTAGGCTAGTGTCTGTAACGACTTAATATAGTTTGGTGCTCAAATCTGGACGAGGTCCCCAGGTTTTTCTGTAGTAGCGGTTTCCTCGTTAACAAAGTTCTTGTGTGTGTGTGTGTGCTTTTTACTTTTACGCATCTTTTGATTGTTAAAAGTACTACACAGGTTCTTAATCCTACCATAATGAAAAATTTTGTGGTGTACTTTATAACCTCTCCTTTCCAATTGGTATCATAGCAGGTCCGTGTACAAACTGTGTCACAACCGACATTGACGATCTCTTGCTTTGATATGAGCAGTCGATTAACATATTCTGAGTGAGTTCTAGAAACCATCGATGTTGATTTGAATAAAGGCATTGATAATCTTTTTCATGAAAAACAAGGATTGATAAGGAAATTTAATGGACTTCATTGTGAACTATATATCAAGAATTCTGATCTTCGAGAAGGATCTGAAAGAGAAAGGGTTCTCCAAAAAGGAGCTGGATAATTAAATTCGTATTAACAAGGATATTGTTGCCATGTTAGCTGAATCAAAAACTATCTTAGAAAAAGTTCTTGAGGATTTTAAACCTGAAGAAAAAAACATCCAACTCCTTGAAGAATCTAAATCAACTTCTCTTGATTCTTGTTTAAAGTATTTTTGTCAATCAAGAGATAAATGAAGTTTTAGATTTGTTAAACCTGATCTGACTCAGATTTCATCAAAGGACCTGATGATGCTACCACAACTTCTGTCGTTTCCTGGATGTTTTTTAGTTCGTGCAATAATTACCAACATACATGTAAGCTCTTTACACAAAAGTTAAAAGATGCAAGTGTTCTACATAATGTTAGAGCATAGCTCGGTTGAACCCACCAAGCGTTGGTATGTCAAGTTTGGTTGTCATATTTTAGTGAATTAAAACTCATCTAAGAGTCGCTTGATTATGTACTAGAGACAACTTCGTATAGGTTAGACTAGAAAGTCTAGGAATATGAGACATACAAGTATTACTCGAAGACCTGAAGAACGTGAAGAAGTAACGAGCCACAACGACGACATCATCATTCCTCTTGAGGTTAGTAATATTGACTTGAACTGTTTAACGTATCTTTCAAGTCGTGCTATATTGAAAACATAACTGCAAAGCTGTGAATAAATATTTTACTCTAGTAGTGAGACATGATCATATGATCATAGTATTAAGGGAGTTAGACTACGAAGTATAACGTTTATCTTTTGAACGTCGTAGATATGACATCGACATAATCTCTCGAATGCTATTGTGATTATGTGTGTGGGTAAAGGTGAAGATGTCATCCTAGGAAACAATGTTTTACATTTGTTTAAAGGAAGTACATTCATGAACTTGTTTTATGAATCGAAATGGAAATTGCTAGGCTTATTGGTATTGTTATTCATTGCATATCTTTGGATTACCAATATGTGTGAGATGGTAGAACTGATCATAACTTGTTATGTATCTTGGTATAACTAATCACAATGCCTAGCTTATGATTTGGTACGACTAGTTTTGACTAATTAGTGTAACCGATCCTAAGTAATCTTTTTTTTTTTTTTTTTGCTTAACAATAAAATTTTATTAAAGACCAAAAAGTTCAAAAGAATTACAACTCAAGAAAAATTAAAAGCAAAAGAAATCAAAAAGAAGCCCAGTCTGGCTTTTAAAAAAATTTGAAATAAACTTTATCTGGGCTTTCCAGACAGCCCAAGAATGATGGTTTACTATCATATATTCTTTGTTCTCCCCTACCAAGAGCAGCTCCCCGTTTGGCCATGTTTTCAGCAGAGAAGTTAACTTCTCTGTAACTGTGAATGAAACTCCATGATAGCACCCCCAGCACATATCTTTTCCCATCTTGTTGTTGCAAACCAAGGGAGCATCTTACTAAGGAATGCATTCTTCACTGCTTGAGAATCTGTTCTGAAGACAAGTTCTTGGAATCCATTATGCATTGCCCATTCCCCTGCAATAAGTACAGCAAAGACCTCTGCATAAAAATTTGTAGATATGCCTAAACCTCCTGAAATTGCAAACACAAACTCCCATGTATGTGTTCTCCCAACTATACCATATCCAGCCATCCCTGGGTTTCCTTTAGAGGCCCCATCACAGCATAATAATAGTTTACCCTGACTTGGTAACTGGAAATAAATTTCTTTTACTATCAAGTTCTTTACCCTTCTAGTTTTCAATCCAAACTTTTTGAGAATTTGCAGATCATATTAACTATTCCACATATGTGCATTCATTCTTATATCACAGTCATATATGATTTTCATTATTCTCTGCTGAGTGACATTGATATCACACTTCTTGTCACCTTAAATGCAACCATTTCTCAAAAACCAGAGTTCCTTCATAGTGACAAAAGCACTCAACAACCATATTTCTTTGATAGCTGGGCTCTTGTTTTTTGCCAAATTGAATATTTCATCAAAAGATCTTGGATTTTTAAAGTTGAATATGCCACCAAGCCAACTCCAAATAATCTCACTGTAATTACAATACCAAAGCATATGATCTCTTGTTTCCTCCCTTTTCCTGCATAATATGCACCTTTAAACCATATGGAAATTTCTCTTCTTCATATTATCATCAGTTGCACAGATATTTCTCCCTAGTTTCCAAATGTTGCTATAAATACTAGGATGAATAGACTTGTGTCATACCTTTTTTGTCCAATGGAGAGGCGATCCTAAGTAATCACCTGAGATGGTATGATCGATATTTGTAATTGGTGTGACCGATCCTAGTAAATGGTATGACTGATCACAAAAGAGTTGTGTAATCGATCCTTGTAATTGGTTTAACCGGTCCTAGTACTTGGTATAACCGATCTTGGTAATTGGTGTAACTGATCCTAGTGACTGGTGTGACCGATCACAAGCAATACCATGAGTATATGGTAACCGGTCATGGTAATTGACGTAACCGATCCTGGTGACTGATGTAACCGGTCCTGGTAACTTGTGTTACCGATCACAAGTGTTCCATATTAAGGTATAACCGATCCTAGTGATTGGTAGAACCGATTCAACCCATGAATGTGATTTGATATTTGATCAATCACATAGTTGTCTTGGAATACATATGAACCAATTTTAAACTTGTTTGAAGTGTGGTATAATCGATTCCAAGATTGTAAATATGAAAGATGATTTACAAAGAAAAGATGTCAACATACTTTGACCACAACATTAACTCTTATCTTTTATTGTTCAAAGATATTCTTTAATTACTCAAGGGGATCCCGTTCCGAAATAAATTAAGAATCTTTTAATTAACGTTGTTAGTTTTATATGCTTTAATTACCAGCAATTAAATGCATATCTCTAGAGAATAAAAATTAGTAATGTGCATTTAATAATTGGAGATTTTCTATTGAGGGATTTCAGAAAATATTGGACAAAGCATTTCCTGGAATTATGAAAACTGATTGGGCACTTATTGCATATCTTGAGAATACTTTCGGTTTTGGAAATTCCTTGGTGTCCAAACATCCTTGGTTTATAAATACCTAAGTTTGTATTTCTAGAAAACTATCCTAAGAGCCAGGCAAACTTTATCTTTTTGTTGTTTCTGGTGGAGCCGTCTATCCGGAGAGGAAAGTACCCTAATTAGGTGAAATCTCTTACGACCGCTCGTTTAAAGACTTTTGTGGGATCAAGAAGCTCTACAAGTACCGTTGGTGGGAAACTAGATAATTGCAGTTTATTAGTTTTCGATTGATTTGATTGACTACCGGTTGTTGAACTTTGATTGCACCTAGTTTGTTTATTCTTGAGAATCTTCTCTTCTGATATAAGATTCACTCAAACTAGATCGAAGTGTCGACGGGATCTTTAGAACTGTTTGTAGATCTAAAGACATCTTGTGATAATCCATTGTTAACAGACTCCGTTCTGTGCGTGATTGATCACTAGAGATTCAAGTGGTGTTGTGCAGGTTTAATTGAATATTAAAGAAGATTTCTTATTGGTTTCTCATATCTTCGTGTAGCACAAAATTTGATCGGCTGAGATCCAACTAGAATCGTATTACTTCGATTGATTAGTTGTGTGAGATCGGTAACACCTAATAGTTCTCTTGAGACTTATTTTGAATGTTACAAATCTGAATCTTATTACTTAAGTAATAGAGATTGGATTGATCTAACCAGGCAAAGAAGTTTATTAGTTTAAACGGAAGAGCCTTTGCATATGACTTGAGATATCTTTATCTGGAAAAAATCAAGAGAGTTGTTACCAAACATATTTATTGTTCATTTACTGTTTGGAATACGATCCAAAGGAATTGTTCCAGTGCGTGCACTTATTGAATGTCGGAAGCGCAGATATACTGAAGAAACTAAGTGAACTAGGGTTAGTTGCTTGGTCTCAACTATACCAAGTTGGTTTAGATTTTGTGTTACTGCTTAATTCTAAGAGTATTCAATTCTGGACTAGGTCCCGAGGTTTTTCTTTGCGGTTTCCTCGTTAGCAAAATCTTGTTGTGTCATTTACTTTTCCTTTCCGCAATTATAATTGTTTTTATTATAATTTAAAGTAAATTACACAAACGTTAACTCCGCTTTGCTTGATAGTGATCCTATAGAGTTTGGTTAAGTCCGAACCTATTATCAAGTAATCACACTTTGATTTTTGTATTGTCTCGATCTCGTATGTGTAGACGATCACACAAAGTGTAAATACCGATTTGTCGTATTGTCTCGACTTTGTCCATAGACAATCACTTTCAGTAAGAGGACTTATAGGTGAATAATTCAAATATTTTGGTGTATTTGGGTACCCTCGTCTTTTCAATTAGTATCAGATCAGGCAAACACGAAAAGATCTAACAATCTGTGCTTGGTGCGATCCAACCTATAAGAATTGAATCCAACGAATGATTCAATTAATGTATTAGTAGGATTTGACTACTTCAAAGATTCGTGGTGGAAGACACGAATGAAGTATATGATACTCTTGTTCCTAAATTTGTTAGGAATTGAGATTATGCCTATGTATGTCTTGGTTGACCTACATAATTCCTCAGATATCATAGAATTGTATCTCATGGTATTGTTTAATAACAATGATACAATACTCTATGTGACATGTTGTATCTTAAAAATGCATAAGATTTTACATAAGATTTTTCATTATACGAACCATGACTATTCTGTTCTTAAAGTATTCGGGATCTTAAATATATTTTGGATCCGAAATATATGTGTGTGTGTGTGTGTGTGTGTGTGTGTGTGTGTGTGTGTGTGTGTGTGTGTGTGTGTGTGTGTGTGTGTGTGTGTGTGTGTGTGTGTGTGTGTGTGTGTGTGTGTGTATTTTGAGATCAAAGACTGTCAATATATCGCTGATTAGGATGCGAGTTTGGAACCTTTGTAAATTTACAAATAATGATTTTTCAGCTAATAATTTTAACAGTGGACTGCTTCATACACCCCACAACTGGATTTATGATTCTAAAGATTTTTTTAGCAAATATCTTGTTGTGTTCAAAATAGGTTTTGTATACTCTATTGGATAATTCTTGAGTGAATTTCGTAAGATATTATCAAGTTTTGGTAATTATAGAGTAAACAAATCTTTGGACATGAATATAGGATTAATCCGTAATATAGATCCAGTCCATGAAATATTGGTTTTCCAAAATAAAGACCTAGTTACAAAATCATATTTGTTTCCCCACAAACCAAAGTTTCCGATTTTGGAAGGATTTCCCAAAACCAGTTATTTCCGGAATTTGTTATCTTCACTCCTTATAAAAGAAGATTAATTTGTGTTGTTTTTACAAACATCTCGTAAGAGATTGTCCGGAATTGAAACTAGGGTTTTCCATACATCTTCGATTGTTGAAAATATGGGAAAAAGGAAAAACAGAGAAGAAACTGAAACTGATAACCTGGATTTGAATCCGTTTATTCCTGCTGGTGATATTGAGAAAATTAAGTATCCACACTTGATCAAATACAAACATGAACTTACAATCTTTGTGGATAGTACATGTTTTGAAAGATATCAAGCCTTAAAGGAAGTAAACTTCACTGCTGAGAAGAGGTTCGATTCAGATGTTTCAGAAAGCAAATATGTGAGTTTGTTCAAGACTGAAACTGGGGAAATATGTTTGGGCTTGAAAAATATTCACATAATATGGTAAGAATCTTTTATGCTAATATTCACAATATTGATCATGAGAATCTTACTTTTAGCACTCTTGTTGGATATACTTTTCACCATGTCGACAGAAAGATGATATCAAAGATCATCAATTACAAAGTGAAGGGAAATTATACGATTACTGATGTTGAAATTGAGCACGATAACATTTCAAAACGTACCAGTGGAAAATCTGTCGGCTGTAAAAATGGAAGAATGCTAACCAAGGAAATACCCTTTTACTTAAGGGTTTTCGGTAAACTTGCTATAGCAACTCTTTTTGCTTGTACAAGAGATACATCACAATGGGACAAGGAATTTTCTGAGTTTGTATACTTCCTTCTTGAAGGTAAAAAGAAAATTGATATATGTGAAATGATTATTAATCAAATGATCAAGATCTTCGAATCTATCAATGCCACAACGTCCCATAGAAATCTTGGATATCCCTGTCTCATCACCAGCTTGTGTGAACACAAAATGGGGAATAATTCGGAGATGAGAAAGTCACTAAAACTGTCTCTCAGGGAATTATCAAGCAAATGAGTAAAACTCGAAAAGAGAACTATTGTTTCAACTACTCAAATTTATAGCAATGGAGACCCCTTGTTTCATATTTTACATCTTGGAAGACAATTAAACTATATTCAGAAACAGTTAGCCTTTGCCTCTCGAAATGATCCAGAAACTTTTTGTGATGCCCAAACAAGAACATCATGAAGTTTCTCATTCCTTATACGGAAACGACATCTCCTTTCCAGGTGACCTTTATTTCCGCAATAGTGGCAAACATAAGGAATGTTCTTACCTCGATTTGTGTGTGCTGACTTTGGAGGCTGATATACTTTGCTCTTTCGAACTTTAACTTCCGGTGAAGGTATTTCACTTTTGCCATCAGTGGAAACCTTTTGATGAGAAAAATCACTAGACTTGACAAATTTTACCTCTTTGCTAATACTTGGAGCATCTATTCCCTTATAGCCCAATCCTCGTGTATCACGATGATTTTTACTTGCTCCTAGCATAGTGGTTAATTTGCTTGAACTAGTATTGAACTTTTTCAAGTCATCTTCCAACATCTTGATTTTATCAAGAGCAACAGCTAAATCAGCCTCAAGACGTTTTTCTCGAGTGAGAGAAGCGCTTTCTCTGTCAACAAAACTTGCTTGCTGGGAGTTAATCCTTCCTTCAATTTCTGCAAGTTTCTCTTTTAACAAGAAGTATTTTTGATAAACACGATCACATTCAAGTGACTTTCTACTCAGATTTTCCTTCGTATCTTTGAGGACTGATTCGCAAGAGCGATTCCGACCATAAAGACCACCGTAAATCCTTTTCAATTTCTTATTTTCTCGACAGAGAGGAGTCATAAGAGGTGTGACATGAGAAGTTGTAATCTTCTTCATTTTCCATGAATCCAAAAACTTAACATACTCTGAGACTTCCTCATCAACATCTCTATCAATATCTGAATCACCTTCATCAGAAAGTTTATCCAACTGTTCTTCTAGGAGTGTTTCCCAATCAACAGTTTTTACATCAAGAGAATGTTTAGATATTGACTTAGATGTGACAGTTCTCTCAGGTGAATCCAAGCTTTCAGAATCATCTGGTAATTTCTGGACTGGTGCGTTATTAGAGATAGAATCGTCCATAAAGTCAGATCGCTACAAACATAGACTTATAAGGTCTTTAGACGTGTTTGCCTGCTCTGATACCAATTGAAAAAGCGGGGGTACAACAACCACAACCAATATTTTGCTTAGCAATCTGTATGGAAAAACTCCAATATACTTTCTAGAGAATCAACTAGACAGTCAGACTCAATCTAGAAAAAAAGTATATCAAAGAGTTTATATCTCAATCTCTCGATTTGATCTTTACTCAAGCAAATAGAAATCTGCGAGTCTTTATCAAAGAGAGATAACTTGGATGGTACCAAAGACCAATATCCAAGTGTCAACCAATTTAAATCAACAACCAAAAGGTCGGATATTCTAATTGATTGAACAACGCACAACCTGTGATATTTCAATTATATAAACAAATATAATGCGTAATAGAAATAACACAGACCCCGGGACCTAGTCCAGATTGAACACACACTGTATTAAGCCGCTATAGACACTATCCTACTCCAAATTAACTTCGGTCTGGACTGTAGTTGAACCCCAATCAATCTCACACTGGTCCAAGGTACAGTTATGCTCCTACGTGTCTGATCCTAGAAGGATGCTATGTACTTGATTCCCTTAGCTATTCTCACCAACAACTAAGAGTTGCTACGACCCAAAGTCAAAGACTTTAATAAACAAATCTGTATCACACAGAAAAGTCTACGGTAATAGATAAATCTGTATCCCACGAATATACCTACGAGTTTTTGTTACGTCTTTTGATAAATCAAGGTGAATAGGAACCAATTGATAACCCGGACTTATATTCCCGAAGAATAGCCTAGTATTATCAATCACCTCACAATAATCTTAATCGACGCAGCGAAAAAAATATTGCGGAATCACAAACGATGAGACGAAGTGTTTGTGATTTCTTTTCTATCTTGCCTATCGGAGATATAAATCTCAAGCCAATTATTCCAATTGTACTCGTACGATATAAACATCAAGATCAGATCACACAACTACAAGAAAAGTAGTATCGGTCTGACTTCACAATCCCGATGAAGTCTTTAAGTCGTTAACCTGGCTTAGAGAAGAAAACCCAAGGTTAAAGGAGAATCGACCCTAGCTTATGCAATTAGTATCACACGTAAGGTGTGGGTATTAGGTTACCCAGTTGCTAGAGTTCTCCCTTATATAGTCTTTCAAATCAGGGTTTGCAATCAATGTTAGCTTAGTAACAAAGCATTCAATATTCACCGTTAGATGAAAACCTGATTAGATTCAAGCTAATATTTCTCAAACGTTGGATCGAAACCTTAGATTGTTACTCACAAATGAAATGTCCAATTTTGGGTTTATGTAACCGTTCCCAAACATTAACATTTGTTGGTTCAACAATAGTTAACCAAATGGTTACCATATGAGCAATTTCATATCAACCATATTTTTCTTCACCATAACTAGTTCAAATGACTCAAATGAACTAGTTAGAGAGTTGTTCAATTGCTTAGATCTTATGTAACTACACAAGACACAATCGAAGCAAAAAACGGTTTGATTCACTCGAATCGGTTCATGAACTTTATAGCCACGGTTTGCAAAAGCATTCCTTAGTTTATATAAACATGAGTTCAAGAACAACCGATTTAAGATATAACCTACTCAAGTTCGCGGACTGGGTTCATGGACTTAAGCTCACGGAAGGAGTTCACAAACTCCAGCAGAAATTCTCGGGTCGAGAACTTCCGCCAGTTCGCGGACTTGGCTCACGCCACATTCCGTTTCTATTGATCAACAAAGTTCGCAAACTTTGGTTCAAGGAATAAGTACTTATACATATATGTGTTTCCACAACAATGCTTATATCCTACCAATGGTTATGTAATATAAACTCTCATTTCAATCATTGAAACATTCTCAGAGGACATTATATAGCCGTTATTCACAGACCATTTTTCGTCAAAGCAATTTTCAAAGTGATTGAAACATAACATGACATTCGTCACTAGGTAAAGATGAATTTGGATAAAGCGAAAGCTTACCAACACATATTTCGAGAAATAGATAGGCGAGTTAAACTCGGCTCGAAATAACAAATGTGTATAATGAAAGTCTATATATCAAAACGACTTTTGTCTCAAGAATAGGAGATAGAGTAAATAGACTTTTGAGTGACAGATAAGTTCAAGTCTCCACATACCTTTTAGTCGATGAAGTTCCACCAGTTCCTTGAGTAGTCCTTCGTCTTGTATGATGATTGCCATGGATTCTTGAGCTCAACTACACTTTCTATCCTAGTCCGAGACCTTTAGCTATAATAGGCTAGAAATCAAGACTTATAGTTTTGATCACTAACATTGACAAACATGCTTGAGATAGCAACGCATGCGAGTTCGACCGAGCAGTGCTCTAACAGATCGTCTATGGATACGAGATCGAGACAATACGACAACAAGATAACTTACGTGATTGACTATGGATACAAGATCGAGAAAATACAACAACGAAGTATGTTTACTTGATAAAAGGTTCGGACTTAACCAAACACAATAGGACTACTATCAACTAAATAGGAATTAACGTTTGTGTATTTTACTTTTAATTATAATAAAAACAATTATAATTGAGGAAATAGAAAAGTAAAAGACATGGCAAGATTTTGTTAATGAGGAAACCGAAAATACAGAAAAACCCCGAGACCTTGTCCAGAATTGAATACTCTCAAGATTAAGCCGTTATACAAAATCTAAACCAACTTCGTATAGTTGAGACCATGCAACTAAACCTATAGTTCACCTAGTTCCGTCTGTATCCCTGCTCCTCCAACTTGTTAATAAGTCACGCGCTTGGAATAATTCCTTTAGTTCGTATTCCAAATAGTAAATAAACAACAAATTTTTTCGGTAACAACTCTTTTCAATCAAGTGATATGAGTTCGACAAAAGGCTCTTTCGTTTATCCCAATATAAACTCCTTTGTCAGGTTCTTAGATCTATCTTATCAACAACTACCAAAGTAATTCCAAGATTCCAAGATTGTAAATATGAAAGATGATTTACGAAGAAAAGATGTCAACATACTTTGATCACCAACAATAACTCTTATCTTTTATTGTTCAAAGATATTCCTTAATTACTCAAGAAGGGTAAGGCAACTCGGCGACCATCGACTGAGTTGAGCTCTGCAACTCGGCGACTGAATCGGCGAAAATTTTCGTTTCTCGAATTTCGATCTTCTTCATTAACTCAGGTGAGAATTGATTGTAATCTGGTAATAACGATCTTTGATGATTGGCGTTTATTCTTTTGATTGGATCTTTAATTCTTAGTGTAGATTTAAATTAGTTGTTAAGTGTGAATCTAGAAATGGGTTCATCTGTAGTTGATTTGGATAAACCGTATGAAGAGGCTCCATCGATTGATTTAAGCTCTGGAACTGAGGATCGATGTTTTGCTTGGCAATTTTCTTTGATAGGTCGTTTAGATCTACTTCATCTTAAATTTTCAGATGCTGTTACCAACCTCAAAAACCAGTGGAAATTAGTTGGTCAGTGCAAAATGATTCCCTTAGGAAAGGGTTTTTTCACTATTAAGCTTGATAATCAAAGTGATCAAAATATGATTAAGGCTGGAAAATGGGAAGTAGCAAGTCGGTATTGTGGATACGGAAATGGATTCCAAACTTTTCGGCTTGAGAAAATTTTAGAACATCAAATGCTTCTGATCTGGGTTCAATTTCCTGGTTTGAGTTTAGAATTTTGGGATGAGAAGACATTGTTCACTATTGGTAGAGCATTAGGGGAACCTATTAAGGTTGATGAAGCTACTCTGAACTATGATAATGGATACTATGCTAGAATGTTAATTAATATTGATTTTGCAAGAAAAATCCCAAATAAAATATGGATTAAAACAAAGTTTGGAGGGTTTATGCAGTCTATTATTCTTATAAAGCCACCTAAGTTCTGCAATCATTGCAAAATAGTAGGTCATCTTCAACTTGAATGTAGAGCTTCAAAAAAGAATGAAGATCAGCAAATTCCTGAGGTTACTCCTGGTGGAAAAAGTGATAATGTTCAAGAACAAGGAAGTAAACATTCCCAAGTAAAAATTATGGAGAAATTTGATATTTGTGAGACTCCTGTTACTCATATACATCAACAATCTCATTCGTGTCACAAGATTCAATCAAGATTAATTCTGGAATTTTTGATGTTCGAATAATGAGGAAGAAATTGTTGATGATCATATTGAAGCTTTGAAGTTCTAAAATTGTTTCAACAAACTTAGAGGAGAATACTTGTTGTCAAGTATATAAATGGAAAAGATGGTTCTATCTCAGAAGAAAGAATACCATCTACTTCTTGGTCCAAAATTATTCAAAAGCCTGCTACAATGGGTTCTTCCAGTTCAGTGCAGGATAAGGTAACTACAAACACCAAAAATGGTAATTCTCAAAATTCAGATAATATTCAAGTTTCAACAAATATCCAAATTCCTAGTAAATACAATTTTAGGAAAAATCCAGGAAAAGGGGGCACTAAAGGTCCCCAATCAAAGCAATGAAGGTTATATATTGGAACCTAAGAGGCCTAAGGAGAGCTAGGTCTCAGATAAGTTAAGGTCTCTCATCAAACAATTTAATCCTTCAATAGTTTGGGTTCTTTGAACCCAAAGTTTATTGTAATTCTTCTTTTCGTAGTAGCTTAAATTACTGGGCATGACAAGTATGGTAATCCACAATTGCTTTCTAACATGAAAGGTAATATATGGTTGTTTTGGAATCAAAATTTATCTCGCTCCCTCTGTTATTTCTTTATCTAGTCAAATGATTACAGTGGAAATTGGAGGTGTTCTGGTTTCTGGTGTTCATGCACATGTTGGTGCTGTTCAGAGAAGATACTTATGGTCAGAGATGGTGCACATCAGTCAACTTCAACTGCCTTGGCTAGTTATAGGGGACTTTAATGTTATTACTTCTGTAGATGAAAAGGTGGGAGGAAAAAGCCCTAATAAAAGATCAATGCTGGATTTCACTAATTGTTTGGATGAATGTGAACTTTCTCAAGCTCCAAAAACTGGTTTAGAATTTTCCTGGTCTAACTGTCAACAAGGTACTAGAAGAATTTTGTGCAATTTGGATAGAGCAGTGTTTAATAATTTGTGGCAGCAGAAATATGAATCTTGGTCTTATAAAGTTGGGTTAAGGGTTGCTTCTGATCATTCGCCTCTTTTGGGTGGATGCAATCAAATCCCTAAGCCTAGTAATGTGCCTATGAAGTTTCAACAAGTGTGGCTTTCACACCCTAATTTCTTGGAGGTTGTTGCTAATAGTTGGTCCGGCTATACAAGGTGATCCGGCTTTTGTGTTTCAACAAAAATTAAAAAGGCTAAAAATGGTCCTCAAAGAATGGAATTGGAGTGTTTTGGCAACGTGCATACTCAAATTAAACAAGAAAAAAAAAATTGTTCAAGAAGCAATGGAGCAATCTGATGCAAATCCTTTTGATGAAGCTGCTCTTAATAATTTGGTTCAAGCACAAAATAATTTTAATTCTAAAGAAGTGCAGCTCAACACTTTCCTCAAGCACAAAGCAAGAATAAGGTGGATTAAAGAAGGGGCATCAAACACTGGATTTCTTCATGCAAACCTCAAAATAAATCAAGGAAGGAATAATATTTCTGAATTGGAGGATAGAAATGGTAATATCATAAATGATCAAGCAAGGATTGCTGACACTTTAGTTCATCACTTTGAAGAAAAGTTTAAATATCAGCCTGTTGATCTGTGTGATTCCTTACTAGATGAAATCCCTAATGTAATTACCAGTGAGGAACAATTCATGCTAAATAAAACCCCAGAAGAAGAGGAAATCAAAGAAACCGTTTTTAGCATGGATCCTAATAGCTCCCCTGGACCAGATGGAGTGGCTGGTTGGTTCTACAAGGCTTGTTGGCACATAATTGGAAATGACCTTGTTCAAGCTATTCAATTTCTTTGGAAAAGGAAGTTCATCCCAAAAGGTTTAAATTCAAACTTCTTAGTCTTACTTCCAAAAGTTGAAGGTGCAAGGAGTCCTAATCAATTTAGACCAATTGGTCTTAGTAATGTAAGTTTCAAAAATTTTACAAAAATTATGGCTACTAGACTGAGTACTCTTATGCATAAGTTAATTTCACCACAACAAGCTGCTTTTGTTAAGGGGAGATGTATCCAAGAGCAAATTTTATTAGCTTCAGAAATGGTCAATGAGATGCACAAGAAAAGAAGATGTGGAAATGTGGGGCTTAAAATCGATATATCCCAGGCTTATGACTCTGTAAGTTGGCAATTTCTATTTCAAGTTCTTATAAAGTTTGGTTTTTCTGAAGAGTGGTGTGAATGGTTACATACATTATTCAAATCAGCTAGAATTTCTGTTATGGTGAATGGAGGGCCTTGTGGTTTTTTCTCAGTGGGAAGGGGTCTTAGGCAGGGTGATCCCCTTTCTCCAATGCTTTTTGTGTTGATGGAAGAAGCTCTCAGTAGGAAGATCACTCAGAGTGTTAAGGATGGTATAATAAAGCCAATGGTGGTGAGGAATGGGATTCATCCAACTCATCTGTTTTTTGCAGATGATGTTTTCATCTTTTGTAATGGAGAGAAAAGAAGCCTTTTAAATCTTATTAAGCTATTAGAAGAGTACCAGAATGGCTCTGGCCAAATTATTAATAAGAGTAAGAGCAAGCTTTTTGTAGAAGGTACAACTGAACTGAGAAGAAACTTAATAAAAGAAATTGTGCAAATGGAGTTGAGTAGATTTCCGATAAATACTTGGGAGTAGTTCTTAAAATTTGGGAGAGTAAAATACGTCATGTATGGCCAATGGTTGAGATGATGCGAGAAAAAAAATTAGCAACTTGGAAAGGCAAACTGTTATCTTTTCAAGAAAGACTAGTTCTAGTAAAAACTGTTCTGTGTAGCTTGCCTATGTATAACATGTCGGTGTACAAATGGCCTGCTTTTAATTAAAATTTGTGAAAGAATTATAAGAAATTTTATTTGGTCCAGTGATGGAGAGACTAGAAGGTACACTATCTTTTCTTGGAAGAAAGTTTGCACTCCTTACGATGTGAAGGAGGTTTGGGTATTCAAAGACTGGAGTGTATGAATAAAGCTTTACTCATGAAGATGATGTGGAAAATTCACAAGTCAAGATGATTGGGCTAGGTTTTTTAAAGCCAAATACCGAGAATAAGTATGGCGGTGGAACACTCAATGGCGGCTCTCTTCCTGCTTGGCCGAGGCCTTAAATGGGCATGGGATGCTATCAAAGAAGATATCAGATATATAATTGGAGATGGAAAGCACATTTCTGTATGGTTTGATCCTTGGCTAGGGGAAAAGACACTAATTGACCAAGTGGGATTTAATTCTTTTGTTAAAGACAATCCCTTGTTAAAAGTCTCGGATTTCTCAAGAATGGTGAGTGGTCTATTCTGTTGCTTTGCAAAGCATGTAATTCCATCTATTACTTTGCCAATTGTTGCAGGTGGGAGTGATGAAATTGTATGGATAAATAATCTTAAAGGTTCGATGAATCAGTTCATGAAGCCGCTTTAAAATAAGACACAAGGAACCAAAATTATGGTGGACTAGAAATGTATGGAATTCTTTCATTCATCCTAGTGTGGCGAGGTAATGTATGGAAATTGATCCAAGGTGTTTATGTAGATGATGCCATAATGGTGAAGAAGGGTTATGACATGGTTTCAAGATGTTGTATTTGTGAGAAAGCCCAAGATAGTATGAACCATCTGTATGGGAGTGTGCATTTAGCTCTACAATTTGGGAGTGGATCATTTTCTCTTTCGTTTTGACATCCCTAAAGACTTTAATGATATTTGGAGGAGAGCAAGACATAAAAGTCCCTTAATTCGGCAAGTATGGCTCTGGCGGCATGCATTATCCTCAAGGAGTTATGGTTCGAAAAATAAGCAATTTTTGATGAAGTTAAGCCAAATATTATCGGTTTCAAGTGCGAGTTATCAATCTTATTTCGAAGGAGGTTTGAGGATTATTGCAATAAATGGAATCGAATTATGATGATCATATTATAGCAAAGATTTCAATTGGTGTCGGGAAATCAAAGTTTCAATGCATTAAAGAATGTCAATGGTTTCCCCCTGAACATGACATTACTATGTTTTGTTGTGATGGATCTTCTTTGGGTAATCCTGGAGCTGCAGGGTTTGGAGTAATAGTTAGAGATCATAATTGCCAGGTTCTTGGTACTTTAGCAGGTGGAATTGGGATAGCATCCAATTACTTTGCAGAGGTGTATGCTGTTATTTGTGCTCTAGAGCTTGCTATTGAATGGGGTAAACGAGAAAATTTTGATTGTTTCGATTCTAAAGCAAATGGTGAATGACTTTGCTCAACAAAGGGTGCCTTGGTTTGTTAGAGGGAGATGGAGGAAGGTGTGAGGAAATTATCTCAAATCGGTTTCTTGCCTTGCTTTAGGGAGGTGAATTTTCGGCGGATGGAATTGCTAAAACAGGTGCCTTACTAGCCCCGGGGAGAAAGGCAAATTTGTATTGGTAGACCTTCATCTCTCAGTTAGAGTTGAAATGCCTAATGTTGGCTATTTCGGGTTTTGTTGATTTAGGGTGTGGGCTGTTATTGGGCTTTTGAGTGATTTTTAGTTGTTTGAGTTGGGGCTTGTGTAGGTTTTTTTGTTTCGTTTTCTTTTTGGGTTTCTTTTGATATGTTTTCTTGTTGTAAATTTTCTTTTTATCAATAATAATCATGTGATTTAAAAAAAAAAAAAAAAAAAAAAAAAAATTACTCAAGAAGATCCCGGTCCGAAATAAATTAAGAATCTTTTAATTAAGGTTATTAGTTTTATATGCTTTAATTACCAGCAATTAAATGCATAGCTCTAGAGAATAAAAATTAGTAATGTGCATTTACTAATTGGAGATTTTCTATTGAGAGATATCGGAAAATGTTGGACAAAGCATTTCCTGGAATTATGAAAACCGATTGGGAATTTATTGCATATCTTGAGAATACTTTCGGTTTTGGAAATTCCTTGGTGTCCAAACATCCTTGGTCTATAAATACCTAAGTTTGCATTTCTAGCAAACTATCCTAAAATTCAGGCAAACTTCATCTTTTTGTTGTTTCTGGTGGAGCCGTCTATCCGGAGAGGAAAGTACCCTAATTAGGTGAAATCTCTTACGACCGCTCGTTTAAAGACTTATGTGGGATCAAGAAGCTCTACGAGTACCGTTGGTGGGAAACTAGATAGTTGCAGTTTATTAGTTTTCGATTGATTTGATTGAATGACGGTTGTTGAACTTTGATTACACCTAGTTTGTTTATTCTTGAGAATCTTCTCTTCTGATATAAGATTCACTCAAACTAGATAGAATTGTCGACGGGATCTTTAGAACTGTTTGTAGATCTAAAGACATCTTGTGATAATCCATTGTTAACAGACTCTATTTTGTGCGTGATTGATCACAAGAGATTCAAGTGGTGTTGTGCAGGTTTAATTGAAGATTAAAGAAGATTTGAAGACAAAGAAGATTTCTTATTGGTTTCTCATATCTTTGTGTAGCACAAACCTTGACCGGCTGAGATCCAACTAGAAACGGATTTATTCGATTGATTAGTTGCATAAGATCGGTAACACCTAATAGTTCTCTTGAGATGTATTTTGATTGTTACAAATCCGAATCTTATTACTTAGGTAATAGAGATTGGATTGATCTAACCAGGCAAAGGAGTTTATTAGTTTAAACGGAAGAGCCTTTGCATATGACTTGAGATATCTTTATCTGGAAAGAATCAAGAGAGTTGTTACCAAACAGATTTATTGTTAATTTACTGTTTGGAATAAGGCTGCACATGGTCCGGTACGGCCCGGTTTTCTTATGGAACCGGTCCCTGTACCTGGTGTTTATCGGTACCTCATTTTGAGGACATGTACCCGGACCTGTACATTTAAGAATGCATTGGTGGGCCCGTATGAGGACTCTAACGAGGGAACCGGTGCGAAGCCTATGGGCGCCCACTTCATCTTTGCCACTGGATATGTGCCAGTCCGATACCACTCCGGTACCGGGTTTTTACCCATATTTTGACACAGATAAGGAAAAAAAACTTCATCTGAATGAACTGATAGAACCAAAAAAAAAAATATAACACTGCAATTTCAAGCATTCAACAACATCATCTCATACTTGCCCAAACTTGACCCTAATTATTTGAGTTAGCTACACAAGACACAAGTTCATGTTCAATACTAGAAAAAAAATTTCAATCAGACACAGAGGTAGCCAAACAAAGAGACACAAAATCACACAAGAGAGATTGAACAAAGACCGTCAGAATAAGTCCATCAACAGTAACACAACAACTCAATCCTCTATAGGTGTAGTCCATCAACATCAACTCATCCCTCCCCTGTAAGTCAACATCTCTATATTCATAAATTGTAGGAACAACAACAATATCTCATCGATTAAACCCATCATCAGTTTCATACTCGAACCCAATCTGAATTTCATCTCAAATTAATTTCAGTTTCAGTTATTCAATCGGCTTGAATCTCGAACATAACTCCTCGCTATACTTCATTCATGTCAACAGCAGCAATTTTGTTTTCTCTATTGCAGATACAAATCGAAACCCTAATTCTTTATCTCTCCCGATTCCTTCAAAATTACCCAAAATCAGATGATGGTGGTGGTGGTGCTGGTGATGAAGAAGGTGGTGGTGGTGGTGAATCTGATATATAGACTCAAAGTCAGAGAGTGAAGAAGAATAAAATGAAGTGAGCGATGGTGTTCCTGTTCTTGAGCTTTGAGAAAAAAGGAAGAAGAATTGTCGATTCTCGAGAGATAAAATTACTACTAATACCTAGAATCAATGGACATGATTAAATCAAATAACAAGATCGAATGCTATTATTAACCGGTTCTTTTGGTCCGGTTCTTCCCCAGAACCAGTGTTTGTACCGGTCTACTCCGGTTCTTGAATTTCAGTCCCGGTCCCTATACCGTTTACTCCAAAGATGTCGGTCCGGTGCTTTCGGTTCCAGTCCGATCCAGGGAATACTGACCGGTTCTTGTGCAGCCTTAGTTTGGAATACGATCCAAAGGAATTGTTCTAGTGCGTGCACTTATTGAATATCGGAAGTGCATGGATACTGAAGAAACTAAGTGAACTAGGGTAAGTTGCTTGGTCTCAACTATACGAAGTTGGTTTAAATTTTGTATAGCGGCTTGATTATGAGAGTATTCAATTACGGACTAGGTCCCGAGGTTTTTTTCGTATTTGCGGTTTGCTCGTTAACAAAATCTTGTTGTATCATTTACTTTTCCTTTCCGCAATTAAAATTGTTGTTATTATAATTTAAAGTAAATTACACAAATGTTAACTCCTCTTTACTTGATAGTGATCCTATAGAGTTTGGTTAAGTCCGAACCTATTATCAAGTAATCACACTTTGATTGTTATATTGTCTCGATCTCGTACCCATAGACGATCACACAAAGTGTGAATACCGATTTGTCGTATTGTCTCGACTTTGTCCATAGACAATCACTTTCGGTAAGAGGACTTATAGGTGGATAATTTAAAGATTGTGGTGTATTTGGGTACCCTCGTCTTTTCCCACAAAAACGCTGGGAAACTTCTGTCCAATATTAAAATACTTACAAAAGGAAAAACAAGATATCCTAACCTAGGGAAAAGTAATGTCAATCTGGGAGTTTTGCCTTAAAGTCAACCTCACCCTTTCAGTGGTTTCTCGATAGTGGGTATAGCCGACACATGAAAGGTGACCTTTCATGGTTCGTGAATATAGACGATTTCAAGGGAGGACCCGTGACTTTTGGAGATGAGAGTTGTTGCTACTTGCTACATCAGCAAAAAGGGGACGATCAAACTTCCAGAGGTGCCTTAAATTCATGATGTTGTTTATGTCAAAGGTATATATGCTAATCTACTTTATGTTAGTCAAATCTGTGACAAAGGCCATAAAGTTATCTTCAATGCTAAAAGATGTGACATTGAAGATAAGTCTGGAAAAGTAATTTTTTTCATGGCATTCGTGGTAAAAAAAAAAAAAAAAACTATTATCTTCGTTTTTAAATACTATTATCTTCTTGATATTAAATTTAATATTTCTTATAACTTGACTAAGGTGGAATCTAATCAAATTTGGCATTAACGTTTAGGTCACATCAATTATCGCCTCATTGGCAATATCATTTACAAAGAACTTGTAAAAGGTGTACCCAAAATCAGTGCCAAAGTATTTGGTGTTTGTGGTGCTTGTCAAAAAGGTAAACAATCTAGAGTTCCATATAAGTCATCACAAGACATTACCACCAAAGCTTCACTTGATTTAATTCATATGGATTTTTTTGGACCAATCCAACAACCTACTGTTGGAGGGAAGACATATGCCTTGGTAATGGTTGATGACTACACCAGATTCACTTGGGTGGCATTCCTTGCACATAAAAATGATACCCTAAATGAATTTAAGATTATTGTAAATAAAATCTAGAACGAACAAGGTCGCGGACTAAAGAAATTAGGAGCGATCGTGGAACAGAATTTAAAGATACTAAGGTATTTGAGTTTTGTGACATAATAGGTATTATTCAACAAAATTCTCCACAATAACTCCACAAGCTAATGGAATTGCATAAAGGAATAACATAAAAATCAAAGAAATGGCCAGGGAAATGCTCCATAACAAAAACTTACCGTTAAAGTTTTGGGGAGAAGCTGTCTTTAAATCATGTTATTTGATCAACCATGTATACCTACGGTCACGAACCCTAAATACTCCTTATAAGTTGTGGTACAGTAAGAAACCTAACTTGAGTTATTTTCATGTGTTTAGTAGTAAATGCTACTTTCTCAAGGATCGAGTACAAAAAGGGAAATTTGATTCTAAAAGTGACGAATGAATTTTCCTCGACTACGCCTCAGATAGTTGTTGATTCCAAGTTTATAATCTCAGAACCAACATTATGATGGAATATGTAAATGTTTTTATTGATGATCTGAGCAGTTTTCATCATGATAATACTCCTGCTAAGTTGTTTGATATGGAAACAACTGAGAAATTAAAAAAATTACCAACATCAGTAGAAGTTGTTCCAACGGTTACTGACCTTGATGTGACTGGTCACGAGGAGAAAATCCCTGAAAAGGGTGTCCCTATTGAACGTACCCTTGCTAGAAATCTTTGGTTTCGAAGGGATCATGGTACCAACAATATCATTGGGGAACATACTCTACTGGTAAGATACGAGGTCAGCTCCAAAACGTATGCAACTATGCATGCTACCTGTCTCAAGTTGAGCCCACAAATGATGATGCAGCGTTGAATGATCCTGTCTGGGTTAGTGCTATGCACAATAAGATAAATCAATTCTAGCGACATGAGGTTTGGAATCTTGTTCCTCGTCCTTCTGATGTAAATATATTGTAGGTACTAAATGGATATATAAGAACATGTCATATGAATTTGGAAAGGTGGTTTGAAATAAAGGAAGACTTGTCGCTCAAGGTTATTTACAGATTGAAGGAATTGACTTTGATGAAACCTTCACTCTTGCTGCACGTCTTGAGTCCATATGTTTGCTATTAACTCATACTTGTTTTCTCAAGATTAATCTATATCAAATGAACGTTAAATCCACATTCATAAGTAGGTGTCTTAAGTAAGAGGTCTATGTGGATCAACATAAAGGATTTGTGAAAAGACAAGGGTACCCAAATACACCACAATTTTTTTGTTTCAACCTATAAGTCCTCTTACCAAGTGTCATCGTCTATGGACAAAGTCGAGATAATATAACAACTTTGGTATTCACACTTTCTGTGATCGTCTATGGATACGAGATCGAGACAACACGACAGACAAAGTGTGATACTTGATAATATGTTCGGACTTAACCAAATTCTATAGGATCACTATCAAGTATAACAGAGTTAACGTAAAGTGAAATTTACTTTAATTATAATAAAAAAATTATAATGCGGAAAGGTAAAGTAAATGGCACAACAAGATTTTGTTAATGAGGAAACTGCAAATGCAGAAAAACCTCGGGACCTAGTCCAGAATTGAATACTCTCAGAATTAAGCCGTTATACAAAATCTAAACCAAATTCGTATAGTTGAGACCAAGCAGACTACCCCAAGTTCACTTAGTTTCCTCAGTATCCATGCGCTTCCGACTTCAAGAGTCACGCACTGGTATAATTCCTTTTGATCGTATTCCAAATAATAAAGGAATAACGAATCTTTTTGGTAACAACTCTATTGATTCTTTAAGATAAAGGTATCTTAAGTCATACGCAAATTTTATTCCGTTTAATCTAATAAACTCCTTTGCCTGGTTAGATCAATCTAACTTTAACTATTGAAATAGTTAAGTCTAGATTCGCAATCAATTAATATAGATCTCAAAGAGAAACTATAAAGCGATGCCGATATCACGCAACTAATTAATCGAATAAATCCGATTTTAGTTGGATTCCAGCCGATCAAGGTTTGTACACACAACATGATACGAAAACCATCTTATTCATCTTCAAATCTTCTTTAATCTTCAATATACCTGCACAACACCACTTGAATCTCTTGTGATGAATCACACACAAAACGGAGTCTATTAACAATGGATTATCACAAGATGTCTTTAGATCTAACAACGGTTCTAAAATATACGAAGTTGACTTTCTAGTATAACCTAAATGAAGTTGACTTTAGTATTTAATCAAGCGACTTTAGATGAGTTTTGACACACTAAAATATGACAACTAAACTTGACATACCAATGCTTGGTGAGTTCAACCGAGCTATGCTCTAACGATTTAAAGTCTAATAAATCTCAATTATGTCTTTAAGGTCAATTAAACATTATGTGGATTTAAACAAGCTGCATGAGCATAATATGAAAATCTAACAACTTCTCTTCTTAGAAAAGGTTTTGCTAAAGGATGAGATAACAAAACGATTTTTATCAAATGGAGTGGAAAGGATGTTTTAATAGCTTAGATCTATGTAGATGATATCATCTGCGAATCAACATCCAAGAAAATTGCTGAAGAATTACAGACCACCTTGGGGAAGGAATTTGAAACGAGCAATGTTTGTGAATTAAAATACTTCTTAGGGCTGCAAATTCAATAGCATAAGGATAGAATTTATATTTCTCAAGAGAAACATGCCAAAGAACTTGTTCACAAGTTTGACCTTGAAAAATCCACTTCTAAGCTCACTCCCATGGCCACAACTGGGAAACTACAGAGATACGAGAATGTTGTCAAAGTACATCAAAAACTCTATAGATCCATTATTGGGAGTCTGTTATATCTAACAACAACAAAACCATACATTATTTATAATATTGTTGTTATGCAAGATCTCAAGAAGATCCCAAAGAGTCTCATCTTGCAGCCGCAAAAAGAGTCATCTGATATGTTAAAAACACCATTCGCTATGGTTTATCCTATACCTTTGATACTAACATTGAACTTACTGCATATTCTGATGCAAATTGGGTAGGTTGTGTGGAAGACAAAAAAGGTACATCATGAGTATTTTTTCATGTGTGTCTAAATCTCGTGGCTTCGCATAGCAAGAAGCAAAACTCACAGTCATTGTCAACATGTGAAGCTGAACACATTACTGCGGGTTTATGTTGTACTCAACTCTTATGAATGAAACAAATGCTTGCATATTATGGAACAAATACTATAACTATGAAAATCTTCGGTGACTGTTTTGGGGTAAAAACTGATTCTGCTGGAAATGGTAAATTTGGCGGTGTGCCGCCGAGAAACAAATCTAAACCCTAAACAAATGCACTGCACGAGAGTACTTTAGATTCGAGAGATCAATCTGTACAATCCTGGCCTAAACCAAGAAATGGCCATTCCAGTCTTGCTTCGGTCACAAAGTGAAGGAGAAGGGTTGATCTTAGGGAGGGAAGCGAAGAAGGTGTTGAGATCAAAATATTGAATTTTGAGGGTGTGGTTATTTTATGACTTGTATCGAGAATTTGGAGGCGGCTTGTGGAATGTAAGCTATCAGTTCTTTTTTTTGTTTTTTCGAATACTTGTGTTATTGTTAACCAAAACTCCGTTGTTGGTCGAAAAAGGTTGAAAACCTATTTATACAAGTCATTGAGCACCCTTGATCTCGTAGGAAGTGGAGACAGTTAAGTAGTGGAGAAGTGGGGTTGTGTAGAAGCGGTTCACCATCACGTTCCCATTGTGATGGGAAACTGGTCAGACTTACACCCACTATTCTCTTACTGCTATTTAACCGTCCGTGCTTTCCTGACACTTTCTTGTAATGAGAGCGTTGCACGCCGCATGCTGTAAACTACCAGACCAATACCCTGATGAGTATCCCCCAGTTTGTGACATGTTTGATGTCTCGGGTGGTTCGTAGAAAAATGTGCAATAAGTTGCTGAGTGGGTCTAATGTGCAAGACCTAGTCGGCATAATGGCATATTGGCGCCTGCATAGTGGCATAGTGGCGCCTACTAGTGGCACAATGGCAAAGTGGCGTCTGCTAGTGGCTAAGTGGCGAGGTGGCGCCTGCCAATGGCGTAGCGGCAAGGTGGCAAAGTGGTGCCTGCCAATGGCATAGCGGCAAAGTGGTACCTGCCAGTGGCATAGTGGCGAAGTGGCACCTACTATATCTTGGCATATTGGTGTTAGATCCAAATATGGCTCAATGATATTAGCTCTAGTTGCCACATCGAACTTAATGCCTAAGTGATGTTATTTTGCATGGGACGCATAGCGGTCTTAACCAAATTAGGGTTTGGCATGTCAAAGCCCTAATTAGTGTGTGCGGATATGTTGACGCGACGACCACTAGGTGTTGGCGCGGTTTAACCTCATTCTAAATGCGTGTGGCGCATTTAGAACGACCTGATTGGTCGATGAAAAGGGGGTCGGTAAGCAGCATGGGGACGACCTCATTCTAAATGTGTGTGGCGCATTTAGAGCGACCTGATTGGTCGATGGGAGAGGGGGCGGCAAGAGAAACATGGAGCGTGGCCAACGGCCACAGGCGGCGCCTATTGGAGCGGATTGGCCGGCAATGTGACGTGGCCGCGCCTCTTTTGTCATTGCTCTTATTTGCCACAATTCCTCTTTTATTTCTGTTTTCTGGTAGGACTTTGCTCCTACTAGCTCCATGGCGGATCAGTTTCCTAGTTTACCTAGGTTTGGCCTCGACCAATAGGGTTGAGATATTTGCACAAGGCGCAAAAGACCTAATTTTTGCAAATAAGTAAAATTAGGTTAGAAAATTGAATTTCGTGAGCTGACACAAAATTAAACAGTTTTCGATAAACTATTTGTGCGTTGGCACAAGAAATCTCTTTATCAGAGAGCGGTACAACTTGCGTGTTCCTGAGTATTTTCATGCAGATCTAAATACGGCACTTCGGAAATTCATGCTACTCATTGCGAGTGAACAATAATTGTCATGTCATACCAATATTAAGAGTTCAATTGGGAACATAGCATAGGAAAATACTCGACCGATCGTACATTAGTGAATATTGTAAGCGAGAGTTTAATAAAATTTATAAAATATTTGGGATTGTTGCTACATGCAACATTCTGGATAAATTTATATACATATACTGAATTTCTCAATACATATGTAAGTAAAGAGGCTTGGGCACTCATAACTCTTAAATGGATCGGCTTCTTTGAAGAACGATAGAGCATTTAATACAGGGTTTTACAATCTTATCCCTGAACTAAAAACCACCATCAACAATAACTCAAGTGTGATTCAAATAACTGAGAATCCTGTTGAGCAATCAAGAAGAAAGCACATTAAGATATCATTTTATAAGAGATCTCTTTGAGGTGGTGAAAACGCGGAGGGTACCAAAATACACCACCAATTTTTTCGTTCGGACCTATGAGACAGAACCTAATACAATTAGAAGTAAACCAACTTAATGATCATTCGATAATATGTATACGTGAACTGAATTCCAACAAGAGTGAATCTTGTAATCTATATTTTAATATACGAATTCCAAGAACAAGTCTTGTAGGTTCACTACAGTTTTAATTAAAAAACTGTTTAGGTTGATTATCGAATCACTTGCGTTTACTTGGTGATTCCAAAGATTAATTTCCAAGTATCAATCAAGTGTATCCAACAAGCAAGGATGTACATATCTACTTTAATTGATTAACGCACAACCCGTGATATTTCAATTATAAAGATAAACAATATAATGCGGAAAAAGAAATAACACAGACACAGAGAATTTTGTTAACGAGGAAAACTGCAAGTGCAGAAAACCCCAGGGATCTAGTCCAGTTTGAACACCGATGTGTATTAAGACGCTACAAACACTAGCCTACTACCAATTAACTTTGGACTGGAATGTAGTTGAGCCCGAACCCAGTCTCACACCGATTCAGGCATAACCGCGCTCCTTACGTCTCTTGAACTACGCCAGATTCTACGCACTTGATTCCCTTAGCTGACGTCCTTTACAACCTAAGAGATGCTTTAGCCTAAATGATGGCTTTTTGGGTTTTGAATCCACGAAACAACGATTTTGATTTCCCTTTAGGTGTGAACCAAGGTTTTGAAAATTGTGTGTTTGTTTTGAACAACTACCCGAGATAAAAGTTGAGATATTAAAACAAACTTGTAGATTAGGGATTATTATACTCCTCAAAAATTGTAAGAGAAACCTAATTTCTACAACAAAAACAACTAGAATAAATCCAGAGATATCTTGCTAAAACTTCTAAGGAATTTGTGAGATTCCTTAATTGAAGTTTTCTTTCTAGTTCTGATTTCGACCAATTAGTGTCGGTGTACGATCGTGAACCGAAATCTATCAAAACCTAGGGTTTATGATCAACAACTCTTTAATGATCTTATATCACTAAAGTCATGGCTCAAATAACCTCAAGTATATATACAAAAATGTACAGTTACCGTCATAGAAATTGTTCCATAGAGTGAGCATTTGTTCTGATAGATTAGAAAGGTAGAATTGAACAAGAATCCAAATGAAATCAGTAACCACTTACCTTTGTTGATGAAGTCCTCGTTGATGTCTTTGTTTGATCTTCAATCTTCAATCTTCAAGGGTGTTCGGTGGTTTCTGATACTCAACTACACACTTTTAATCCTAAATCCGAAACATGACTTAAGTAGACTAGAAATAAAGATATAGTTTTGATCAACTAAATTTGACAACAAGCTTGATATAGCAACACTTATGAGTTCGACTGAGCAATGCTCTAACAGGTGGTATAAGCAAAAATCGAGTTTGTGCCTTCTGAATAACAATTGGATGATATCCTCACTGTTAGAGCATTGCTCGGTCGAACTCGCATGCGTTGATATCTCAAGCATGTTTGTCAATGTTAGTGATCAAAACTATAAGTCTTGATTTATAGCCTATGTAGCTTAAGGTCTCGGACTAGGATAAAAAGTGTAGTTGAGCTCAAGAACTCCATGGAAATCATCATACAAGACGAAGGACTACTCGAGGAACCTTTGGAACTTCATCGACTAAAAGGTATGTGGAGACTTGAACTTATTTGTCACTCGAAAGTCTATTTACTATATCTCCTACTCTTGAGACAAAAGTCGTTTAGACGTATAAACATTCATTATACACATTTGCTATTTCGAGCCGAGTTTAACTCGCATATCTATTTGTCGAAATATGTGTTGGTAAGCTTTCTCTTTAACCGAATTCATCTTTACCTAGTGACGAAAGTCATGATATGTTTCAATCACTTTGGAAATTGCTCTGACGAAAAATGGTATGTGAATAACGGCTATATAACGTTCTCTGAGAATGTTTCAATGATTGAAATGAAGTTTAGATTACATAACCATTGGTATGATACAAGCATTGTTGTGGAAACACATTTATGTATAAGTCCTTATTCCTTGAACCAAAGTTTGCGAACTTTGTTGATCAAGAGAAATGGAAGTGACGCAAGCCAAGTCCGCGAACTGGCGGAAGTTCTCACCCGAGAATTTTTGCTGGAGTTTGTGTACTCCTTCCATGAGCTTAAGTTCGCGAACCCAGTCCGCGAACTTGAGTAGGTTATATCTAAAACCGGTTGTTCTTTAACTAATGTTTATATAAACTAAGGAATGCTTTTGCAAACCGTGGCTATAAAGTTCATGAACCGATTCGAGTGAATCAAACCATTTTTGCTTCGATTGTGTCTTGTGTAGTTACATAAGATCTAAGCAATTGAACAACTCTCTAACTAGTTCATTTGAGTCATTTGAACTAGTTATGGTGAAGAAGAATATGGTTGATATGAGAGTGATCATATGGCTAACCATTTGGTTGACTATTGTTGAACCAACAAATGTTAATATTTGGGTACGGTTCATAAACCCAAAATTGAACATTTCGTTTGTGTGTAACAAGCTAAGTTTTCGATCCAATGGTTGAGAAATATTAGCTTGAATGTAATCAGGTTTTCATCTTACGGTGAATATTGAATGCTTTGTTACTAAGCTAACATTGATTGCAAACCCTGATTTGAAAGACTATATAAGGGAGAACTCTAGCAACTGGGAAACCTAATCCCCATACTTTACGTGTGATACTAGTTTGCTAAGCTAGAGCCGATTCTCCTCTAACCTTTGGTTTTCTTCTTCTAAAACCAGGTTAACGACTTAAAGACTTCATTGGGATTGTGAAGCCAGACCGATACTACTTTTCTTGTAGTTGTGTGATACGATCTTGTTGTTTCTATCGTACGAGTACAATTGAAATAATTGGCTTGAGATTTATATCTCCGATAGGCAAGATAGAAAAGAAATCACAAACACGTCGTCTCATCGTTTGTGATTCCCAATATTTTTTTTTTCGCTGCGTCGATTAAGATTATTGTGAGGTGATCAATAATACTAGGTGTTCTTGGGAATATAAAGTAGGGTTATTGATTGGTTCTGTTCACCTTGATTTATCAAAAGACAGAACAAAACTCATAGGTTTATTTGTGGGAGATGGATTTATCTATTACTGTAGACTTTTCTGTGTTATACAGATTTGTTTATTAAAGTCTTCGACTTTGGGTCGTAGCAACTCTTAGTTGTGGGTGAGATCAGCTAAGGGAATCAAGTACGTAGCATCCTGATGGGATCAGAGGCATAGGAGCATAATTGTACCTTGGATCAGTGTGAGATTGATTGGGGTTCAATTATAGTCCAAACCGAAGTTAATTTGGAGTAGGCTAGAGTCTGTAGCGGCTTAATACAGTGTGTGTTCAATCTGGACTAGGTCCCGGGGTTTTTCTGCATTTGTGGTTTCCTCGTTAACAAAATTCTGGTGTATGTGTTATTTCTATTCCGCATTATATTTGTTTATATAATTGAAATATCACAGGTTGTGCGTTGTTCAATTAATTAGAATATCCGACCTTTTGGATGTTGATTTAAATTGATTGACACTTGGATATTGGTCTTTGGTACCATCCAAGTTATCTCTCTTTGATAAAAACTCGCATATTTCTATTTGCTTGAGTAAAGATCAAATCGAGATATTGAGATATAAACTCTTTGATATACTTTTTATCTAGATTGAGTCGATTTGTCTAGTTGATTCTCTAGAAAGTATATTGGAGTTTGTCCATACAGATTTCTAAGCGAAATATTGGGTGTGGTTGTTAGACCCCCGCTTTTTCAATTGGTATCAGAGCAGGCAAACACGTTTAAGACATTATAAGTCTATGTTTGTAGCAATCTGACTCTATGGACAGAGGTGCTATCTCAATATACGTACCACCAGTCTTCGATGGCTCTAATTACTTATGGTGGAAAATTGTTATGCGAGCTTTTCTTCAAGCGCGTGATTTTCAATCATGGGTATATGTTGTTAATGGCTATGATCCTCCCGTTGTGGTAGTTGGTGATGTAAACGTTCCCAAGAATATTTGTGAATACACCCCTGCCGAGGTACTTGCTGCAAAGCAAAATTCCGACGGTTTGAATGCTATTACCCCAAATCTTCAGCACCATGTGACAAACTGCACTAAGTCGCAAGAAGCTTGGGATATCTTATAAATCGTTTTTGAAGGTAATACCAGTGAAAAGGAAGCTAGGCTTCAAAACCTTAATTCCGATTGGGAAAACCTTCGTATGGCAGATGAAGAAACATTTGATGAGTTTAATCACAAAGTGTCTGAAATTGTTAATGCATCTTTTGCATTGGGTAAGACTATTCCTGAAAAGGATATTGTGATGAAAATTCTCAGATCGCTGCCATCCATATACGATTCTAAGAAGCATGCCATCGTTGAGGGAAATAACCTTGATAATGTCTCCGTAAATACGCTTTGGTTGGGAAGCTTAAGATCTTTATCATGAACATTCATCCAACACTAAGGATGTTGCGTTCAAAGCACTAAAGGACACTAAATTACTTGATAAAAGGAAAAAAGTGTATATCTCTCGAAGATGATCACTCGAGACAAATTCATCGAGATGAAGATCTTGACAAATCGGTCTCGATGATCACAAGACAGTTTAGGGATCTTCTGGCTGAAGAGAAGTAAACGGTTCTCCAGAGATAAGCCTAAGGCATCAGTCAAACTTCATAATCGTGTTCCTCCTAAAAATAGGGATATTGATGAAACTGATGACGAGGATATGCCTCAATGCTTTAAGTGTAAAGGATTTGGTCATTTTGCAAACGAGTGCCCAAATCGTAGAAAATACACTTGGAACAAAGGTCTTGCTGCAACTCTTGATGAGATGTCTGACAACTATGATTCTAATGAAGACGAGAAATCAAGTGTTGCACTTCTTGGTGAAAGTATTGATTTTGATAATTGTAGCAATACATACATCAATCTTGATATTCTTTCAGAAGATAATCCAACTATTCTGGAAGATAAAGTTGATCCATACTTTGGAAACTCTGTTTATAATGTTTCAGGTTCCACTATGTGTCAAGTTGCGTGCACATCTCAAAAGCCTGATTTTTATCCTAGATTGACGTGTTCGTATTGTTCTCAAAGGGGTCATGAACTTTCAAGGTGTTACAAGTACAAACACAAACTAAGACACGTCAACAAACTTCAACGAAGAGCAAATCATTTAACAAGGAAGCTTAAACTTGCTCGGAAGACCATTTGAGGTATGTAGGATTTTATCTTCATCTAAGAAGTTAGTTTCCAAGGACAAACCAAGACCATTAGAGAAGAAAGTATTCCTCTCATGAGGAAAATGGTGGACAAATTGTTGTTCACCGCAACAAAATTTAATTGTGTTGTTTGATGAAAATCTTGTCTCATGTGCCTGATCAAAGAGACAATGATTTTGTACCTCACAAAGCTTTAGGAAAAGTTTTTTTTCTTAGTTTTGATTTTGTGTCTGTCAAAAAAAAAAAAAAAGAAAGGGTACTATCGGCAATTCTACTCTTCATAGGGTTGAGAGTGGTCGTGTACGAACATGTTAAAGGTTTCGAAACCCTACATTCCTTTTCCTTCTTTGAAACTCCTTTTTATCCCAAGACTACTTGTTGAGTCTGTGATTTCCTCTCACAAACCCATACGCCTATGGATGCTCCAAGTGCTCTGTCTTCTGATAGAAAGGATGTTAATATGATTGTCAAGCCGTCAATCATGAAGGAAAACGAAAAATCTCCGTTAGCTCCAACATTGAAAAGAAAAAGAAGGAATGTGAGGAAGCCAAGAGTCGTTCCTTCAAACTCTCAGAAGTTTTCTGATGTTCTTGAATTGTTGAAAGAGATGCGAAAGGAGATTCAACAAATAAAGGCTTTTGTGTTTAAGACTCATGAGATTCAGAAGGCCCTGGTTCGACATCATCATCCAAGAAGGTTTATTGATATAAACTCCTACCTTAATGAACCTTATGTCCCAATGGCTGTTGACAACAAGGAGTTCGGGGACGATAAAGAATTCAAAGGTCTTAACATCTAGTAAATCTTCTATTTTTCTATTTTTTAGAAGAATAACTAGAGTTTGGAATAGCCATTATTGTGATTACACATAGCTATGTCCAACGTTCTCATCTTCTTGTTTTTAAATTTATTGGTTTAAATTCTAAACTTGTTTGGAAGATGATTTTTGCAGTATTAATATTTATGGTTTTATATATTGTAATTGTTTATGGGATATGTGTGTTTGCGTCCGTGAACTATGATTTTCCCATATCTTGTCAAAAGTAAAGTCTTTCGTAAGTCGATATTCTTATATTGATAAAGGAATGAATGGACTTTTGACAAATACAAAAGTTAAGCCTATATTGTCAATTATTGATGGAAGATAGGTTAAAATCTTTTGTTTTCAAGGATTATGTCTATTGTATGTCATGGTGCAAATTGTAATGGAAAATAGAATGAATCCTTGTGTATTCCATGATAATTGATCTTCCTGATCCATATTTTTGTGTATTCTTTGTGAGGCTCCGTAATGTGTCTTATGTTGAGCACTAAAACAATCAAAGTTGATTATTTTCATGGTTAGCTTTGTTGTTGTTCCATAAGGTACTTTATGTCGAGCATATTGAACTAAATTAATCATCTTGTTTGGTTATTTAGTTATGACTCCATAAGTTTTCTTATGTTTGAGCACTTTTGATTGGGTTGGTTATTTTCATGATTAACTTAGTCATTGCTCCATAGATTCTCTTATGTGAGTATGGCCAATTAAATTGATTACTCTTTGTGATTAGTTTGATTGTGTATTTCGATTAAATTAATCATGGGTTCTCTTGTAGTTAATTTAATTGAGTATTTTGGATTCAAATTCATACTTGTATGTGATTTGTTATGTCCAAAGAAATCCTTCTTTTCTTTCGAAATTAAGGTCGCTCTTGTTGTTCTTTCGGGAATGACATATTATGGGGGAGAGTTCCTTTTGAACTTGCGCTTAATTGCCATATCTTTGTGGGGAGTGCGGCTGTGGAATATTATAGGGGTTATCTTGTATCTTTAAACTCCTTGATGAATGCATTTAGCTTCGGCTTTATGATTGCATCTAAATAAGATGATGTGTGTTTCTTTCTTTTGGTCATGAAATGTCTCTTTCGGAAATTTCATTAGGATCCCGTTCTTGTACCTTTGCCAATTTTATTGACAAAAAGGGGGAGAATTAATATGTAGTTCACACTACAAATACATATGGTTTTCGGATCATTATGTAAGGGGGAGTGGTTTCCATATGAGATGGAGTATTGAATAAGGGGGAGTGATACATATCACCATAGTATTGTTATTGAAGTTGTGATACAATTGGACTTTGACGATGTGTAATGATACTATGACACTGTATAACAATGATTGAGAACTCTTATTTTCTTATTGTTATAGCTACGGATTTTCAACAACGATGATGCAAAACTTACAACCTTTGGGATCATTGGAGTACTTGGAAGTGACGAAGATTTCGAGTAATGCTGAAGATTAGACATGTGGAATAGGAGCTACAAAAGTTAATTTATTTATTTTTTGTATTCCATATGTATTAATAGTTTTGCCACTAAAATTGACAAAGGGGGAGATTGTTAGAGCATTGCTCGGTCGAACTCGCATGTGTTGCCATCTCAAGCATGTTTGTCAATGTTAGTGATCAAAACTATAAGTCTTGATTTCTAGCCTATGTAGCTAAAGGTCTCGGACTAGGATAGAAAGTGTAGTTGAACTCAAGAACTCCATGGCAATCATCATACAAGACGAAGGACTACTCGAGGAACCGGTGGAACTTCATCGACTAAAAGGTATGTGGAGACTTGAACTTATCTGTCACTCGAAAGTCAATTTACTATATCTCCTACTCTTGAGGCAAAAGTCGTTTAGACGTATAGACTTTCATTATACACATTTGCTATTTCGAGCCGAGTTTAACTCGCCTATCTATTTGTCGAAATATGTGTTGGTAAGCTTTCGCTTTAACCGAATTCATCTTTACCTAGTGACGAAAGTCATGATATGTTTCAATCACTTTGGAAATTGCTCTGACAAAAAATGGTCTGTGAATAACGGCTATATAACGTTCTCTGAGAATGTTTCAATGATTGAAATGGGAGTTTAGATTACATAACCATTGGTATGATATAAGCATTATTGTGGAAACACATATATGTATAAGTCCTTATTCCTTAAACCAAAGTTTGCGAACTTTGTTGATCAAGAGAAATGTAAGTGAGTACGCGGGCGCGGAAGTTCTCACCCGAGAATTTCTGCTGGAGTTTGTATACTCCTTCCATGACCTTAAGTCCGCGAACCCAATCCGCAAACTTGAGTAGGTTATATCTAAAACCGGTTGTTCTTGAACTAATGTTTATATAAACTAAGGAATGCTTTTGCAAACCGTGGGTATAAAGTTCATGAACCGATTCGAGTGAATCAAATAATTTTTGCTTCAATTGTGTCCTGTGTAGTTACATAAGATCTAAGCAATTGAACAACTCTCTAACTAGTTCATTTGAGTCATTTGAACTAGTTATGGTGAAGAAGAATATGGTTGATATGAGAGTGATCATATGGCTAACCATTTGGTTGACTATTGTTGAACCAACAAATGTTAATGTTTGGGTACGGTTCATAAACCCAAAATTGAACATTTCGTTTGTGTGTAACAAGCTAAGTTTTCGATCCAACGGTTGAGAAATATTAGCTTGAATCTAATCAGGTTTTCATCTAACGGTGAATATTGAATGCTTTGTTACTAAGCTAACATTGATTGCAAACCATGATTTGAAAGATTATATAAGGGAGAACTCTAGCAACTGGGAAACCTAATCCCCACACTTTACGTGTGATACTAGTTTGCTAATCTAGAGTCGATTCTCCTTTAACCTTTGGTTTTCTTCTTTTAAAACCAGGTTAACGACTTAAAGACTTCATTGGGATTGTGAAGCCGAATCGATACTACTTTTCTTGTAGTTGTGTGATCTCGATCTTGTTGTTTCTATCGTGACAGTACAATTGAAATAATTGGCTTGAGATTTATATCTCCGATAGGCAAGATAGAAAAGAAATCACAAACACTTCGTCTCATCGTTTGTGATTCCGCAATATTTTTTTTTTTGCTGTCGATTAAGATTATTGTGAGGTGATCAATAATACTAGGCTGTTCTTCGGGAATATAAGTTCGGGTTATTGATTGGTTCCTGTTCACCTTGATTTATCAAATGACGGAACAAAACTCATAGGTTTATTCGTGGGAGACGGATTTATCTATTACTATAAACTTTTTGTGTGATACATATTTGTTTATTAAAGTCTCCGACTTTGGGTCGTAGCAATTCTTAGTTGTGGGTGAGATCAGCTAAGGGAATCAAGTACGTAGCATCCTGCTGGGATCAGAGGTGTAGGAGCATAACTGTACCTTGGATTAGTGTGAGAATTATTGGGGTTCAACTACAGTCCAGACCGAAGTTAATTTGGATTAGGCTAGAGTCTGTAGTGGCTTAATACAATGTGTGTTCAATCTGGACTAGGTCCCGGGGTTTTTCTGCATTTGTGGTTTCCTCATTAACAAAATTCTGGTGTCTGTGTTATTTCTATTCCGCATTATATTTGTTTATATAATTGAAATATCATAGGTTGTGCGTTGTTCAATCAATTAGAATGTCCGACCTTTTGGTTGTTGATTTAAATTGATTGACACTTGGATATTGGTCTTTGGTACCATCCAAGTTATCTCTCTTTGATAAAGACTCATGATTTCTATTTGCTTGAGTAAAGATCAAATCGAGAGATTGAGATATAAGCTCTTTGATATACTTTTTATCTAGATTGAGTCTGATTGTCTAGTTGATTCTCTAGAAAGTATATTGGAGTTTGTCCATACAGATTGCTACGCGTAATATTTGGTGTGGTTGTTAGACCCCCGCTTTTTCACTCACCAAACCTTTAGATACCCGAACCATTCACGAACTTCGGAAAGCTAGTAGTGTTGTTCTAGTTCATTAATCCAAGTTGATTCTTGTGCCTCTGATTGTATAAATATCTTTTGGGCACCTAAGCTTGAGCTCCAGCGAAGAAATTAATTTTCTTATCCTCGGCAGCTAAGTTTGTAATCCATGATTGAGTACATCACCATGCCAATGTCTTATATGAAACATGTTGTTCTGATAAACTTTTACCTTGTACACCTACTTAATAAACTAGTGTCTAGTAAAGGTAAAGGTTTATTTTGTGAGATTTGTTCTTTGCTATCATATTCTGGTGATTAGAACATATATCTCACATTTTCTTATAGGTTAAGTTCTTAACTCTTGCAAAAGAGGAGTAAACTATTTTGAGAATTGCAGTATTGATCTTTCCACGATTATACTTTTATGAATATACTGCTATAGGATTCTGTAAGATGTTTAGTAGGAATCTACTTACTTATTTGATTGCATAACCGCCAGGGATAAGTGTTGAACTCTAATCTCTACGTTCGTACATGGCTAGGTAAGTTATAATTCTTATGTTAAGTAATATCACATAAATTGCTCTCTTGTTCGTAGCTAGCGTTGTAATAACCCGTCCCTCCACCGATACTGTCCCCACTTAGCCACTGCGGTTATCCAGCAGTGTGGGGTTTCAACGGGCATCGCTGCGGTCATCCAACAACAACTTCCCGGGAGGTCACCTATCCCTGGATTGCTCCCGCCCGAGCACGCTTAACTGCAGAGTTTTCTGTCAGCTATGGAGCCAATTGTGCTGAAAAGGCCTCGGTGTTTGGAAAGAACAAATCATTACTTATATTCCATTCGGCCAACCACATCCGACATCGGGGTATTACAATACCACCACCTTAAATTGGAGCCGTCATCGGCTCCTGAATATATTCTCAAGCCCAGATCTTCGACGTTCCCTGCCCCTCATGAGAAGCACCTAGACCAACCCTGTCCAGCGTACCTTCCCACCCTCGGCAGGTGACCCGTCGTCGGCTCTGATACCATTTGTAATGACCCGTCCCTCCACCGATATTGTCCCCACTTAGCCACTGCGGTTATCCCGGCGGTGTGGGGTTTTCAACGGCATCGATGCGGTCATCCGAAGAAGAACTTCCGGGAGGTCACCCATCCCCCGGATTGCTCCCCGCATGAGCACGCTTAACTGCAGAAGTTTTTCGCCAACTCTCGGAGCCATTTGTCCGAAAAGGCCTCGGTGTTTGGAAAGGACAAATCATTACTTATATTCCACATTCGGCCAACCACTGCCGAAATCGGTGTATTACAAGCGTAGAGAATAATTTTTGTCGATGATTATTTTTCTCATGAAAATCTTGTATCTTAGTGCCTTTAACGTTAAGATCGTTATTTTCAACTCCTTTGTTCAGAATCGGCAAGAAGATAGAAAAATATTCGGTTACACATCTACTTTGTTTGTAATTGGCGACTAAATTTGTTAATGTCCAAGAAATTCCTTCTCTTGTGATTAGAGTTAAGGTTGTTCTTTCGGAATGACATCAAATGAGGGAGAATTCTTTTGAACTTGTGCTTAAAACCTATTATCTTTGTGGGGCGAGCGGATGTGGAATTGTAAGAGATGCTTGTACCTTTATATCTCCTGGATGAAAACGCCGAGTTTTCTTGGTGTAATCGTCTAAACTAAAAGCTAGTATGTGTTCTCTAGTCTTAAATACTCTTTTGTTTGGTTCATTACGATCCCTATTTTTCGCCTTTGCTATTTTTCTTAACAAAGAGGGGGAGAATTATTATGTAGTATACTACAACATTTTGAAAAAGCGGGGTCTAAGAACCACACCCAATATTTCTCTTAGCAATCTGTATATACTAACTCAAACATACTTTCAAGAGAATCAACTAGACAGTCAGACTCAATCTTTGATCCATTGCAAACAGACTTCTAAGCCTTGATCTTTCATCTAAAGGGAAATCAAATATGCTTATATGTTGAAGGAAGATTGGTATCAAAATTTTTCACTTAGGTGGAAGCAACTCTTAGGCTATAAAGGACGTCAACTAAGGGAATCAATTACATAGAGCCTTGCGAGGTTCAAGAGACGTATGGAGCGCGACTGTAGCTGAATCGCTTGAAAGTTGGATTTGTTCTCAACTACATTCCAGTCCAAAATCTGATAGTAGGCTAGTGTCAGTAGTGGATTAATACAATTTGGTGTTCAAATCTGGACGAGCTCCCGAGGTTTTTCTGCAGTTGCGGTTTCATTGTTAACAAAATTCTTGTGTGTGGGCTTTTACTTTACTTTCCGCATTATAATTTCTTAAGTTATAATAAAAGTAATTTCACTTGTACGTTAATCCCAAACACTTGAGTTGATCCCTATATTTACCAAGTGTTATCTTCTCGACAGTCTTTGTCTATATTAGATCACGTAAGGTATCAGACTTATAAGTTGATATCGAAAAGATTGTGGTGTACTTCGTCATGGTCAATAAAAGTGCACATATATGGTCCACTACATATGAAGTATCTGGGCCCATTGATAATAAATTTGAAACTATTAGCATAGACCTGAAACACATTGTTAACCCTAAAAATTGAAATTTTCGTCTTTCATCTGTCCTGGACAATCTTATTACAGTCCGGTCATGATAATTGGACATTCATCTCAATATTATTATATACATACCAAAATTTCAAGATAATCCAACGGCTAAAAACGCCATACGACTGTTTCAGATTACGTTTATGTGGACATAGTTGGAAAATCGCATACTTTCGAGTACTATGGTTGGATCTTTGTGAAATTTTTACATAAGATAAATAGGGAAAATATATAACATATATAAAAAAAATAACATAATCCAACTGTTGGAATTCTTAAATTTAAGGTTCTACGCCGGTATTATAAACTAAGATTTTTCTGAACTATACAGTTTCATTAAATTCAGTTTTTGGAGATTGTATAATATTCTGATTTGATTGAAATTTTAAAAGGTAAGTAATATCTAATTGGGTTGAACATATTAAAATTTTATGAAAATCTAACGATGAAATCTCTATGTCTGACAATCATACATCCGTGAAACCCTCGTATATACTATGAGAATGAAATTCCCGTGTTAAAGGGGATTACCTAGCAACGCATCCAAAATATAAACAAAATATGATTAGAACCACTCTTATGTCTTCAAAAAGCGTTTCTTAACCAGTGTCGAACGAAAAAACAACAACAGTTGGTAGAGTCGTGTGTGCTGATATCGCGTTGAAGGTTAAATATAAAGAAGAAAGACTATATTCAATAGATATCACGGTAGTATTACATATGAATAAACCTCTACTTATAGGTTAAAGGTGTAAATCCTGGTTACATATAGATGGCACATATAGGCCAAAGACTTTATAACACAAAGGTTATATTGAAGTTTAAACCTCAAATTAAACCTCAAAAAATCTACTACGTACAAGCCCAAGTAACTAGGAAAAGAAAGAAAGAAAAATTTTCCTATCCTGATTATGCCGACGAGTTTTAAACTTAGGTAGCTGGTATCATCCCTTTGGACCATTAAAACTCAGGTAGCTGATATGATCCCAATTCCCTTGGGAGTTGGGACTTCTAATAAAAAAAAAAAGAAAAAAAAAAAAAAAAAAAGTCCTCAACACAAATTATTAGAGGGTAATTTTGTCATTCTAATAAAACTAATCAAGGTGTAGTAAAAAAATAGGCAGTATATTCACTATTCATCGATGAATATAAAGATTTTATTTTGTGGCAAAGAGAGAGATTTTGTTTGTCTTTTGATTTTGATACAAACATCGGAAAGCAGAAAGAAACATCAAAACCAGCAGGGAGTTCGGAGGTTAAGGCGGGATTCACAAAATCCTTAAACTTCCTCCTCTCTTTCTCGTACTTTCTCTCTCATCTCAAATCCTTAAACTCCACTTTTGTTCTCTTATCCTACGCCACCAACATTCCATCACTCTCGCGGAGAAGCTTTGCCATGTTCTTGCTCTGCTAGCCCCTCATCACCCCCTTCTTTAACTGTAAGTGAGCTCCGAATTCACAATTGTATTCGAATTTGGTTTCTGTCTAGTTTTTGGGGATTTTTCTTGAAAATCCCCCACAAAAAATAGGATTTTTTTTGATATTAGGGTTTAAGCTTAAGTTGTTTTTTTTTGGGGGATTTGGCGATAAAGTTTGTATTTTTCTTTGATCCAGGAAATTTGTATTGAAAGTTTAAGTTCAATGGTTTGGATGGAGCCTGGGTCTTCTGCTTCTAGTAATGGGAGTAGAGAGAAAGGGGCTATTGTTGAAAATGGGTGTATAAAAGGAGCTGATAATACTAGTGTTTCAGCTGCATATGTATCTCCTTTACGGAACAAATTCGAAGGGAAAGATGCTTTGTCATATGCAAATATTCTCAGGTCGAGAAACAAGTTCGTGGACGCGCTTGCTTTGTATGAAAGTATTATTGAAAAGGATGGTACAAATGTTGAAGCGTATATAGGCAAAGGGATTTGCTTACAAATGCAGAATGCAAGTAGTCGTGCGTTTGAAAGTTTTGCGGAAGTTATTAAATTGGAGCCGGAGAATGCTGTTGCACTTACACATTGTGGGATTCTATACAAGGATGAAGGCCACCTAATGGAGGCTGCTGAGGTCTGCTCATTGTTGTTGTACGATTATTATTACTATATCTTAATCTTAATGCAAGGGTACATTGTTGAGATCATTCATTCTGTTTCATGTGTAGTGGTGATCATGTTGTTTGGTTATGTTTTGATTAGTATTCCCATGCTACTCACCTGATTCATGCGTGTTATACTATAATCCTCTCGATGCAAGGTTTTCTGTAACTTGAGATGCTGTAGTATTTGGTGCATATCTATATTTACATGAAGGATTTTGAGAACCTCACTGTTGAAACAAAAATGTCAATACTGCTTCAAAAAGGTCATTAATTAGCAAACCTGTCAAGCTAGGTACATGATAGGAAACTATAAGTGAAAATGATACTTACCCTGCACAGTTAATTCCATGACACAAGTAGCTATATCTCTACTGATGGTGGAAATATAATTTTATGTTACTAGATTTGATCTGTACACAGATGGCCATCAGTATAAACAAGACTCTGAAAAATCCCTGCAATCTGTAAGTTGTGAAAATGCCCTGACCTTTTTTTTTTGGAGGATTAATAATATTTGACAGATATGGGATTTGAATCTACACCTTTTGGGCCAGAACCTACTCGAAATGGACTATTTGCTCATTTGAGAATTGAGGTATAAGGGTTATGATGATAGGATATAGATTTCGTCAAGTATCTTTAGAAAAATGTAACCGATAATGCTCGTTTTGTTGGCTCTTGTATTCATACTTGAGGCGAGGGTCAGTCTGATGCAATGCTAGCTCTGCAGTATTTTGCCTATACAGTATTCACTTGTTTGTCATCTATATTTTCCTTGTGCTTAATGGATCCTTTTTAGTTTATGATTGTGGAGCACTCTGAAACTTGGCAACTTTATGTATTGTAGTCATATCAGAAGGCCTTAAAAGCAGATTCTACTTACAAACCAGCTGCTGAATGCCTTGCCATTGTATTGACGGATCTTGGTACTAGTTTAAAGATAGCTGGCAGCACTCATGAGGGAATGCAGAAATATTTTGAAGCTCTCAAAATAGATCCTCACTATGCTGTATTATCTCTTTCCTCTGTCATACGTGTTTTCTTTCTATTGGCTTGTACTTATGCGCTTACAGACTCTGTATGGCTCTGACAAATGTGTATGTTTACCTGTAGCCTGCATATTACAACCTTGGAGTTGTATATTCTGAGATGATGCAATATGATATGGCTCTTAGCTGTTATGAGAAGGCTGCACTGCAAAGGCCTATGTATGCTGAAGCGTATTGTAACATGGGTGTAATTTATAAGAACCGCGGGAATCTGGAGTTGGCTATTTCTTGCTATGAGAGGTATTTTTTATATTCATATATCTGAGTGTATGCACCTGCTAGCACGTTACATGTAGCATGTATCACGTAAGATGGGACTCACTTTTTGTGTTCTGTGATTAGGTGTTTGGCTGTGTCTCCGAACTTTGATATCGCAAAGAATAACATGGCAATAGCCTTGACGGACCTAGGAACAAAGGTGTGTTTTTATTTTGAACACTTTGTTTTAGCTGTTCCTGTAACTAGCAGTGTTTATATATCATTTCACCTGTTTCCTAAAAAAATAAGAAACCATAATTGTACTCAACTGCGAACATTTGTTTGTAGTTGTGCTTTTTTCTTGGTTAAGTTGGACTTGTATTTTTTTCTGTGTTGCAACGATACGGAAACGGTATCGGATACAAGATACCAATACGCTACTATGATACACCAACTTGAAAAACTAAAATACGGCGATACGGCATACTCAATATTGATCAGTAGTTCAACATACGTATATTATATATAAAATAGAAACTCAACAAAATACATACATGTGTTTGCATGATTAAAATATAATTTGTATGATTAACCTCACTGAAGAGAGAAAAAGTCTGGATAAGAAGGAAGAAAGTCTAGAGCAAGATCAGTGGACAGATTCGGAACTAATATTTTGTCACTATAGTTAAAACTTCTCATAGAATCTAGTAAAATATCCAAATTTTCTAATATTTAGTCAAGGTTTTCTAACTGAGTTGTATCTTTAAGTATTGGGAGTATTACTACGCGTATCCGTGTAAATACGTATCGATACGGCTGATTATTTTTTTTAGGCATATCGTTGTAACACAGATTTTTTTTAGCTGTTATAAGTGGTGAAATTTTATTTGAACTTCCAATTACTTAGGTTAAACTGGAAGGGGACATTAACCAAGGTATTGCATACTATAAGAAGGCTCTGTTCTACAATTGGCACTATGCTGACGCAATGTACAATCTTGGTGTTGCATACGGGGAAATGATGAAATTTGACATGGTATGATATGCAAAGCTCACGTAACTTTTCCTTAGTAGTCTGTTTAACTTTGTTCCTCCTTCCTTGGTAAAGTGTGGATTAAAACTTCTATAACTTGCCCTGTAGATTCTTCATTTTCTCCTTGTATAGTACATCTGAAAGTGTTCATGTTTCTTAAGTAATGTCTGACTGAAGCAAATTTATTAAACAACTTCTATTTTGAAGGCTATTGTATTCTATGAACTTGCATTGCACTTTAATCCCAACTGTGCGGAAGCATGCAACAACTTAGGAGTAATATACAAAGACAGAGACAACCTTGACAAAGCTGTAGAATGTTACAAGGTAAGTTTCATCTTTTTTTTTTTTTGTTAGATTAGTATTTTTTTTTTACTTCTATCGAAAATTCCTTTTTTTTTTTTTTTCTTTTTCTTTTTCTCGTCGTTGGTGCTTATACATCAAGTTTTTAATGGAGATGAATGACATTAATACATTTTCATACTTTTGCAGTGGGCGTTGTCAATCAAACCCAACTTCTCACAATCACTTAATAATCTTGGTGTTGTCTACACTGTCCAGGTTTACTACTTTATTCATCTAAGTGTTATCGCCCATGTAGATTTATGTTATTATTCATCTAAATGTTATCTCCTATGTAGATTTATGTTATTAAATCGTTCTATATTGTTAATTTATATTTGAAGGGAAAAATGGATGCTGCAGCAGCCATGATTGAGCAAGCTATCCTAGCAAATCCAACTTATGCAGAGGCTTACAATAACTTAGGTATCTCCTCTCTTTCTTACAATAACTAATGTGTAATGTTGAACCCATATTTGATGATTATTTTATATTTATGGTGTCCGGTTTCGAGTGACCTTGTTTAGTAAGTTTCTGTTTTTGGATCAGTGTCCTTCTTTAGATTGATCCGGGACCGCCTAATGACCTCCATTGGGATTTTCCTTCTTCTTTTTCTTGAATCGACATCTAGGAGATGGTGCATTACTTGATGAAATCCAATTTGGAAACTTATCATTTCTTTGTTATATTTTTGGAATCTCATCGAGTTCAGACTTTCTCATTATCTTGATGAAATGGCTTCTCTTCAATGAACAGGGGTTCTTTATAGAGATGCGGGCAATATAACTCAGGCTATCGAGGCTTATGAGCAATGTCTTAAAATAGATCCCGATTCACGTAATGCAGGACAGGTATAATTATTTTTCTTGCTAGCTTGGATGCTTCTGATCATAAACTACAATGCTACTTCTTATTTGTATAAAAGAAATGGTTCTGTAATTTTACAAGGAGACTCCGTGCAATTGTTATATGTGTAATATATCTACCATTACTATTTCTGACAGAATCGGTTGCTCGCAATGAACTACATAAATGATGGCAAAGATGATAAACTTTTTGAGGCTCACAGGTATTTGTAGAACTTTTGCCTTCAGCATTCGACGTATAAAATTGTCTTTTTGACTCTTTCACAAAAGGCAGTATTTTGGTACTTTAAATATTGTACTGTGTTCTATTTATTTCCATACCGCAAACTTGATGTTCAGTGTAATTATTGACTACCATGGAAGAGACAGTTGTAAATCAGCGTAATTGGATCCTCAATATTTAAACAATTTTAACTGATCCAAATCGTTTTCTACTTGAGTCTTAATATGAATTGAAATGTGTAATGCAGGGACTGGGGTAGACGCTTCATGCGGTTATATCAACAGTATGTGTCATGGGACAATCCAAAAGAACCAGAGCGACCGCTTGTTATTGGATATGTTTCTCCGGATTATTTTACTCATTCCGTCTCTTATTTCATTGAGGCACCTCTTATCTATCATGACTACTCAAAATACAAGGTTGTCGTGTATTCAGCTGTTCTTAAGGTAATTTTTTTTTTATCTGGCCTTATTTATACAACTACCTCCACAAACATGAGAACCATAGTTAATGATGTTATTTTCTTCGTGGCACTAATGTTGTTGTGATTGTTATTCAATTATACTACAGGCAGATGCAAAAACTAACAGATTCAGAGAAAAGGTTTTGAAAAAGGGTGGGATGTGGAGAGATATATATGGAATTGATGAGAAGAAGGTTGCAGTCATGGTTAGAGAAGATAAAATCGACATATTGGTAGAACTTACTGGTCACACGGCCAACAATAAGTTAGGAATGATGGCTTGCAAACCAGCTCCTATCCAGGTATTTGTCATGCCCCATCCTTATCCTATATATAATTATTTTTTTCTTACTTTGTTTTTGCATGATCGTGATTGCCTAATCTTTTCACATGTTCCATTCATATTTTTTGCAATTCGACGAGTATTCTGTACTTATTATGGTGTCCAGACATAAAATTCTCTTGTTCTGTACTAATCTAGGTTCTAATTTGTACTGAAATTGCATCCCCTTATGACTGTTAAATGAATTATAAGGTTTTGAGGCGCTGCAGTTTCTGAAACTGTTTTCTTGGTTTCGCTTCTTTAAGCTTTTTTCATGCATTTATCTTGCAAGTATTAACAATCATTAGATTCTTAAACAAATGCTTTTGGTTGACATGTCTCTCTACAAGACATTGAAATACAGCTGAGTGGTTATCTTGTTGTATTTCAAACACCAGAGCCTGAGTCTTTGTAACCGCATAACTTCTTTTTGCTTGTAAAGTTGTAAATTTAGCTTGATGAGTTGGTCTGTTTGTCTTTATTGTAGGTCACGTGGATTGGATACCCGAACACAACTGGTTTGCCTACCATTGACTATAGAATCACTGATTCGTTTGCTGACCCTTCTGATACAAAGCAAAAGTAAGCCATATTTTCATTGTATTTTCAGATTTTTTTTCCTTACTTTAACCGCTTGGTTCTACTTCCTACATATATTCAGCTAAAAATATCACTTTATAGATTTTAATGGTGAGTATGATTGTGTTGTTAAATATGACAGGCATATTGAGGAGCTGGTTCGGCTGCCTGACTCCTTCCTTTGTTATACACCTTCTCCTGAAGCCGGCCCTGTTTCTCCAACCCCAGCACTTTCAAATGGTTTCGTTACTTTCGGTACCTTCAATAATCTAGCCAAGGTATTTCTTTGGAGGAGAACGAAACCAGCTTGTTTAGTTATAATGTTTGTTTAGTTGTTACTTATTAGTGTTGATCAATCTTTTCCAGATTACCCCAAAGGTCTTGGAAGTTTGGGCAAGGATTTTATGCGCTGTTCCAAATTCACGGCTTGTAGTGAAGTGTAAACCGTTCTGCTGTGATAGTATAAGACAGAAATTTCTATCAACATTGGAGCAATTGGGACTAGAATCGCTGCGTGTTGATCTTTTGCCACTGATTCTTCTCAACCATGATCATTTGCAAGCGTACTCCCTCATGGATATTAGGTAAGAAATTACCTGGTTAATCCATTGTTTCTGTATTGGAGCATTTATCAGGAAGATCTGTCATTTCCCAGTACAACTTTATTGATTTACCTAATTGACACTCAAGATCCTCTACGTTTAGGAGGATTTTTGAGTTTTCTATAAAGAAAGTCATTTAATTACCTGGTTGCCTTACACTAATGTTTAACCTCACATACACAAGGATGTCATAGTTATAAACCTCTAGTTTTTTTTTTTTTTAATACTGTGATAATTCTGTGCTGAAATTGTAGTTTAGGTTGTTTTTATTCCTTTCAGCTAGCATGTTTGTAAACTCTTGTTGCTTTTGTATTTATCACGTTGAAAGTTTTCTGATCTTATTTCATCTTTCCCGTTAAGCTTGGATACTTTTCCGTACGCGGGAACAACAACAACTTGCGAATCCTTATATATGGGAGTTCCGTGCGTCATAATGGCCGGTTCTGTTCATGCACATAATGTTGGTGTGAGTCTCCTAAGCAAAGTTGGTGAGTAACAAACACTTTATCATGCCATCTACATTTACAGCTCCTTATTTTGTCCTGCTAAAAAATTCAACCTTTTGCCTATGATGATGTAGCTATCAGCTTATCATCTTGTCCGATGTATTATCAACAACCTTTCCTGGTCAAGTTTGTTTGAAATGATTTGGCTTTTAAGAAAGTTATAGCTACTTTAGTTTGCTAGTTCTAATGCTTCGATTCTTAATAGAAGAACTAGTCTCAGAATATCTCTCAGGGTCTCTAACCTCCCGCCCTTTTGTTTTTCTCTAGGCTAATCTGTATATGATATCTCAATTGAAGGGTAATTCCTTACAGTGGTTTAATTAGTTTTCTTTATTGTTAGACAAAAACACCCAGAATATTTCCAAGCTTGTGAAATTAGGTGATGTCCGAAATAGCTTGGGTAGGATATTTTTTCCTAGCATGGCCTGTGTCTATAACTTCTCTGTTGCAGTTTACGTGTTTCCTGTTTTTTTCACCAATATACATTTCGTGCTCATTAAATAACAGATCCTAATGATAGGCTTACACCACCTTCATTTCTTCTCAAACGAAATAAAAATAAAAGCAAATTTGGTTACCCTTCTAATGGAAGTTTATCTGAAATAAACACAGGGTTGGGACATCTAGTTGCTAAAACAGAAGACGAGTATGTTAAATTGGCGGTTCAGTTAGCCAACGACGTCACAACTCTTTCCCGCCTAAGGATGAGTCTCCGTGGTCTTATGGTGAAGTCCCCTGTTTGCAACGGATCAAATTTTATTCTGGGGTTGGAATCAAAGTACCGTCAGTTATGGCATAGGTACTGTAGAGGTGACATGCCATCACTCAGACAAATAGAAATAGCACAAAAACAACTGCAGGAGGAACAGCGTCGACAGCAGCAGCAGCAGCAGGTTGTTATTGAGGAGTCAGCAGCTAAATTCTCCGAGTCAACAAGGATTACGACTCCGTCAAAAGCAACTAATTCATCTCCAATCAAGGCCAACGGATTTAGTAAACCAAACTCATCACATTCTACGTCAATCACTTCCTGTAAAGAAGAAAACGGAGTTAAATTGAATTGGCATCCTAATTCATGAAGATCACTTCTTAGTTGTTTTGAGCTTTCATCGAAGAAGAGATTATATGGGGAAAGTGATGATTCTGGTCCAGCAATACTTCCTCTTGTATGGGTTGGCCTTTTCAGCTGAATCTCACTTCTCTTTTGAGCCGAATCTTATACTTGTCATACTCCACATGTGTATACTTATTCAAACATTGTGTCAGTGTCAGTGCCAGTGCGAGCAGCCACAGGCACAAGTGTCGAAAGCGTCTCTTCTCGGGGTACCCTATCTTTAAGGGCCCCCATTTTGTCTTCCTAATATTGTTATACATATTCTTACCTCTGTAGATTTAGAAAAATGATGAGGTTCTGTATCTTTCAGCTTTTAATATGAAGGTGATTTAAGATTCCAACTTCTTAGCTTAGTGATATTATTGTGAATTTTGTAGCCCTGAATGGAAAAAAATTTCTGGTAATCAGCCTAACCCAATGAGCAGGCCATTGAATTTATCAGCTTAACACAAGGGAAAGTTGCTGAATGGAGTTGACATGACATGCACCAGACTATATAAACTGAAGTAGTGGACAGTCTGACTGGTTTGTTTGTGGCTGATTGAAACGTAATTTCTTAGAGCCACATCCAGCTCCCGTAACATTGGACTCTAAGAAAGCAGTGGACAGCAAAGGCCTAAGCAAAAGCAAGGCATCACAAATAAGCCCAAGATAAAATGCCGCACATCACATCAAAACAAAAACACACACATAGAGTGACCTTCCACATTAGACCGCTGGCATGTAATTAGTTGCCTAGCATGGTTAGATACAGTAAGCATATCATCGCTGATTAGGTAAAAGTCAAATTACAGTAAGCATATCATCGCTGATTAGGTAAAAGTCAAATTAGTTAGATGAGATAAGGGAAATTAACATTTTGCCGTGTATTTCTTCCTTTCAGCATAAGTAATTTTCAAAAAAAAAGAAGAAGGTAAAAGTCAACTTCCCAATGACCCGGAATAATTTTGACCGGACCAAAGAAATATGTATTTTTTTTTTTCTTCTCCTGAGAAATAAGGCATTTCATAGAAAAACTAGCATTCCAAAGGAGGCACAATTACACCCGAAGTAGAGCCATCTAATATAGAGAGTTGTGAGGTTCTCCTTATATTAGATTTATCTACTGCAAGTTGTTTAGAGATATAAGCCGGTGGGAGATTATCCCAATCCGTAACAAAAGAGTTTTAGCATGCTTAGCAAGAGCATCTGCTACTTCATTTCCTAGTCTAGGTACAAAATGAAAACCCAAAAAGTTATGGCAATCTCTAGCTATATTAGAAGCTTCATTTAAGAGAACTTTGCTTCTCCAAGAGACCTCAGAATTCTTGCCTTTTAAGTAGTTGAACAAGCTTTCGCGATCCCCTTCAATGCTGAAATTTCCGATGTTTTTTTCTTTAGCCCATACCGCTGCCCTATACACTCCTTGCTTCTGCATCTTGTGGGTCTGGTGCGATTGATGGTCCTTCTGTGCCTCCTTCAAAGATTCCTGCATCATTTCTCAAAATTAAGGCAAAGCTTGAGGGGGTTATAGCTGAGTCCCAAGCCGCATCAATGTTAATCTTTAGTGTATTATTCTCTGGGGCCATCCAAATTGGTTTAGGTTTTACTGTATTCTTATGTTGCTCTACTTGTTTAGTGCCTTTTCTATTCCAAAAAAGGAGATGTCTTTGGATGTCCTGAGATAATTGTGTTACTGATCTAGTTTTTGATTCAAAAACTCTGTTGCATCTTTCTCTCCATATCATCCACATTATGGTTAAACCTAACTCAAGAGATATCTCTTGCCTTGGGTTATGAATCCAATCTTTATATAGATCTATCAAAGAGGTAGAGGGGTCTAATTGTAAGGACAGAGGGTTAGGAGCTGACTCCTAGACTTCTCTAGCATAAGGGCAGTGGAAAAGTAAATGCTCTATAGTTTATAGTTCTTCACCACACATGGTACAATTAGGGTTAATATCATCAACTTTACCATAAAGATTAACATTAGTAGTAATGGCATTCTGCAGGCATTTCCAAATGAACACTTTAATCCTTTGTGGCACTTCCAATTTCCAAATAGAGTCATGTAAAAGGAGGCTAGTTATTTCTGTTCCTGATTCATTCAATTTATCATACATAGATTTAACCGTATAGTCTCCAGTTCTAGTAAGGGTCCATCTTAATTGGTCTTTTTAAAGAAATATGTACTACTACGAGTAATTGACCCGTATTTCTGAATCTCCACTCTCCATTTCTCTATTTTTCCCTCTCTCGTTTCGACTTTCGTACTGAAAGTGAAATCCTCTCGGGTTTAATTTTGAGAAAATCATCATCGATTGCAAACACGAATTCATCCACGTATCGACAAGTTGGATGTTTGGGTTTAATTTTGGAGAAAATCAGTGCAGACTTTGGTTTCATCAACAAGTTCAAATGTTTGGGTTTGATTTTGTGTCTTTAGATTCAATTCTGGTCCTATTATTCTTATCAAACTGATTATAGATGATAAACTTGTGCCTGCAACGAAGGAATACAGTTCTTTCGGTATTAAGTTTCAATCAAAAAGCCTTTGCCGAGCTTTTGGATGAAAAATGTGCCAAACTCCTGTGTTTCCCTTTTAGGGTATGCAACTAAACTCTATTTCGCTTTATGTATAGTGTAGCACAGTTCAGTATTAAGTCACCCTAAAAACTCTAAATTAGATAAACAAGTATGTATGTATGTATGTATGTATGTATGTACATAGTAAACAAGCATATGTATGTATGTATACATAGTAAACAAGTATGTATGTATGTAAACAAGCATGTATGTATGTATGTATGTATGTATGTATGTATGTATGTATATATATATGTATCATGTATGGCCTATGGTATGTATGGGATCATCCTTTTTAGAGTTTTGTTTATTGTTCATTTGTTTGGTCGGTCGATAGGTATCTTCCCATACAATTTCAGTCCATGGTCATAACAGATTAGTTCCAATATTTAGTTGATCGTGTCATATTATACTGTGTTAGTTAGTCGGCGCATAGTAGCGTGTTTAATTAGTTGGATCATAGTAGATGGATAAGTCCGGGGCCATGGAGAAAATTTAAAGGCATATGTAGTGCCCACATTTAAATTAATGTGTTAGTTGGTCTTGTTTATAATAGTCGGGAGCATATTTAGTTAGTCGGGTCATAGCAGAACGGTTCAAATATTTAGTTGGTCGTGTCATATTATAGTGTGTTAGTTATTCAGGTCACAGTAGTGTGTTTAATTAGTTGGATCATAGTAACCGGATAGGGCCGGGTCCTACGAATCTTGGGTCAGACGTAGTCCCGTATTAAAATTAGTCGTGATCTGTATACCATATTGATGCTCATTTTTCTTTTCGCTCATCTTTATCACCAAAATAAAAATAAAAATTATATACTCGATTAGGTGGTCAATCATTTTAATCAAATCTAGGTAGCGTATGAAAAAAGGTATAGATTAGGATAATTAGGGAATTAATAATTAACTCAGACCAATTAATTAGTGAATAATTAGGGCATTAATAATTAGTTAACCTAACAACATAAAATTTGTTGTTGTTTTGGTTTGTATTATCAAAAGTGCTTGGTATAACTCAATAAGTGGATGACAGGATGAGGAAAATCTATACAAGACTGTGGAAACTTCCTACTTTACCAAGGATCCGACAGTTTTTGTGGAAAGCTATCTCTAATATCCTCTTCACAAAAGAAGCTCTTGGTCCTGCAATTATTGGTGATGATGACTTATGCCCTATGTGCAATCTCCAAACAGAAACTGCCACTCATCTTATTATGAACTGTAATTACTCAAGAGAAGTGTGGTTCTCTATCTCAGGCTGGAAAACTAATAATGGTGGCACATTGTCAGAATGGATCTGCAGTTGGTTTGATAATTTGCATAGTTGAACCATTACTGAGAATGATATAGTTAAGAGATCTATAATTGCCTGGAGCATATGGACAGAAAGATGTGATAAGGTGTTTCAACAAAGTAACTCCTGTCTTGAAACAATCATTCATAAATGCAAGCTGATAATTGAAGAACACTCAGGCCTCTTCCTATGCACATGCCAAAAAAATGGTGTTTGGCATGCCAGGTGGCATGCCAAACCATTTGCGCCACTATGGGGAAACCGCTGAGCGATCGAATCCCTAGCGAGCGATAATCATAATATCTCCGCGATAAAGTCTTTATCGGTTGGCGATATTGTCAATATCGCCGCTAAAAATAATAACTTATTTGGCGATACAATGGTTATCGCCAAGTAGTTATTCTGCAATGGCTAGTTCCCATATGGTTCCTATATATACGCCATTTTACCTCGACGTAAAACTCACACGCTTCTAAAGATATTACTCATTTATTCTCAATTTTAAGCTTCACAATGTCGAGATCCAATGAAGAAAGGGATATTATTATGAATAGGTTCAAAGTTACAACAAGAAAGTTATCGTATGAGGTTGCAAGAAATTGACGAAGAGGAAGTCAAGATGAGAAACTAATCGAAACTTTGATGCTTGTACATACGGGTCAAATACCAAGAGTTCCGAGCCCAAAGAAGTATTATCAAGAAGATATACGTATCGAGGGAGGGAATTTTACCATCGAAGCTCATGCACGATTATTTTTTTCCCAATTGTGTGTACTCCGATCGAGATTTTCAAGGTCGATTCCGCATGCCTCGTCATCTGGTGAAAAAGATTATTGAAGAGCTTTGTCGAGTGGAACCTCAATTCAATTATCGGTTTGATGCATTGAATATTAGAGGTCATAGTCCCGAACAAAAATTTACTTGGCTTTAAGGATTCTAGGTTATGGCACTCAAAATGGATGCGAATGATGAGTACCTTCGTATGGGTAAAACAACTTCTTACACTTACCTTTCATTGTTCGTGAAGTAATGATTAATTATTTTGGTCCAACATATTTACGAAAACCAACCGACGAAGATGTTAGACAAATATTAAGGGAGAATGAGGAAAGGGGATTCCCGGGGAATGCTAGGTAGTCTCGATTGTATGCATTGGGTATGGCATGGATTCCCTGTTTATTGGGCTGGTCAATATAAAGGTCATTATCCAAAACCAACAGTTATCCTAGAAGCTGCTGCTTCTTATGATTGTTGGATATGGCACGCTTTTTTTGGTCTTCCGGGTTCACAAAATGATATTAATGTTTTGCACAAGTCGCCCTTTGTTTGAAGATTTGAAGTATGGAATTTTTCCATCCGTCCGTTTCATGATCAACGGCCATCGGTACACTCATGGCTATTATCTTGCGGATGGTATCTACCCAAAATGGTCCACCTTGGTTCAATGCTACCGTCGACCTCCTGCTGGTGCATTGGGCCATTCATACCGATATTTTAACGATGCCCAAATGACACTGAGGAAGGATGTGGAACGCGCTTTTGGAATTTTGAAGAGGAAGTTCGCTATCATTTGTGGCCCATATCGTGGGTTGAGTCCTCGTGAAATGCACAAGACTATGCTCACTTGCATAATTCTTCATAACATGGTAATTCAGGAAACCAGGCGTGATTCGGATTGGATTAACTACGTTGATGAAGACTTGAGGCCGGAGATTCGACCTGAAAGAGTCCTCCCTGCAAGGAATTATGGTCAAATGACTAACTACATTCAGAACCGTAATTTGTATGACCAGTTAAGAGATGATCTGAGATTGAATCTTTGGGCAGAGCATGTAAGATGATTTTATGTATTTTTCTTAATGTTTTAGCTTCAGTTTAAGTTATGTTATGTATTGTTATTTTTCTAATTAATAAACTTCAACATTTCATTTCAAACTAATATTAATTGGAATGCATAACAACATATCAAATTAAAACTTAAACTAAAACATTAAAACTTAAACTGCTACATTAAACTAGTACTAAACTAGTACATTAATCATTTAGAGGAATTATTTCATCAAACTCATCATCAGTTCCATCATCATCATCTTCTTCATCACGGTTGTTAGTAAATCCAGCTTGCTTTTCAATCTGTGCTTGAATCCTGTCAAATTCGATTTGCCATACATGTTTTTGTTGGGCGTTCATAATTGAGGTGTTAGCTTGAAGAATGTTATGCTTGTCATAGTCAAACTGGAATTTTTCTTGAGAAAGACGACTTTTCTTACTCTCCCGGTTTTGAATTTTCCTTTGAATGGATCTTTCCTTCGCGATGGTCTTTTGATAATCCATAAACTCCGCCATGTTAAATCCTACGGAACTCCCTCCTTCTTGAGCTAATTTTTCTAGCCAGTTTTGCCCGATTCCTCCCTGGAAGTTTTCCTTATTATTACCATCAACATAATTATTGAAAACTACGTTGGAATTTGAGCTTGTAGGGGTATCTGGTGAAGAATTTGATGGACCTTGTGAAAATGGTGAAGAATTTGGTGTTGAGGGAGAAGAATTATATGGTGACTTTTCAGGCACTATTTGATTATTTGCTAAGTAATCGGGATTATATTTGTTCAAACCCTTCAAAATATGATAACAACTTTCGAAAGCAAACTGTTTACCATGTTTTCGTTGCCAATCTGTACGAACCTCTCTTTCAAAATCAACATCAGTCGGCCACTTTGTCCTTTCCTTTTCTCTTGGCTTGCATTATCAATGCAACATAAGCGGCTACTTCCGGTTGATTACAATGAAGTGTTACGACAATCCTTTTGCATCACGACCATTGATGTTCATGGTTTGTTCTTCATATTTTTGAAATATATTATCCCACATGGTGTTACCATGTTGTTGTGCACCACCGATATAATCTTGGGTAAAAAAAACATAATTACGACAAATACATTCATCTTCTATCATGGTGTATTTTGCACCACGGACTCGGTTCTTCTTACCTTTGCCTTGAGTTTGTTCTTGTGAATCCATTTTACAAGAAAATATAATTGTAGAGGAGTTGTGATAGTTTTAGATTTGAAAAAGATAGAGAAATTAAGAAATTCTAGAGATTTAGAATTTTTGGTGTGAGTTGATATGAGTTTGAAATCGTGTATTTATAGAGGGGGAAATTGTAGCCGTTAGATGATGATCTGGTCAGCGATTATCATAGTATCGAGCGATAGCTTGAGTGTCATTTGTCGAGTGAATGACCATCGAACGATTTTTTGACCATCGAGCGACCAAGACTCTATCGCTCATTTGAAACTCGTCGTGTATGCCTATATGCCAGGAAAAACATATTGGCATATGAGTTTGGCAGTTTGGCATACCCATAGTGGGTGCATATATGCCAAATACCATGTTTTGGCATGTGCATAGGAAGAGGCCTCAAGAATGGTTGTTCATATCTCCAATATCTCTCATAAAGTGATCAGATAGAATGCTCATTAGATTCCACCCCCCATAAACTATCTAACTTTAAATTTTGATGGTTCTTTTGATGCAAATAATCTTACTTGAGGTATTGGTCTAATCATTAGAAATTTTGCAGGTGCACAACAGGCAGCAAGGTGCATCTACCCGAATGAAGTCAGAAGTGCAGAATAGGCTGAGTGTATGGGTTTGTGGAAAGCTGTGCAATGGGCAAAAGAGTTAAATCTTGAGAGAGTTCATTTTGAGATGGATGCCAAGGTTGTTGCAGATGCTGTAAACAATGATAATAGCGCCATCGATTGGAGACTACATCATATTGTTCTGGATATTAAAATTTTATTTTCTGTTTTTACCTCTTGGAAACTCTCCTATATTCCAAAAGAGCGAAATAAAGTAACCGATATTCTAGATAAGATGGCTAGAACAGATAAAATTTCTAATTCCTGGAGCTGTTCTTCCCCTACTACAATTTTTCATCAAATTTTCTGTAGACTCTGATGGTTATTTTCAATGATGTTGTAGTAAGAAAGGTAGTCGTTCACTCGGACTTGATGAGATTGATTTTAAGAATTAATAAAAGAAAATAAAAGAAAAATATATACAAATATTGTCACAGGATGAAGAGATGTGTTGGGACTCAGGATTCGGCCAAACTCATAACAAAAGGTTCAAATATTAATTCTTTTAACAATTATCGCTCAACAAATAAAAACATGGACTCTTATTTTTGCCAAGATAGATTCTCAAAAGATTGGTTGTAAATCCTAAGCATGATGTATCAAAACATTTAAGCTAAGCATATCTCATCAAATTAAATGACAACCAATTAATTCAAATCATATTTCAATTAAAATTAATGCAAAAGTCTTAAAAAAGAATTAAATAATTTTACCCATGTATGAAATTCGTCTTCCTCTGTCGTCCCAAGTAATGGGGTCTAGCTCATCATGTTGGAAACACACTCAAAATATGATTTTATTGCTCAAAGGTGCTTACAAATGATGAAAAGGAGAGAGATCAAATAAACCAGGAATTTGCAACGCATGAGAAGCGTTACAAACCATTGTTACAGCGTACGATAAATGGTAAATGTCGCTGTAGCAATACGACCCATGGTGATGTGTCGTTGTCACTGTAGCATTTACGACGGCCCTCCGTGCGTCTTATGTTCTTCGTGTTCTTCAGAACGACACTCTTTATGTGTCCTCTCGCAACTATTTCTTCCTCTGCTGCAACTCCTACGATTCCCTAACCCTAACTCTCCATCCTCCATTATGTGACGCCATAAGCCTATTTATACGCCTTGGACCAAGAATAATTCCTCATAACTCCAAATAATCTCGTCATAACTCATATTATTCTTCACGACCTGTTAAGGGAATAATTCCCGATTCTTCCATTTCTCACGCGCCTGAATGTGTAAAATCACTCCAAATCGTTAAAAACACCTCCCTGAAGATGAATAGCACGCTGCAGCCTCACGAAAACTTGCCAGATACAGCATGGAATATCCCGAGAATAACTTGCTTGCCCTTGTATTGACATAACAAGTTTATTTCATAAAAATCTCTGATTGAATCTCCTTAGAACAGCCCCAAATCTGGAACCCTAAATCTGCACCTATTTTTCCCGCCAAAACATAAAATTCAAATGAAGAAGAAAGGGTTGCCCCTTATCCAACAGCCGGGGTGCGAATAGCAGTGTCCAACTGAGGTGCCCCTTATAAATTGAGGTGCCCCTTATCCAAAGTAAGAGTCCGCATAGCAAATGTCCTCCGGGGGTGCTCCGCATAGTTTTTCGAGCCGAATTTTCCAAAAATGTTTATTCCCCAAAAATACCTACACACACATAAAACACCATAATGAGTACAAAATCGAGTGCCAACAATATATAGTATTGAGATCAAATTAGACACAAAAATGTGTCTATCAAATACCCCCAAACTTATTATTTGCTAGTCCTCGAGCAAATTTATTCTAGAAAATAAAATGACTACACTTAGCACGTGCAGCAAGCCGTTAAACCGCTAGGTGGCCCTAGTGGCGGAGTGTTGTCTCCGGAGGGTTTACAAGAGGTGTACCCACAAAACCTTTATATTCCAGACCCTAGCTATCTACGCGTAACCTTGGAAAGCACTAAAGAATCTCCTTGGTTGGCATACTTATTGACTACAGGAGGAAGTACCCTGATGCGAAATTCCAATTGATGTACACGAGTTTGCACTCAAGCATACTAAAATTCATATAAAGTGACAGAGCTCTACTCAGGTAGTTTCTGGACATCATAAACTAGAGTCAACCAATCACATGGAAAGATTAAGAAGATGGATGTAGAGAAAAACATAGATGTTGACTAAGGTGAACCTATCCTAATGGACTGAGATACCGGTATGACTAATATCAACACAACTGGCATATACAATGGAACCAGTGGTCGATAATCCTAACTCTAGGTCAACTCAGCTGTATTTATTCCGGTTAGTCCGGTGGTATGGTCTTTTTTTTTTTTTTTTGTAGCTCAGCCATTCTATTTTACCCTAGCAATGGTAAATAGAAAAAAAGAAGTGATCAGGATTCTTTCGATGTTTCCATCCCGAGGATATGTCGAAACTACCATGTTTTCTTTTCTAACACCCGAGCTCTGTGCTTTTATGAATAGACTCTTCTAGATGTTTCCATCTAATCAGATTGGTTCCTCAACTCCTACAACCAAGATGTTCCCATCCACTTAGATTAGTTAGTGCCAACCTTAATAAGCATAAATTTCTAGTCTCTGGAGTTTATTTATTTCAACTAAAAAGTTTCTCCCATACCCCCAAACTTAAATCTAACATTGTCCTCAATGTTCTAAAGATGAAATTAAAAGCATGAACAATGAGAAACTGTTACCACTTGAAGAAAAGAGTTAAGGAAAAATATTACTGTGTTGCAAGAGCATGTTACCTCCCAAGAAGTGCTAAGTTTAAAGTCTTGACCAGGACATTGGAAAGGATTAGTCACCTCGAAGAATCATATAGCAATAGCCGGAATAACTGCGGGTCATCTGGATCAAAAAGTGCTAACCACAAGAAGAGGAGAATGCAACAGACCAGGAAGATATCCAACACGCCCTTATCTATTTTTTATTTAGGACAACTACATCTAGTTGTGGTTCGGGTTCAGGCTCTATAAAAGGGTCTAGATAAAAAGTTTTCATCGGCTGGATTTCCTCAAAGGAAGGATCCTGAAGATCAGGTTCTAGAGTCTGGAAATACTCAACTAAGAACTTAGAAGCACATAAAAATAACCCTGAATAATTGGGGATCCTCTAAGTCAATCAGATTTGACTCACACGGTTGACCACGGTCTTTGGTCATTCTTAAGCAAATGTGTCGACCCTAATATCCTAAAGTAATTAGGTTTAGTCTCAAAACTTAATAATTGACACATCTGAAACTTGTACATTCCCACAATTGGAAGGAAGGTTTTTGGTGGGAAAACAAAGTCAATCGTGGTATCATAGCTTGGGTTAACCACATCAACCGAGAGGATGGGTTTCTAACAAAATGAACTTCTTTATGGACACAACTAGGTTCGGAAAAAGTGTATGAAGATAATCTTGTAAAATGGTTGAGGCACGGATGTCCAATCCTAAGTGAGGGGACTTTCTGAGAGTTAAAGGTAAGGCACTAGGAGAGTGATAATCACCCCTAAACTTAGAGTTTTCAGTGTCTCTAGATAGACTAGTCACAATTTCCCTAATTTTTAGAACATCATAATCCTGAAAATGGTCAATTGATTCTTCTAAGTTATTATCAGGTAATGCATCCTTACTCATCTCTACGAGTTTATCGTCTTCTAAGACTAGTGTTTCTAAATCACTAGACTCTAAAATAGTATTCTCAGGGTAAACTCTTTCCTCTAAACCATCATCACAATCATATAAAGGATTATCAGCGAAAGTTTCTAGTAAAGGCTCGTTAACAAAGGTGTTAATCATAGTTACTTCCTCTGATTCACTTATAGGCACATCAAATAATGTATTATCCAACATATTACAGGCTAAAGGATCATGAACTACATCGTCTAAAACGGTGGCATCTCTAGTCAAATCCTCGTCCTTTCGAATAGGTGAATAATCATTAAAATTATTGGGATTTGAACCAGAAATAGTACTATCATTAATTATAAAGTTCAATCGGAGTAACAAATTCCTGATCACTATGCCTACATATTTTAAATTCTTCATCAACACTATCCTCATCATAATCATAACATGAAAATGGTTGAACCTCATCTAAACAAGTAGTGTTACCAATTTTATCCTCGTCATCTTGATTATGCAAATAACTATCCTCATTTTTAAGGGTATTATTGGAAACATTGTATTGGAAATCAAGATTATTTCGAGCAATTCTTTCGTTCGTCTGAGCTATCATCTTGAGGGATTCCTCTATAGAAAGTTTTCTTTCGTCATAAACTAAGTTATTCATCTTAGCTAACTTACATGTCGTCTCCTCTAATTTCCTGAGAGACTCTTCTAAAGGAGAAACATAAGAATTTTGCTCGTATGACCCGTGCGTGTGTGGATAGTAATTGGGAACATCATGGTATGAGCCATAACTTTGAAAAGGCTGATGTTCCCAACCACTATTCACACTATGGTCAAAGTAGTAACGTCCATTTTGAAACTCAGTTGGATAATCATTGTATTGGCTGTTATAATACCAGTTTGACATCCTAACTGCAAGGGAATTCTACACAAACACAAACAAGGATGACTCTACCACAACAAACCTACTGATTTCTAGCAAACAAAAAGCATGATGGCTCCACTTAGATTGTTTCTAGACCAGCTTCTAATCCTTCGAAAGGGAATTCTTTACAATTTAAGCAGACCCCTCTGGAATCAATCCGAGTTGAAGTAAGTTGAATAAAGGCGAGGGAAGATGCGGAGCTTTGATACCCAAGGCCTCACCGCATTACAAGGCGGCGCAGTCACGCATTCAACTCACAGAAACCATCATGAACTTCGAAGTATGCTTAAAGAGTAACCAATATTTTTCGAATGACTTTCCTATTAAGCTCGTTACCCTATCGGTCTCATTCTAGTCAGTATTTTAACCTTAGGTTCGCGTTTGGTATCGTTTTCCTAAGGCGAGCAAGAAGAGAATGGTGATGAAATCCGAACCCTTATCTTGTATGGCCAGTCCTTGCCCTTTACTAGGAAATCAAAGCAGCCGTATTCAAGACCTCAACATATATGCATACAAAATCATCCAAGTAAACCCGCCGTGGGATTCGCGGGTGTTTAGAATTCTTACCTCCCGTTCCAGACGGGGGATGAACCGTTGAGGTCGACTCGGGCCACAACTCCTATGTCATGTACGAACCCGAGGGGCCGAGACAGTATCGTAACTGTCGTCCTTCCCTGTGCAGTTTATATTTAAACTAACCCTTCCTTAGGGTTTTAAAAATAATAATGTCCAAAAGTCCAAAAATTAAAAAGTCCAAAAATAAAAATTACAAAAATAATTACCTAATTACAGTTTCTAAAAAAAATAAAAATAACACTATATACAAAATTTTCTTCTTTACTCCGTTCGGATCTCTCTTTTCTTTCCTATTTTGGCTTTGCTTTTCTTTTCAGCACTTTCTCTTTTTCTTTCGCTCCACTCCAAATCTGAAAGCAAACAGAAATACCAAAAAGCGTAAAAAAGAACAAAAATAATAATAAAAAAAAATCCTAAAAAAAAATCTATAAACAAGTTCGCGTCGGCGACGCCAAAAATTGATGGTTATTTTCAATGATGTTGTAGTAATAAAGGTAGTCGTTCACTCGGACTTGATGAGATTGATTTTAAGAATTAATAAAAGAAAATAAAAGAAAAATATATACAAATATTGTCACAGGATGAAGAGATGTGCTGGGACTCAGGATTCGGCCAAACTCATAACAAAAGGTTCAAATATTAATTCTTTTAACAATTATCGCTCAACAAATAAAAACATGGACTCTTATTTTTGCCAAGATAGATTCTCAAAAGATTGGTTGTAAATCCTAAGCATGATGTATCAAAACATTTAAGCTAAGCATATCTCATCAAATTAAATGACAACCAATTAATTCAAATCATATTTCAATTAAAATTAATACAAAAGTCTTAAAGAAAGAATTAAATAATTTTACCCATGTATGAAATTCGTCTTCCTCCATCGTCCCAGTAATGGGGTCTAGCTCATCATGTTGGAAACACGCTCAAAATATGATTTTATTGCTCAAAGGTGCTTACAAATGATGAAAAGGAGAGAGATCAAATAAACCAGGAATTTGCAACGCATGAGAAGCGTTACAAACCACCGTTACATCGTACGATAAATGGTAAATGTCGGTGTAGCAATACGACCCATGGTGATGTGTCGTTGTCACTGTAGCATTTACGACAGCCCTCTGTGCGTCTTATGTTCTTCGTGTTCTTCAGAACGACACTCTTTATGTGTCCTCTGCAACTATTTCTTCCTGCTGCTGCTGCAACTCCTCCTGCAGCCTGATTCTTCGTCCTCAACCTACCCCTAACTCTCCATCCTCCATTATGTGACGCCATAAGCATATTTATACGCCTTGGACCAAGAATAATTCCTCATAACTCCAAATAATCTCGTCATAACTCATATTATTCTTCACAGCCTTTTAAGGGAATAATTCCCGATTCTTCCATTTCTCACGCGCCTGAATGTGTAAAATCACTCCAAATCGTTGAAAACACCTCCCTGAAGATGAATAGCACGCTGCACCCTCACGAAAACTTGCCAGATACAGCATGGAATATCCCGAGAATAACTTGCTTGCCCTTGTATTGACATAACAAGTTTATTCCATAAAAATCTCTGATTGAATCTCCTTAGAACAGCCCCAAATCTGGAACCCTAAATCTGCACCTATTTTTCCCGCCAAAACATAAAATTCCAATGAAATTGGATATAGAAAAGGTTAATTGTAAACGAAAGAAAAGGTTTACGGGATGAATTGTTTAGTCCAATTTGATTTCGGATAAGAGAAACTAAGTTAATTCTGATCTTAGTTAGACTTATCAAAGTGGAGGTTTCGGTTATTCAAGTATAATCAAATGCCTTAACAAGAAATGCTAGTTAACTAACCTAGTACTTGTCTTGTTTAAAAGTTAAAGGTCTAAGTTATATGGATAATTAGAACCTGATGAGAAAAATAGAGTTATCTTTATTTTGGTCTTATCGAACAAGCGATAGTATTTGTACAATCGTTTTAGCAAAGGAACTAAGGTTCTTAGTTGATTTTTGGTTTGTTAAACTATTAGGGAAATTTTTTTCGGGCAATTGTTTCCTTGGTAACATATGAAAAAGAAATTACTTTGTAGTTTCGGTTTTGATATTGGTTATCAAAAATGGTGTGTGGAACCCTCGTGCTTAACTCTATAGGTTTGCAAGTCTATTTTGAGATTTGTAAGATCCTTTCGGCTTGTCCTTTATTTTTTCGTTTCTTTGTCCTTTTGTGACAAAAAGGGGGAGAAATATATGGAGTAAACAAGTGATAATGGTATTGATTTATATTGATTGGTATCACTAAGGGAAAGGACATTGGTGCTTAAACGTTTTCTAACAAAAGAGTAAAAGCATAGACTAAGGGGGAGTAACATATCATATGATACTTGTAGTTATATGGACTAAAAGGGAATAAAAAAGACACGTGGATTGATAAAATCTACCTATCTTACCTTTAGGGGGAGTATTAGCTTTGTTATTATAATGTCAACAACGACATTTATGGATTGAATGTATACAGGTTATTGTGTTGTTGAATTCGGGAATCAAGCGTATGTGTAATGAATTCTTGTAATTTGTTTATCCATGTGATGTAAGAGTTTTGTCACTAAAATTGACAAAGGGGGAGATTGTTAGAGCATAGCTCGGTTGAACCCACACAACGTTGGTATGTCAAGTTTGGTTGTCATATTTTTGTGAGCCAAAACTCATTTAAAGAGTCGCTTGATTATGTACTAGAGTCAACTTCGTATAGGTTAGCTTGAAAGTATTAGGATATGAGACATTACAAGTATTACGAAGACTTAAAGAAGTGGAGAAGTAAGGAGCTACAACGACAACATCATCCTTCCACTTGAGGTTAGTGATATTTTACTTGAATTGTTTCATTCCCTAACGTATCTTTCAAGTCGTGCATATTGAAACAAAAATGTGAAGCATGAATGATTATACTCTAGCTAGACATAGTATTAAGGAATACAATACGAGGTTTATTGCTTAACCATTAAACTTTGTATATAAGACATCGACATAATCGTTTGAATGCTATTGTGATTATGTATGGGTATAAGGTGAATATTTCATCCTAGGAAACAATGTTTTACATTTGTTTTAAGGAAGTAAATTCATGAACTTGTTTTGTGAATCGAAAGAGAAATCGCCAGGCATTATTGGTAGTGTTATATATTGCATATCTTTTGAACTACCAATATGTGTGATTAGTATAACCGCTCATGACTTGTTTATGTTCTTGGTAAAACTATTCACAAAGGCCTGACTTTTGTATTGGTATAACTTTTATTAGTGAAATCGGTCTTAAGTAATCACCTGAGATGGTATGGTCGATTTAGTGTTATTGGTATGACCGACTCTGGGTAAAGGGGAACCGATCCTAGCAAGAGGTGCAACCTATCACAAAGGGGAATCGATCCTTGTAAGAGGTGCATCAAGTTTTTAGTAGAAAGAGGAACCGATCCTATGGACATGTGCAACACGTTTTTAGGCAAAGGGGAACCGATCCTATGGACATGTGCATCAAGTACAAGTTAGATACCATATGTATGTGGGGACCGATCCTAGTACCAAGTCAAGCGAATTTTGGTAACTAGCGTGACTTTGCAAAGTACTCACATGGAGGTAGAACCGAAACTTATTTTAGTAGAACCGTGAAATCCATGTTTGGTGATTGAGCGTTCTTGATCAATCACGTAGTTCTTGAAAGTCGGATGAACCAATTCTAAACTTGTTTGGAAGTGTGGCAAATCGGTTTCAAGATTGTAAGTATGAAAGAGGACTTACAAAGTAAAGATGTCGACATACTTTGAACATGTGCAGTAACGCTAATATTTAATTGTTCAAAGTTATTCCTTAATTAAAAGGAAGAAAATCATGGATCAAATAAAATGAGTTGAGAATTTTTTAATTAAGGTTTTTAATTTTATTTTAGGAAAATGAAAATTAGTAATGTGCATTTACTTAGTTGAGCAAGAGCGACAAAGGAGGAAACCGACCTTTTATATCACTTTTTGTAAATCTAAGTGATCAATTACCACAAAAAGATTGAGAATGGTCCATAATTTGAAAAACCAAAAATATCCCTCTCTTTTAGTCCAATTACTATAACTCCTTGTATATCCTATTTTTTAGGGGTATAATTGGAAAGCAAACTTTAATATAACATATCTAAATATCCGTGCCTTGGAATTCCGACTATAATTTTATCTTGTTGGAAAGCTAATAAAAAAATCTATCCAACGAGCACAAACAACAATATCAAATTTAGAGTTTTTACGAAAAATTCGGAGATATTTATCATTTTAGGCACAATTTTAAAAAATTAAATGTATATTCATTATGCAAACCACACAAAAGATACATAATACTTTATGTAGCAAAATTTTGGTTTATGCATCAACTAATTTTCCGTTCCAACTAATAAAACGATGTACTCCTCCGTTTCAAGAAAAATGATACTTTAATTTTAGGCACAATTCTCGAAAATTGAATGCATAGCCATTATGCAAACCACCACAAAGGATGCATAACACATCATGCAACCATATTTTGGTTTATGGATCGACTAATTTTTCGTTTAGCAAAGGAACTAAGGTGCTTAGTTGATTTTGGTTTGCTAAAAGTGATACTTTCACAACCGTTTAAAAGCATAGACTAAGGGGGAGTAACATATCATATGATACTTGTAGTTATATGGACTAAAAGGGAAAGTGAAACTTTGAATTCGGAATTGCGTATGTGTAATGCTTGTAATTTGTTTATCCGTTTGAAAAGTGATACTTTACTCGAGTCGCCCGGTTTCACTTTTGAGGTTAGTGATATTTTACTTGAAAATGCATATTGAAACAAAAATGAAAGCATGAATGATTATACTCTAGTTAGACATAGTACAATACGAGGTTTGGCAAGTTAAAGTATCACTTATTCATGAAAAGAGCATTATTGGTAAAGTATCACTTTTTGGAAACATGACTTGGTTCTTGGTAAAACTATTCACAAAAAGTATCACTTTTCTCCGAGATGGTAAGGGTGAAAGTAATAGCAGGTGACGAACCCCATGTTCCGATTCTTTTAGGCAAGGGAACCGGGACCCTCCCACCGTGGCAACGGTCGTACTAGTAACTAAAGGAAGAAAATCCTGGATCAAATAAAATGAGTTGGAATTTTTTAATTAAGGTTTTTAATTTTATTTTAGGAAAATGAAAATTAGTAATGTGTATTTACTAGTTGGAGATTTTCCAAGAGATTTTTGGTCATTATTTGGACAAAGCATTTTCAGGAATTATGGAAACCGAATCTGGAATATATTGCATATCTTGAGAATATTTTCGGTTTTGGAAATTCTTTGATGTCCAAACTTCCTTGGTCTATAAATATGAAAGTTTGCATTTCGAGCAAACTAATCCTCAGAGACAACAAAACTATCTCAGTTGTGCTGCTACTGGTGAAGACGCCTATTCGGAGAGGAGAGTAACCTAATTAGGCGAAATCTCTTACGGCCGCTCATTTTTAAGACTTCTTTGGGATTGAGAAGCTCTATTAGTACTATTGGTGGGAAACAGATAATTGCGGTTTATCTTTTGTTTTCGATCGACTTCATTGACTTACGGTGGTTGAACTTTGATTGCACCTGGTTTGTTTATGCTTGAGAATCTTCTCTTCTGATATAAGATTCACTCAAACTAGATCGAAGTTTCGACGTGGATCTTTAGATTGTTTGTAGATCTAAAGACGTCTTGTGATAATCCAATGTTAACAGACTCCGTTCTGTGTGTAATTGATCACAAGAGATTCAAGTTGATTGTGTGCAGGTGTTTATTGAAGATCTAAGAAGATTTGAAGACAAAGAAGACTTTAAAGATTTCTGATTTGGGTTCATAATCTTTGGTGTGCACAATACTTGTTTCGGTAAAAGATGATCCGACTATAATCGGTTTATCCTTGTGGTAGATTAGATTGATTAGTTGTGTATATTGGCATCAATAAAATTCTTTGTAATTAAAAGTATTGATTGCAAAATCTTAACAATTACTTTGGTAGTTGATAATAAGATAGATCTAAGAACCTGATAAAGGAGTTTATTGAGATAAACAGAAGATCCTTTTGTCGAACTCACATCACTTGGTTGAAAAGAGTTGATACCAAACATATTTGTTGTTCCTTTACTGTTTGGAATACGAACCAAAGGAATTGTTCCAAGTACGTGACTTATTACAGGTCGGAGGCATGGGAATACAGACGGAACTAGGTGAACTATAGGTTTAGTTGCTTGGTCTCAACTATACGAAGTTGGTTTGATTTTGTATAGCAGATTAATCCTGAGAGTATTCAATTCTGGACAAGGTCCCAGGGTTTTTCTGCATTTGCGGTTTTCTCGTTAACAAAATCTTGATGTGCTATTTACTTTTATTTTCCGCAATTATAATTGTTGTTATTATAATTTAAAGTAAATTATACAAACGTTAATTCCTATTTACTTAATAAGTAATCCTATTGTGTTTGGTTAAGTCTTAACCTTTTATCAAGTAAACATACTTCGTTGTTGTATTATCTTGATCTCGTATCCATAGATGATCACACGAAGTGTGAACTGATTTGTTGTATTGTCTCTACTCATTCCATAGACAATCTCTTTCGGAGAAAGGACTTATAGGTGTAAAAGTTTTAGGTTGAGGTATATTTGGGTACCCTCGTCTTTTCAATTGGTATCAGAGTAGGCAAACGCGAAAAGATCTAACAATCTGTGTTTAGTGCGATCCAACCTATAAGAATGAATCTAATGATTGATTCAGTTAACGTACCACCAAGATTTAATGGGAAAAACTATCCATTATGGAAATCGGCTATGAAAGCTTTTCTTCAATCCCGAGATTTTAATACGTGGTTATTAATCAAAGACGGATACCAACGTCCGATGGATTATTCGGAGTCAGAGTTTAAACGCTTAGTGTCTTATACTCTTGAAGAAAGAGTTCTTGCAAAGCAGAATTATGATGGTTTGAATGCCATCATACACGCAGTTAGTCATGATCTTCTACATCATGTGCTGACTTGTAGAACTTCTAAAGAAGCATGGGATATTCTTGAGAACGTATTCGAGGGAGATGAATCTGAAAAAGAAGCTAGACTTCTTTCCCTTTCATCTGAATGGGAACATCTCAAAATGGATGATAACGATACTTTCGAGGAGTTTAACTCTAAACTTTCTGAGATTGTCAATGCATCTTTCTTTCTTGGAAAGGCTATACCTGAAAAGGAAATAGTATGCAAAATTCTCATATCGTTACCATCCATATATGAGTCTAATAAACATGCCATATTAGAAGGAAATGATCTTTCTATACTTTCCCGAAGCTCTCTTGTAAGAAAGTTAAAGATATTTGATAGAGAAATTTTGCTGAAGAATCAAACTGAGAAACGTTGCCAAGAGGACAAGGTACCTGTTGAAAAAGAGTTTGACTCAACTATTGTGCTCCTAACGCAACGAATTAAGGACCTTTTATATATTGATAAACGTGTTTCTGATACATTATCGTTTTGCCATAAAAAGGGTAATGATGAAGTACAATGCTTCAAGTGCCGCAGATTCTGACATATGGCAAAACATTGTCCCAGCAGAAGAACTCAGAAGTACAACAAGGCTTATGTCTCCATTCTTGATGATATTCCGGAGGAATAATCTATTAAAGAAATATCTGAGTGTAATGCACTTCTGGCCAACTCTAACAATGATGAATTCTGTGAGTCTAATCAACTCCTAGAAAAACGTGAGTTGGAAATTAAGGAAAATAAAAGGTTAAGCCTGGTACTTGGAAACCTTTTGAAATTCTTTTCAGATAAAACCCGTATGGTAAAATCTGAATAAGAAAAATTGGGTGAAAAACCAAAAGAATCAGGAACTAGTTTTTCTGATAACTTGATAAGTTCTTCATGTGAAAGAAATAATCACACTGCAATCTTCTTTGTAAATAAACTTATCAAAGCACTTTGCGAGGGAATAAAGAAGACTGGTAAGTTTATGAGATCTAAAAAGGAAATTGCAAACTCTTGCGATTACAAGAGAAAGAAAGAACAAAAGGAAACACAGTCTATTGTGTTTATAAGCCATCCTACGGATGTCTTTGTTAACTACGGTGAGAATAATTCTCACCTCAACACACATTGATCGTGTTGAAATATGCATCCTCAATTGTTGCCCAATATTCTAATTGTGAGGAAGCATAAATCTGGGCAAGTTGTTCATGTATGTTTCTTTAGTGAAAAATAATGGATATCTTTTATTTTTGGGAAAAATAGTTTCGGTTTCCATAAATCAAATTATTCCGTGATTTTTCTCTCATCTTATATATCTTCTTCCTATCCGAAAGAAGACTATTTTGTTTCAATGGAGAAATCGGTAAAAGAAGGGTCATCTCTTCATGATTTGGCACTATGTGCATCAGTTATGACTGAAACTCATGATGTCTCTCTTCATGATAACTCTCAAGATTCTTTAAGGAAACAAATTATTACTATTAAAGGTTGCATTAGATATCATGAGCTGATGATAAAGGATTCAAAAGAAGTACTAGCTAATCTTCATTCTCAACTGTTTGAGATGAACAAATTATCTACTGAAAAAGGAAGTGCTCAAAAGAATTTGAATCCAGTTTTTGAAAGCAATCTTCACAAGAACTGAGAAGAGAATGATAGACTCCAATTTTTGATTTCTTTCAATGATTGTATTAGGTGTATTATGAATAAAATTATTTGATTTATAATTTTTCTTGTGATAGTTTTTGATTGACAATAGCCTGTGCTTGAATCTTTATCTTATTGCTATGTATGTTTATGGGATGTTTGATTTTGGTTTTACTACCTTGATATTCGATCTCATAATGTTGTGAACCCTTATGGTTTGGGTGACTTTTTGGTTTAGCAGGATTAAGTTCTAGGCCATGTTGGTAGGCTTTATCAAAGGACCATGAGGGGTTCTGATAGAAAAATATGTGAAAAAGTCACAATATGTTGAATCATTTGGTTTAGCATAAAAGCATATGTGTTTCGGGGTTTTCAACTTTTGCTTGCAATAGTTAAAACAGGATTTCAATCTTTCTCTGGTAAAGGTTGGTTGTTGTTATTCTTTTATTTTTCATAAGGATGACAACATAATGATATTTAGATATCAATTCTCCTTGGAAGAAGATGCAAACATATTGGAGAAGAGGATGCGAAATTTGAGGTAACGAGTTTGTTAGTTAATCGTTGTCCTGTTTAAGAAAAGCCTGATTTTATTGCGTATATTTATTGCTTTTGCTTAACAAAATTTCGGTACAATTGATGTTTTATTCCATTATTTGTGTATGGATGTGTGTGTGATTCAATTGGTTCCGGTTAAGAAAAACTATTGTTATCTTGCTTTATTGTTTGGTATCAATCGTTTAGGCTTACAAAATTTCGGTGCAATTGCGGTGCTTTAATGTCTATGTTGTTTCAATTGCTTCCGGTTGAGGTGAATAATTATGCAAGTTGATTTATTTGGTTTGTATGAATTATTTATGGCTTAATGAAAGAAAAGGTTTACGGGATGAATTGTTTAGTCCAATTCGATTTCGGATAAGAGAAACTAAGTTAATTCTGATCTTAGTTAGACTTATCAAAGTGGAGGTTTCGGTTATTCAAGTATAATCAAATGCCTTAACAAGAAATGCTAGTTAACTAACCTAGTACTTGTCTTGTTTAAAAGTTAAAGGTCTAAGTTATATGGATAATTAGAACCTGATGAGAAAAATAGAGTTATCTTTATTTTGGTCTTATCGAACAAGCGATAGCATTTGTACAATCGGTTTAGCAAAGGAACTAAGGTGCTTAGTTGATTTTTGGTTTGCTAAACTATTAGGGAAAATTGCTTCGGGAAATTGTTTCCTTTGTGACATATGAAAAAGAAATTACTTTGTAGTTTCGGTTTTGATATTGTTATCAAAAATGGTGTGTGGAACCCTCGTGCTTAACTCTATAGGTTTGCAAGTCTATTTTGAGATTTGTAAGATCCTTTCGGCTTGTCCTTTATTTTTTTTCGTTTCTTTGTCCTTTTGTGACAAAAAGGGGGAGAAATATATGGAGTAAACAAGTGATAATGGTATTGATTTATATTGATTGGTATCACTAAGGGAAAGGACATTGGTGCTTAAACGTTTTCTAACGAAAGAGTAAAAGCATAGACTAAGGGGGAGTAACATATCATATGATACTTGTAGTTATATGGACTAAAAGGGAATAAAAAAGACATGTGGATTGATAAAATCTACCTATCTTACCTTTAGGGGGAGTATTAGCTTTGTTATTATAATGTCAACAACGGCATTTATGGATTGAATGTATACAGGTTATTGTGTTGTTGAATTCGGGAATCAAGCATATGTGTAATGAATTCTTGTAATTTGTTTATCCATGTGATGTAAGAGTTTTGTCACTAAAATTGACAAAGGGGGAGATTGTTAGAGCATAGCTCGGTTGAACCCACACAACGTTGGTATTGTGATTATGTATGGGTATAAGGTGAAGATTTCATCCTAGGAAACAATGTTTTACATTTGTTTTAAGGAAGTAAATTCATGAACTTGTTTTGTGAATCGAAAGAGAAATCGCCAGGAATTATTGGTATTGTTATTCATTGCATATATTTTGAACTACCAATATGTGTGATTAGTATAACCGCTCATGACTTGTTTATGTTCTTGGTAAAACTATTCACAAAGGCCTGACTTTTGTATTGGTATAACTTTTATTAGTGAAACCGATCTTAAGTAATCACCTGAGATGGTATGATCGATTTAGTGTTATTGGTATGACCGACTCTGGGTAAAGGGGAACCGATCCTAGCAAGAGGTGCAACCTATCACAAAGGGGAATCGATCCTTGTAAGAGGTGCATCAAGTTTTTAGTAGAAAGGGGAACCGATCCTATGGACATGTGCAACACGTTTTTAGGAAAAGGGGAACCGATCCTATGGACATGTGCAACAAGTACAAGTTAGATACCATATGTATGTGGGGAACCGATCCTAGTACCAAGTCAAGCGAATTTTGGTAACTAGCGTGACTGTGCAAAGTACTCACATGGAGGTAGAACCGAAACTTATTTTAGTAGAACCGTGAAATCCATGTTTGGTGATTGAGCGTTCTTGATCAATCACGTAGTTCTTGAAAGTCGGATGAACCAATTCTAAACTTGTTTGGAAGTGTGGCAAATCGGTTTCAAGATTGTAAGTATGAAAGAGGACTTACAAAGTAAATATGTCGACATACTTTGAACATGTGCAGTAACGCTAATATTTAATTGTTCAAAGTTATTCCTTAATAACTAAAGGAAGAAAATCCTGGATCAAATAAAATGAGTTGAGAATTTTTTAATTAAGGTTTTTAATTTTATTTTAGGAAAATGAAAATCAGTAATGAGCATTTACTAGTTGGAGATTTTCCAAGAGATTTTCGGTCATTATTTGGACAAAGCATTTTCAGAAATTATGGAAACCGAATCTGGAATATATTGCATATCTTGAGAATATTTTCGGTTTTGGAAATTCATTGGTGTCCAAACTTCCTTGGTCTATAAATATGAAAGTTTGCATTTCGAGCAAACTAATCCTCAGAGATAGCAAAACTATCTCAGTTGTGCGACTACTGGTGAAGACGCCTATTCGGAGAGGAGAGTAACCTAATTAAGCGAAATCTCTTACGACCGCTTAGTTTAAAGACTTCTTTGGGATTGAGAAGCTCTATTAGTATTGTTGGTGGGAAACAGATAATTGCGGTTTATCTTTTGTTTTCGATCGACTTCATTGACTTACGGTGGTTGAACTTTGATTGCACCTGGTTTGTTTATGCTTGAGAATCTTCTCTTCTGATATAAGATTCACTCAAACTAGATCGAAGTTTCGACGTGGATCTTTAGATTGTTTGTAGATCTAAAGACGTCTTGTGATAATCCAATGTTAATGAGACTCCGTTTTGTGTGTGATTGATCACAAGAGATTCAAGTTGATTGTGTGCAGGTGTTTATTGAAGATCTAAGAAGATTTGAAGACAAAGAAGACTTTAAAGATTTCTGATTTGGGTTCATAATCTTTGGTGTGCACAATACTTGTTTCGGTAAAAGATGATTCGACTATAATCGGTTTATCCTTGTGGTAGATTAGATTGATTAGTTGTGTATATTGGCATCAATACAATTCTTTGTGATTAAAAGTATTGATTGCAAAATCTTAAGAATTACTTTGGTAGTTGATAATAAGATAGATCTAAGAACCTGATAAAGGAGTTTATTGAGATAAACAGAAGATCCTTTTGTCGAACTCACATCACTTGGTTGAAAAGAGTTGATACCAAACAGATTTGTAGTTCCTTTACTGTTTGGAATACAAACCAAAGGAATTGTTCCAAGTACGTGACTTATTACATGTCGGAGGCGTGGGAATACAGACGGAACTAGGTGAACTATATGTTTAGTTGCTTGGTCTCAACTATACGAAGTTGGTTTGATTTTGTATAGCAGATTAATCATGAGAGTATTCAATTCTGGACAAGGTCCCGGGGTTTTTCTGCATTTGTGGTTTCCTCGTTAACAAAATCTTGATGTGTCATTTAATTTATTTTCCGCAATTATAATTGTTGTTATTATAATTTAAAGTAAATGACACAAACGTTAATTCCTATTGTTTATGGGTGAAAACTACTCCTGCAGAATTTGGTAATTTGGGGTGTGGATGAGGAATGAATTTAAACCTTAAACAAATGCACTCACATGCAAGTGAGTGCTTGTAGATTCGAGAGATCAATCTGTGCAAGTCCGACCTAAACCAAGAAATGGCCGTTCCATACTTGTTTCGGTCACAAAGTGAAGGAGATGGGGTTGATCTTTGGGAGGGAAGCGAAGAAGGTGTTGAGATTGTGAAGGTGTAGACTTGCTTATGACTTGCAACAGGAAAGTGAACAAGCTTACGATTGGTGTAAGCAGGCTCTGGGTGTTTTCTTGTTATTTTTCTCTGTTTTCCTCTCTTGTTGTTTTTGAAATAGGGCGGAGAACCTATTTATACAAGTCACTGAGCCTTATTCACGTCTCTCGTGGGAAGTGGAGGAAGTGGAGTGATGGAGTAGTGGAGTTGTGCGTTGGTGATACACGACCAGCCTTGCCCACTTCTCCCGTTCATCTCTAACCGTCCATGACTTCCTAACACGTTCTTGTGATGGCGCGTTGCACGCCGCACGCCGTAAACCGCCGAGAAACCAATACCCCCAGTATGTATCCCCCCAGTTTGTGACATGATTGATGTCTGGAATGTGTGGATCATGGATCCACGAAAGATAGCATGTAATGCTGAATTGAATAACTGCGTTATTCAGGAAGTCGATACTTGTGAAGTATCGTGTGTATTTTATGCAGTCTCGCATCATGGTATGGTAAAGTGATGGGTAATGACGCCTCACCGACCAATTAACTCCGACTGGGGTTGTATAACCAGCCGGGTGAAGTTGGACGGATGAGATGATCTTTGAGACACTCATCTGCGACCGTTAATGAAATTAGGGTTTTGAAGAGGCGCGCAAGCATCACTCTTGACTTGGTCGAAACCAAGCATGGGAAGGATTTCGGAGAGGACCGACCGGGCGTGCATGTAGATAGCACGCACGGTGTACACGTCCATGTCTCACTGTCCCATGAAGGTGCGATCTAGGCCACTCAATTTGACCGGCAAAGAGGAGTGGTTGAGATCGATTTAGCAATAGGAATTTGATGCCGCAAAAGGCCGCGCACCATGCTCTTTTTCGGTGCGCGTTCCAAGACGACCTAACTTGGTCGGTCTTGGCCGATTGGTTTGACGTGAATATGGTAGGCTGGTGTTCACGCCTATACCTGAATGTCCCATTAAAACGTGATCCGAGCCACCCAAATCGTCCGAAGTTGAGCGGTCGAGATCGGTTGTGGTTTGGGAGGCGTGGCCACGCTAGTTTGGGCGCACGTTTTGGATTAACCAGGCATGATATGCCTTGGCCGAACACATGAGGAGGTAGATGGGCCCACGGTGGTCATGCTGGTATGACCAGACTTGTTTAATCTAATCTGGGACCCTCCATTCGTGCCGGAGAAGATGGACGCTCATGATGCTCAAAACCCTAATTTTGGGTTTCAAAGCCGTGCGCCATCTCTTGTTTGGGCGACAATTTTGTCACAACCAAACATGGTTGGTTTTGACCGATTGGTTAAGTGTGTAGGCGGGCCCATGGTGATCGTGTTGACATGCTCGGGCCCTTTGAATCTACATCTACACCCTCCATCTATACCTGCGAAGATGGATGGTTGAGACTGCTTTGCAACACATGTAATATGCCGCAAACCCTAATTTTGGGTTTTCCGTCCATAATGCTTGGTATGAACGGTTTCTTGGCAAGCTAGGCCAATGACCGACCATGCGGGATCGGCCGTGGGTATTCCATACCTGGTTGGGGGTGATGGAATTGATCTGGGGTCATCCAATCATGCTTATGGAGTTGGATGATGCGATCAGATCATATCCGATCGATACGGTCAAGACGGATGCTCAATCGGGCTAGTATAACACACCGAGAGGGGCTCAATCGGGCTAGTATAACACACCGAGAGTCGGCCATGTACGGGTATTTCATACATGGTTTCATTATAGTGCTTGGAGGTTCGTGTTACTCGAAGAGTAACACTCGATCGTCATGCCACACCGATAATGAGTACTGAAATACGAGGCTGATATGAAATTCACAGGAAGGGATTGTTGCCACATGCTCCAACTGGAGGAATTTCATGTATTCTGAGAATGGGATTGTTGCCACATGCTCCATTCTTGGTGAATTAAGTGAGGGAGTATCCAACACTTATAAATGGCTTTATCTTTACAAGATGTCGCCGCATAATTTTTCTCGGTTTTTACAAATTTAACCTTAAACGAAAATCCACCATCAACATTAAGTCCCCCGCCTAGCACATAATGGTTACACTATTGTGGGGTAGGCATGAGATGGTGACATATAAAAACGTAAGGAGACAAAATAAAGGAAGTCTACTTGGAGGGATTCTGGCTGTGGGCAATCCTCCATGCGTGTGTGACCACAGCCTTGATGAGCCGGCTTTCTCCCTTAGGTGTTGGAGTCAGAGATAAGATTCTTCTTCTATTGGGATCCTGGGCGTGGGTGCTTGCACACTGCTGGTTGAATCGCTCGTATCCAGGTACTCTTCTGATTCTTGATTAGGGTTCAACAGAAAGCCTGACTTGGTCGATGTTGAATCCTCATATATCGGGCGCCGTAATCGTTATAGGGTTTTCTCAAAGATACATGCAGGTGTAGAGGTTTTGAACCATTTTTGCGATTTTTCAATAGGGATTTCCCACAGAAACTCCGTTTCCTCATCATGTCGAACAACAGTGGATCGTCTTCTTCATACCGTCCAGGATCTTCCGTTAAACGTGCACGACCTGCGTCTAAGCTTCATGATCAATCCCCTGCTCGTGTTCTCCGAGTCAAGAAGATCATACCGGTTTGTCTCTTTTTCCTTTTCTGAACCATTTCTTGTTCGTCGTAATGATCAAGTAAATAATCCCTTCATTCTTGCAGAGATACCCTACCGGAACATGTGTCACGGTTATCGATGATGATGACTTAACCAGTCCTCTTCCTTCAAACTCAAACACATTCACCCCTGTGAACCTTGAAGACGCCGACTTGGGTATCTCATCTTATGAATATCCAAATGCGGAGTCTTTCATTCGATGTTCGCATGAAATGTTTATCCTCCACTACCGAGATGTCGGTGGATTCTGGTGCGGAAGAAATTTTTGCCTTTGTACACAAAGTTATGGAGGAAGTACGGCCATATCGCAACCGTAAACATGGTTCGACATTGTTCCTCCGCTTTGGTCACCGCGGTAAACCGCCTTCTTTCCATGATTCTTTGAGATGGAGAGTATTTCTATCCGCAACGTTCTTTGAATCAAGCCTCGAAAAGTGGGAGAATATGGTATCTACCCGTGAATCCATGGAGTTCAACGTGGATGGTTGCGGAAACGTCTTGATATCATCAAGGTTGATCGAGCCGGTATCCTTGTAAATGTTGTTCCTGTTGCGAAGGATATTTTGGAAGAGGAGAAGGCTCACGGCTGCAGAGAATCGAGAAGGTAGAGCAGGTGCGTGCAGGACTTGAAGAAAATAACAGAAAGATATCACGCTAGACTGGAGATGATGCTCTCAAGGAACTATAATCTTCTAGACGGCCTCTTCTAAATCGCACTCCTTATTGTTAATGATGTTTATGTCAAGAGTTTTTGAACGTCTTTGCGAAATAAACTGCATTGGTTTTTGATTGGTGAAACAGGTTTTTTCATTGACACATCTCTGAATATAATTGAGGATTCAAACATGTAATGAAAATAAATGCCCGTATTGTTGACACAGCGGATAGTGGTCAGGCATGATATGCCTTGAGCCACTTTCCATTGATGACTGCTTCCAGCCTGCCTCCGTCCACCTTAATGATCTTGTAGTAGCCTTGTATTGTAGGCCTTGGTGACCGTGTAGGGACCTTCCCATTTTGGTGAGAATTTGGTCAGACATATCTTGCCGGATATGCTTGGCCGTTTTGAGGACCAAATCTCCCACTTTGAAAATACGTGGTCTCACAGTCTTGTTATATGCCCTGGAAATTCTGTTCCTGTATATCTGAGTACGTTCTTCCGCTTTGTTTGTCCTGGAATCCAAAGTGTCTAACTCCGCTATTCGAGAGTTAGAGGCTTCATCCTCGTCCCAATGGATCCCGGTCATCGCCGTAATCTGGCCGATGGGATTTTGATTTCTGCTTTGGGAGAATTGCGGCCGCTCTCAGTAAACAAGTGAATATGGGGAGACCCCAATGGAGCTTCTAGGTGACGTACGGTATGCCCACAACGCCATTGGTAATCTGGTCATTCCATTCTCTAGGATTGTCATGTACGTTCGACTGATGATCCGGATCAACGTCTTGTTGGTACTTTCACTGTCCATTCCCACGAGGATAGTAGATGGTGGAGAAAACCTCGTTTAATGCCATACCTCTCAAGTAACTCTCGTACCTGTTTATTGGCGAAGGGAGTGCCGTTATCGGTGATAATATGCTTAGGTATACCGAAACGACAAATGATGTGTTCTTTAATGAAAGCCGCAATGGTTGCTCCTGTAGTTCCTCGCAGTGGGATGGCTTCTACCCATTTGGTGAAGTATTCTAGTTGCGGTTATGACGTACTCGTGCTGCTTCGATGAGGGCGGGTTAATTTTCCCGATGATGTCTAGTCCCAGGTGTAGAATGGCCACGGGCGCTTATCGAGTGCAAGGGGGTGGAAGGTGCGTGAACAAGGTCTCCATGAATTTGACAATTGTGGCAGCTTTGAACAAAAGCGGCCGCGTCATCCTCCATGGTCGCCAAGAATATTTCTCGTGTATACGGAGGAACAGTTTCCTCTTCCCTTGATGTTCCCCTTCGTGTGTTTCCTTCAAGATGATTGGAATTTCTAACTTGACCAGGCATCTTAATAGATTACCTCCGAAACTCTTGCAGACAGGATCCCTTCGTGGTATACGAACCGCTTGGCTTTTTGCTTTATCTTGATGGCATCCTTTTGATGGCGGAAGTTGCTCCATCACGAAGATAGTTGATGTATGGCCCCATCCAGGTCGCCGTGGTTCACACTAAAAATTTCCGATTGGTGTGGCGGTGCTTGGCAATTTGAACATGACTTCTGAAGTAGCTCGGACCGAGTCTCCATCTCCGGCCGCACAGCCCGTACGCCGGAGTCGCGAAAGCGCTACCACCAATGATTGTCCACGAGACTTCATCGTGAACACGGTTTAGGCTGCAGTTGTGATTCGTCATCTCCAAGACATCTTGACGAGAGAACCATCCGGGTTTCGATAGTACAACATACCATGGAGCATGAAGAAGTTCTGCAGGGTTTTGAGACCGACCTTTCCTTAAGAGAGTGGGTTGTTGAGTTCCGGAATGATCGGAGTTCGCCAATCATCGATCCCGGTGTCTTTGTATTGTGTGACCATGTTGACTCTATGGTTCTCCTTTTTACTGTCAGAGTTTCTTCCGCTCCTTCGAATTTCAGTTTGGAAGCCAATGTTGCCAGACAATCGGCATGTTTATTGTTGCTGCGACCAACATGGATTATGGTTGCGTCTGCGAAATAGTTTAATAACTTTTGTGCTTTTGACCGGTATGGGGCTAGTGTTGCTTCCTTCAATACGTACACTCCGTTCATATGATTTACCAGTAGTTTGGAGTCACCTCTTATCTCCAGACGTGTGACTCCTGCTTGTTTAGCTATTGAAAGCCCTATAAGGAAAGCTTCGTATTCTGCTGAGTTGTTGGTGCATTCGAAGTCTAATTTGAAGGAATGTGAAAATACTTCTCCGGTTGGAGAGACTAACACCACGCCGCTCCTCCAGATATCGCTTAGGGGTAGCAGAGAGCCATCAAAATAAAGGAGCCACACTCCTTCTTCCAAAACAGAGACATCCGGAAATTCTCCGGGGAGGTCTTCATGTAGTTCCGTAGTGCCTTCTCCAGGGAATGCCGCTAGTAAGTCCGCAACCGCTTGACCCTTGATAGCTCTAGGTGACGCACACGTTATGTCCGGCTCTCGACATTTGGAGAAGCCATTTTCCTGTCCTTCCAAGTCGGGACCGGCTTTGAAAGTAAAAACTTTGCGGGATCGGATTTAGACACGAGTATCACCATGTTAGACACAGTAATGCCTAAATTTCGAATGGAATGGATCAAGGCTAAACACGCCTTTTCCGCTCTGGGGGTATCCGAGTTCGGCGTCCCTCAATATTCGAATTTGAAATAGTATATGGGGCGTTCGATTCCCTCATCGTCTTCCCGAGCGAGTAGATCCCCCACCGCAGTGTCGGCGAAGGCGGTGTAGAGACACATCGGCTTCCCTTGTACGAGGAGATTTCATGATGGTCGGAGATGATAGTATTCGTTGGATCTTTCGAAAAGCTTCTGTTGGGTTGCGGTCCAAACGAAGCCGGCTCCTTTCTTGAAGGGGGTGAACGAGGCGGTAAGTTGGGCTAAACCGGGTATGAAACGTCGAATGTAGTTCACCTTGCCCATGAAACTCTGGAGTTCCTTCACGATTCGGGAGGCGGCATTGTGAGGATAGCCCGAGTCTTGGACGGGTCTACCTTTATTCCTTTTGCGATCACTTGGAATCCTAGAAATTTACCCGAAGAGACACCGAAAGCGCATTTCAAAGGATTCATCTTTAACTTGTATTCCCGACACCTCTCAAATACTTGACGTAAGACGTTGGTGTGATCTGCTCGAGCCTTTGACTTGACCACGATATCGTCTACATAGTCTTCTACTTGTTTATGCATAATGTCGTGGAATATTGCCGTCATAGCACGTTGGTACGTTGCGCCAGGCGTTCTTTAAACCGAATGGCATAACAAAGATAGTAAAAATTGCCAAGAGGGGATCGAAAAAGTCAGTCTTACTCACATCGTGCTCATACATCCTTATCCGATTGTATCCGCTGTAACCATCCATGAAGGAGAACATGTCGTGTCCGCTGGTGGCGTCTACTAACATGTCGATGTTAGGTAGAGGAAAGTCGTCCTTGGGGCAGCACTTGTTCAAGTCTCTAAAATCTACGCAGCACCGGATCTGTCCGTTTTTCTTCTTTACTGGGACCACATTGGCTAACCAGGTTGGATGATGAATATTCCTTATGAAGCCAGCAGCTAACAGCTTCTGAATTTCGTTCTTGATTTGTTCCTCTACTTCATGTCTGAATTGCCTCGGAGATTGCTTGATTGTCTTGGATCCAGGTATGACATGTAAGTGATGGGTGACCAATTTTTCATCCAGACCAGGCATTTCCTCGTATGTCCGGCGAACACATCTTGGTACTCCTTGAGTAGTTGAACAAGACTCGTACGTTCGTCCGGATGTAGTCGAACCGATAGAGACCGGCCCGGGAGATTCTTCATTCCCGATGTTCTGATCTCGAGCTCGTCAATTGTGGAATTGGTTCCATCTTGTAGTTGTTCTGCGGGGGCGTCCGGTACCTCATCTTGTGTTTCATCATTCTTGCAAAGCATTCAATTGGGCGGAGAGGCCGGGTTCCAGTATCTCCCGCTAATTGCTAACAATGCGCGCCGTATATTGTTCTCCCCTTCGATCACGTTTCACCTCGAAAGTGCGTCCCGTTTTGGTGTGAGCATGAGTTGAAGTCTCACCGGATAGAGATGGACGCCTCGTTACAGAACGTGTGCTGTAGTGTTTGGCCTCCAGTGGTGTAAGTCGGTCTCCTTCCTTGATTGAAGCCCACGTGGGTAGTGGGGTGCACAGGACTTTGTCTGATCCCCCCTGTGTGGTACCTTTTGGCTCGAACAGGCTCCACTCCGCATATTGGTGCATACGGAGACAATGATGCGGGAATGCGGATGACTTTCTCGTTTAGCATGGTCTTCAGCAATCGGTGATACGTCGAGGGAATGACCTTGTTGTCGTGAAGCCATGGTCTCCCCGCAGTATCATATGGTAGTCCGGCCTCTTTTTCTATGACCTCAAACTTTGCTCTTGATTGAACGGTCCTAATGATAAGTTCGATTGACATACCCGTATGTGCAAGTATGATTTCCTTCGAAGTCCGTCATCGTGGTGGGCTGTCGTACAATCTCGCATAGGCTAACCTTGGCTGTCTTGATAGTCTTGAGAGTAATTACATTCGAAGATGCTCCTGTGTCGACGAGGGCCCTTCTGAACTCCGAACCCTTGATGTGTGCGGTAACATGTAGGTCCCGGTTGTGACCCTCCTCTGCCATCATGTCGTCTTAGTAAATGTGACATTGTTTTGCGATATTTCTCGATGCAGCTAGGACTTCTGGACGAGAAGGAGTCAGGTGTGCATCCAGAGCTATTTTATTAATTGCAGCAAACGTCTATGCCCGTTGATTCCTCGAGAGGTGCAAGAGTTCACACAAGCTTTCTACTAGAGATGCCGCTTCCTGATCCACTGGTCTCTGGTTCGTAGTAAAACTGTTGAGCTGAAGGGAATTAGTCCCCGTTGTAGAAATCTCCTAAATGCTCATTTCTGACGTCATCTTGATGAGGAGATCAAGTATGCCGTTTACCGCTTCTTTGATTAGCTCCATGTTCTTCGTGTGAATCTCCTGTACCCGTGCTAGTTCGCTTAATGTTGGAAGTCTTCTAATTATGTCGTCGGATACACCGTTAGGAGGGGGGGTATCTCCGTTGGAGGAGCCATCAGGATTTGAGACTGTCGAAGCGGTCCTAAGACCAACCATCTCAGAATTGATTGAACGGTATTGAAGAGATTGACTTAACAACCGAGAGATCAATCTCCCACTGTGGTCGCCAATTGTTTATGGGTGAAAACTACTCCTGCAGAATTTGGTAATTTGGGTTGTGGATGAGGAATGAATTTAAACCTTAAACAAATGCACTGCGCGGTGAGTGCTTGTAGATTCGAAAGATCAATCTGTGCAAGTCCGGCCTAAACCAATAAATGGCCGTTCCAGACTTGTTTCGGTCACAAAGTGAATGAGATGGGGTTGATCTTAGGGAGGGAAGCGAAGAAGGTGTTGAGATTGTGAAGGTGTTTGCTTGCTTATGACTTGTAAGAAAGGTGAGCGGGCTTATGATTGATGCAAGCAAGCTCTCGGGTGTTGGAATACGTTTTGTATTAACACTTGGTTTTTCTGTAAATGCGGACTTGTGTTGTTGTTTGAAATAGGGCGGAGAACCTATTTATACAAGTCATTGAGCCTTATTCACGTCTCTCGTGGGAAGTGGAGGAAGTGGAGTGATGGAGTAGTGGAGTTGTGTGTTGGTGTTACACGACCAGTCTTGCCCACTTCTCATGTTCATCTCTAACCGTCCATGACTTCCCGACACGTTCTTGTGATGGCGCGTTGCACGCCGCACGCCGTAAACCGCCAGACCAATACCCCAAGATGTATCCCCCGATTTGTGACATGATTGATGTTCTGGAATGTGTGGATCGTGGATCCACGAAAGATAGCATGTAATGTCGAATTGAATAACCTGCGTTATTCAGAAGTCGATACTTGTGAAGTATCGTGTGTATTTTATGCTGAGTCTTCGCATCATGGTATGGTAAAGTGATGGGTAATGACGCCTCACCGACCAATTAACTCGACTGTGGTTGTATAACAGGCTGGTGAAGTTGGACGGATGAGATGATCTTTGGGACACTCATCTGCGACCGTTAATGAAATTAGGTTTTGAAGAGGCGCGCAAGCATCACTCTTGACTTGGTCGAAACCAAGCATGGGAAGGATTTCGGAGAGGACCGACCAGGCGTGCATGTAGATAGCACGCCGGTGTACACGTCCATGTCTCACTGTCCCATGAAGATGCGATCTAGGCCACTCAATTTGACCGACAAAGAGGAGTGGTTGAGATCGATTTAGCAATAGGAATTTGATGCCGCAAAAGGCCGCGCACCATGCTCTTTTCTGGCGCGCGTTCCAAGACGACCTAACTTGGTCGGTCTTGGCCGATTGGTTTGACGTGAAGATGGTAGGCTGGTGTTCACGCCTATACCTGAATATCCCATTAAAACGTGATCCGAGCCACCCAAATCGTCCGGCGAAGTTGAGCGGTCGAGATCGATTTGTGGTTTGGGAGGCGTGGCCACGCTAGTTTGGGCGCACGTTTTGGATTAACCAGGCATGATATGCCTTGGCCGAACACATGAGGAGGTAGATGGGCCCACGGTGGTCATCTTTGGTATGACCGGACTTGTTTAATCTAACTGGGACCCTCCATTCGTGTTAGGAGAAGATGGACGCTCATGATGCTCAAAACCCTAATTTTGGGTTTCAAAGCCGTGCGCCATCTCTTGTTTGGGCGACAATTTTGTCACAACCAAACATGGTTGGTTTTGACCGATTGGTTAAGTGTGTAGGCGGGCCCACGGTGATCGTGTTGACATGCTCTGGGCCCTTTGAATCTACATCTACACCCTCCATCTATACCTGCGAAGATGGATGGTTGAGGACCGCTTTGCAACACATGTAATATGCCGCAAACCCTAATTTTGGGTTTTCCGTCCATAATGCTTGGTATGAACGGTTTCTTTGCAAGCTAGGCCAATGACCGACCATGCGGGGTTGGCCGTGGGTATTCCATACACCGCTTGGGGGTGATGGAATTGATCCGGGGTCATCCAATCATGCTTATGGAGTTGGATGATCGCGATCGATCATATCCAGGACCGATACGGTCAGTCCGGATGCTCAATCGGGCTAGTATAACACACCGAGAGGGGCTCAATCGGGCTAGTATAACACACCGATAGTCAGCCTGTACGGGTATTTCGTACATGGTTTCATTATAGTGCTTGGAGGTTCGTGTTACTCGTAAGAGTAACACTTACCGTCATGCCACACCGATAATGAGTCCGGAAATACAAGGCCGATATGAAATTCACAGAAGGGATTGTTGCCACATGCTCCAACCCGAGGAATTTCATGTATTCACGAATGGGATTGTTGCCACATGCTCCATTCTTGGTGAATTAAGTGAGGGAGTATCCAACACTTATAAATGGCTTTATCTTTTACAAGATGTCAGCGCATAAATTTTCTGGTTTTTACAAATTTAACCTTAAACGAAAATCCACCATCAACACCTATTTACTTGATAAGTAATCCTGTTGTGTTTGGTTAAGTCTCGAACCTTTTATCAAGTAAACATACTTCGTTGTTGTATTGTCTTGATCTCGTATCCATAGACGATCACGCGAAGTCCATAGACAATCACTTTCGGAGAAAGGACTTATAGGTGGAAAAGTTTTAGATTGAGGTATATTTGGGTACCCTCGTCTTTTCATTATGCACCAAGTAAGCTTCATAGCTTATCCATAAGAGTGTGAATGATGCTTAGGACTCATTTATAGCTGCATAGCCTTGCCAAAGGGGCATGCGATGTGAAGGCGTCACTATGCCATGCTGTGGACTAAATATGCATCACTTTGATACATTTTGATGAAATGGCCTATATGGACTAGGCCATTGCCTTGCAACACGAGTTGGATTTAGTTACTTGTCCCTTCGAGAATGATTATTGTCATGCTTGATACCTTTAGAGTAGGGAAGGGTACGTAGGAAGTCTTAATAAGTTGCAGCATTGCCGGTCCAGCACTTTGTCGCTCATATCATCTAATTAGAGATGATTGCGACATATTGGCCTCTCATATCATTTGAATCGGTATTCCGATACAAGAGACAAGAGATGATTGTGTCCAAACTTGATGAGGCAAGTTGCATTCCATTTCTTCGATGCTCATACTGGCTATCAAGCTACACGAAGTTGGCTTTTGCACCAATGATGCATTGGGCATGGAAAAAAGAGTAAGCTAAGTTGGTAATCAAAGTAGAGAGATGGCAGTGGACTTGGAGCGGCCTATGCCTGGAAAAGATTTGGTAGATTTGGTAGCCATTTATGCATGCAGTAATGCATTAGCTTGGCGTATTAGGCCTTATACCCTTTGAGGACAAGGGTGAGTTTTGAAACGATGTGGAAGGTAAGTTAGTTGCAACATGCTATCCAAGCATGCTTGCAAGGGAAAATGGACGTGTATTTGCCTAGTTTTAAAACCCGATTAGTAGCATCAAAGTGGTGCACCGGGGGAGTTATTTCCTGTCCTCCCTGGCGCGCTAGGCGTAATTTCCGATATGTCACGTGATAGTTCATAGAAGTGGGAATAAAACCCAAAACCTCTGGAAAAAAATGGAAATAAACAAGCTAAAAATATATAAGACCAATAAAACATATTCAATTATAAAAAGGAAAAAAATACTAATGAGAAAAACCACTAATCTACGAAAGAGATGGGTGAGAAAAACCATTGTTCTATGAAAAAGAAAACATTAAAATACAAAATTACAAATGGTAAAGCTGTAGCCTAGTAACTGGGAAAATTTCATTGGTCCGAATAAATTACATGTTTTATTGTATACAAGCTTCTAACCCGGTGCATACGCACCGGATATTTATATTTAGGGGCTTGATGAAGTTAATTCATCCATCCACAAATATTAGTGTAGAGAGTTACACTAATCATAGAATGCCTTTTCTTTCTTTTATTTGCGTCTGTTGCATCCTCTTATTTGGTTAGACATCTTGATCCCCATGTAGTGTGAAAATCCAAATATTAATCAAAACAAACATCATCAGTAATACATGACGATTATTCATACATGATCTAATATATGCTTCAGAAAATAAATAAAATAATCCATAATATATTTCGTATTTTGTTAGTCAACATCACTCATATGTATATTTAGATTTTGATATATCCACTTTCATTCATATGTATTATTGGTGAGTCAATAATTTGTTGATGCGGTACTAACACGTTCACCGGAATTGGGAGTTCGCTTACTATGAAAGAAAATTATGGTAAGTGTACTACAAATGTATGAGCATTTCTTATAGTTGTAGACCTTACCGGTTCCCTACGATCAATTCCTAGTTTTTCGTGAGCCGAAGATCATAAGCTTTCAATTTTCGTACTTCTCTTTCATGCTAACCTCCTACCCGCGCATCATCGAAAGTAGCCTACAAATATATTCCCAAATATTTTAGTAGTTAATAAAAATGACCGTAATCGTTTGCAATCGTTCATACGGTGAATTATGGAGGCGACAAATACATTACTCTGTTGTAGCGTTTTATTGAGAAGCGTTTGCAAAAGTATTTTATTTGGTACCTACATAATCAAGTAAGGAGAGGATTCTTAACCTGGGGCTCAAAATTCGGTAATGACTTTGGTGTGCCTTGCTTGTTATTCCATTATAGCTTGAAAGGTGTCCTAAAATCTTTGAAGACACGAAAAAAATCTCTTTCAGAATTTGAGTACGTAGATATTAGGCTAATGGTTTTTTTGTGATAAGCGGGACTTTAAAAGATCCAAAACTTGACCCGGTTAATGTTGTATTCAACTGGATGCCATTCTACACTTCTTTGTATTTTCCATACAACTTTTGTCTTTCGTCCTGTCCTTCTTTTTCATGTCCATTTCTCATGGATCTTTCTCTAAATTCTTGATCTCTCTGCAATAATATCTCTCCTTTTTGGTTTTCCAAATACTATATTTGAATAAAATGGCTGAAGGGTCACCATCTAATTTTGAAAGGATATTGTGGCTTTTCGTTTATGTCCATCGGTCTTGAATGTTTTTTGAAATAGATTGGTCTTGAATGTCACTTCCCTTCTCTGCATATTCTTACCGTCACTACGCAGATCCAACGAATGAAGCATTTATCTTTGATCATATCCACTTACATAATGCACCATATTACTATCTAGCTAATTGTCGGCTTCATTTACTCATATCAATTTGTACATTACCGATTTGTAACACATGCATGCCATCTTACAAGTCTCGGATGTCATTATACTCCCAACTGTTCCATATATTAATGTATGTCGTCACCATTCATTGATAAAAAATCATGAGCACAAAAATTCAAATTGTTACTCTCATGAATTGCCGGAACATTTCCATTACCATGATTTAGTACTCATTTATAAGGGAAAACGGCAGGTTTGGTAGATTTGCTCTGATGTCCATGACTCCGTGTGTATTTATAGTATTACCAATCGATTTGATGCCTTTAAGGGTATGTTTTGAGATAGGAATATGTTTTCATAGATTGTGGCTGTTAGTTGTGTTTTTTGGTTTCCTTTCAAGGGGTTAAAGAGCGTCCGAAAAGACGCGACTTTTAACATAACGGTGACCATGCTCTTTTAAAGTTCTTAACCTTTTTGTTAGTTATGAATCGGGCAAAGATATGCATAAGTCATGCCACCTCAAATTGGTGCGAAAAATATAAACATATGCATCTTTTTTAAGTGACTTTTTGAGGTCTCCATTGTATCTTAAACATTAAGTGACTTTTGGGGTTGCCAGCTAGATTGTGTATTATAGGAGTTGCCAATCAGGTTGTGGTGACGTGGATATCTAATGCTTACATGGCTTCATAAAAATCAAGAATGATTGTGGAGTCGACATGTGGCGATTTGGGGTCCCTTATTATAAAGAAAGATCTTCTAAACCTATGTTAAGCTTAAAAATATTGAAGTGTTTATATACCAGCAACAGAGTATTGTAAAATCCACTTGAAAGCAAATAGCTAAATGTATTATAGATTTAGTACACGAATAGATAATCAACAATGCTTCGGGAAAAAAACCAGCACTATGCAATTAATGATTAAACAACCTCATTAGTTTTTATTATTTGGGAATGAAACCTGGGTACTTGCAAACCTCATACAACATGCCAGGAAAAAAAATCAAAAAATGCACCATAATCCCCCAAAACTACCACATATTGAACATCTCAAACTAATGAGAAACACAATTAATGGAAGATCAAATCTGCTGTGCATATAAATGACCATTTCTTCCAATACAACCTAAGCAAAATTTCAAGTCAAACTTATGAGTAAAAACATATATGTTCAACGTGATCACTGATTTACAATTAAAAAAAAATCCATATGAAAAACCTAAGGTTCCATTATAATTACATTATCTTAATCTAATATGCGGTTCTTATTGTGACTTTCGATTCTTCAATTCTACACATTACCATAAAATACAAAAAAAAAAGAAAAAGGAATAGATACCTAAATACTATTGATGAGAAATTCATTAAGTCATGTGAGTTCAAGGTTTTGCAACTCATTTTTATAAGTTTCTACCACAATAAAGCTTTGAAATAGAAAAACACTATTATGGTCGCAATATTTTAGGTAAAAATTCTGTAGGTGAGGAGCATAATATGCTTGCATGGTTTTTGAATTTCTTATGAGGTGGATATTTTCAATTCTTAAATACCTCAAGAAATCACCAGTATCTTGCGGATTCAAAATTTTAACATATTTCTCCAAGTCTTGAGGGACTAAATAGTGTCAATCTCCCATTGAAATTCTTGCCATTTTCTCCTTGCAGGCCTGATAAAACTGTCATATATTGTTTAACACTTCGCCTATCATATAAATATAAGATATGCATTTTAGAGAATCCCAAAACATTGAGTGTCTTATTATATTTTCAGTATATGAATGAAAAGCTTGAAATAGTATCACGAAAACAAAACAACAATTTATTTTTACTTTATTATTATTTTCTGAAAAATTTATATTATATTAGAGAAAGAAAATATTTTCCTCATCGGAAATTCTTTCGAACCTATCTTTACAATTTATTATTATTTCCTGAAAAACTTATATTATTTTAGAGAAAGAAAATGTTACCATCTATCGAAAATTCTTTCTAACAAATCTTTTGCTTCCGCATAAGAGTACGATTCAGCTTCCTCAAAACCGACAATAAAATCAACAACGTATCCGATAAATAAAAATCTGCATAAAAATAAACAAATATATTATACAAGAAACAAATCCATATAAAAAATAAATATCAAAGGATATACTTAATAAATAAAATTCAAACCTTCCTTATCACGAGTGTCGCCAGTAATATCATCAGATTCCCTGAATATTACTAGTTTTACTGTCAACCACCATTAGAAGCAAGCCTTTTAATCACCACATTGTCTAAAATAAGCTTCAAACTTCTTTTCTTTTAATTCCCCAGTCCCTTGTAAGGCAGACCTTCAGAAGAAAAAAATATCAAAAAAAGTTTTAGATGTGATTTAGATAAAAAAAAAAAAAATGATTTAGAAAATCTACTTTATAATAGAAGTGGATATGGAGTTGACAACCTCATTTGTTTTCAATTGTACATTAGGAAATTATTTGGGAAAATTTCTTTAGGAACACATATAATCTTCGAAAATGAAGTAAATCTCTTTACCGGAGATAGAGTAGCCGAAATAAGTTAGAGTAAAAACCAGACACTTTCTCATGATATCTGGTATACGATTTTCATCACTTAGTTTGCCCAAATAAAAAGAAAAAAAATGCTTCACCCCTGTAACTTGCTAAATATTCTATTACATCATAAATTGGAAGAATTTGCTAGACTATATCGCTTATTACAACTCTTTTTAGCCGAACCATTTTTAAAAATCAGTTTGATTACAAAACTCACCGAAGGTTTTCAGAGAGAGGAAGATAAAGTAAGTTATTGTCACCAGTAATATCCTTAAAAAGTTAAGATTAAAGGATATACTTAATAAAAAAAAAGTTAAAATTCCTAAAATATTATCTTCCACATAACGAGTGTCACCTGTAATATCATAAGATTACACAAATATTACTAGTTTTACTGGTACACCACCATTAATAACAAGTCTTTCAATATATGCTTTGTTTAAAATTAGTTACATGTGTTTTGAATTATTTTCTTTTAATTCCTGAGTTCCTTGTAAGACAGACCTTTAAAAGAAAACAATATCAAAAAAAAATATTTAGATATGATTTCAATAAAAAAAATTAGATGTGTTGGAAGTTTTGAATAGACATATAATTGTCCACTTACTCATGCCTTAATATGAGGTGTCTTATCCTAAGAGATGTGACTCTCCCAAAAAATACATGACTCTTCACGAAAGGATTTCTCAAAGAGTCTCCTTAAATCTATATAAACCTCACTCATCATTATTATATTGTATGGTATTTTTTAGACACAAAAAACTAGTATTAGAAATTGTAGTTTGCATATTGTCGCCAAGTGTCAAAGAAAAGTTTGTACTACATCAGTTTGCATTGATCAACCAATTCGATAAGTTTTCTTATTCTCTATTTACTTGTTTTTGTTTGTCGCATCCGTACAAACATATTATTTACCAACAAGATGTGATTCAGAAAATCTACCTTATAATAGAAGTGGATATGGAGTTGACAAAACGGTTTGTTTTCAACTGTTCATCAGGATATTTTGTGGGGAAATCTCTTAAAGAACACATATAGTCTTCGAAAATGAAGTAAATCTTTTCACTGGAGAGATATAGTATAAACTAGGCACCTTTTCATGATATATGGTATACGATTTTCTCTATTTTCAACACTTAGTTTGCCGAAATAAAATGCAAATAATGTTGTGCAACTCTCTTCATACACTTTTACATCATTAATTGGCAAAGTTTCCTTGATGCTTATTACAACTCCTTCTATTGACTTGAAAATGTACTGATGATTGCTCGGAAGGCTTAGGACTAATGATGCATTCATAGACACGATTGCTAAATCAATCTTGGGTTTGATAGGAAAACATTTTGTGATTTTTTTTTTGAAGTCTTGATTGTTTAATTTTTCCTGTTGTTTAATCTTTCTTTCATGTTTTGAAAATCTTTTATTTGCATTTTAGACCTGTTTGATTTGCAGCTCTTGATATTTTGGAAGCAACGATGCGTGATATCTTCTCTCATTGTATACAGTGTGTTAGCTCATGTCTTTTTCCATGGATTTATCTAAGAAGACTTTGAGTAGGGTTCTGTTTTTTAGCAGTAGTGGTATTATTAGGCCGACCGAGCGAAGCGAGGGAGGACTTTATATATGGTGACTTTGTGTCAATGTGAAGCGTGACATTTTTTTCCAATTAGACACAAAAGATTGGATTTGGTTCAACGATGAAAGGACGACACTGCCCCTCTTAATCAAAATTTCTTTTTTTTCCTTTAGATATTTTCGTAAATAAACCCAAGAGGAAGGGCACTAAGGTATTAGACATTTTCGTAAATAAACCAAAGAGGAAGGGCAGTAAGATATTAGACATTTTCGTAAATAAACCAAAGAAGAAGGGCAACTAGATATAAGAGCCAAATTTTATTATAATTTCTTATGTATCCTATTTCTTTAGGGGTATAATGGACAACCAAACTTTAATATAACATATCTAAAAATCCGTGCCTTGGAATTTTACAAATTTTATCTTGTTGGAAAGGTTTTAAAAAAAATCTACGCAATGAGTATAAACAACAATATTAAATTTAGAGTTTTTACGAAAAATTTGGAAAAATACTTATCATTTTAGGCACAACTTTGAAAATAAAATGGAGATCCATTGTGCAAACTACCACAGAATGATATATAATACTTTATGTAACCATATTTTGGTTTTATGCATCAACTAATTTTATTTTGCAACTAATAACACGATGTACTCTCTCCTTTTCAAGAAAAAAATGATATTTTCACTTTAGCCATAAATTTTCTTTTACAGTCCAATTGTAGCAGTGTTTCCTTTTTTCTTCTTCGGTCGGCCTTCCCACCGTGGCAGCGGTCATCTAGTTTGTATGTACAAGTTGTATGTCGATCAAATAGTCTATTTCCAGGTTCCTTTTTCAAACCCTAATCATTATCTTGTTCTAGATTGCACAGAATCCAAGGAGAGTTGCAGAACCTAAGGTTATTTTTAGAAATTTGCATTGTAAAAGTGCGCAATATATGGATAAATCAAATTTCAAATTTCATTTACCTAAATTAAAGGCCTATAATCCTTCAAAAATCTCAAGACTAAATCTCCATGGTAGCCAGCACATATTACGTGTCCTCTGTGCTTCAAACGGAAACCCTAAACATAAGTCTTACTCTCTCTTTTATCTTATAAGTTAAAACTAAAGCCGTTGTGAGTTATCAAGAAACCCTGAACATAAGTCTTACTCCTTTTCTTTTTATTTTACAAATTTAGATGTAGCCGCCGTGAGTTATCAAAAAATGCTAAACACAAGTCTTACTCCCTCTCTTTTATCTTATAAGTTTATGTTTTAGCTAGTGGATATCAGTGTTCATTATGTCTCAAACCTCCCATCTTTAACTCGGTGAAGTTATAAGGAGAACGCATGAAACTACTTGTGGTTCTGGTATGGTATGAAGAAGTTTAATCTCGGCTCAAGAAATAGATGACGCTACAACAAAATGGTCCATTTTTTTAATGGAAATTTTGTCTAAAGATGATGTTGAGCTTAAGGATGTTATCAAGTGAACATAATATGGAGGAAATACATAAGAGTTTTGGTTAAATCCACAAGAGGAAATTTATATGTCTTTTAATTGAAGAATGAACAAGATCTGAGAGCAGTTACGAAAGGGGCTCCATGATACATCAAGGAATATCTTAGGTCGTGTTTGGGAACCCAGATATCCCAACCTAGGTTGGGTTATCCCTGAAAAAACGGTTATTTTGTGTTTATTTCACACAAAAACTAATCACGGATTAGGATACCAAAACCTTCCGTAATTTTCGAATTATTTGAAAAAGTAAGTTTATGCTATTCCCCGTATACTCATTCTCCCGGTTCCTAGCCGGGGGATAGCGCAACGGAATCCACTATTAAACCCATTATTCTCACAGGTTTTAAGTGCCTTCTCTTCTACTTACAAACTACTACATTCAGTATTCCTTTCTCATACAAATCTAGGTATCAATTTATTTATTTTTAATAATCGTATAATGAATTTCTTTGATACGGTTTTGATGAATTCTTCTTTTGTTTTGCTTGTTTTTTTATTACGGAGGTTCTTCTTCTTCCTCCATCTCTCCGGGTATGTTTCTCCATCGATTTGAAAACTCATATCTATTCAAAGACAAAAAAATTTTGTATATTTTAATGGATTTGTTGTTTTTTTTCTTCAAAATTATGATGAGTTGGTTGCATTATGGCAATGCAATGTGATTTTCTTACTAAAGTTTGATCCTTATAAGTAGTACTAATGGAATCAAACAATACACCATAGTTGTTTGATAAAATTCTTCAATGGGAATTTCTGTGGAAAATTAAGATGGATTCCTATCTTGATTGGTGGTCATTTGGCATATGCCGAATAATTGTGGTGATATTTCATCATTGAACTCCCGCACTTATGTCCACTCATGCCCCCTTCTTTGTCTATACACTAAATTCTTAATCAATCAACCACTTTAGGTGACTATTCCAGGCAATTAAAAAATATCAACACATTGAAACAGTTTATACTCTTGGTGTTAGATGGATGACTTAATTAATGAGTTGGTGCTTATTTTAGCAAATCTAAGGTCTGTAAAAAAATTGGATGCTATTGCTGCCTTAGTAAGAATGGTGTTTCTAGAGAGGGAGACACTGATTTTGAATTGGATGCTATTGCTAGCTTAGCAAATCTAGGCAAAACTAGACTTTTTAGGCTTACAATTCCGATTTTTCTTGTCAAATTCAATTTCTATAAACGGCTCCACAAACCTTGTAATTAAATCAAATATGTCCCTTTTTCATTGCCAACTAATGCACAGTGCGCAAGAACATTTTAGTCCTTGTGTAGTTTAGTCGTGCATGGGTTTAGTCCTTTTTCATTGCCAACTAATGCGATGCAAGAACATTTTAGTCCTTGTGTAGTTTAGTCAGTGCATGGGTTTAGTCCTTGTAGTTAAGTGCTTACATTTGTTTTTTATTTTTTTTTCTTTTTCTGTTAACTTATACTTGTTTTTATCTTTCACGTTTTAAATTTTCTATATAGAACTTATGGAGAGTGAATCATCGAGTGCCGCAAATGGGAGATGTTAATAGGGAAGATGAGTTATGAACGATGCTAACATAAATGAAGGATGTTAATAGGGAAGATGAGTTCATTAGGATGTAAATAAAGTATATTGAACTGAAGAATGATATATAAATGGTACAAGTTAGTATAGTTGAGATTAACATTTGCCGATATGGAGAATGAAAATGGTAAATATTAGTCTAAGGCATATATAAGGTTCAGTTGATAGTCTGGCTTGTGAGACAACAACTTTTGGCTCTTTAAGATTAGTAAAAACTTGAATTAGTTACTTATATATGGGTTTCATTATTAATTATTATTAATCTATCTACGACTAACGTATACATCATAGTCGAGTGGATGTTCGTTGATGAAAAATCATTAGTTTAATGGATGTTTAAGCTAGTCACTAGGGTGCTTTTATGTTTGGTAGTTTACATAATTAGAAAGCTGGGAATTGTAGGTTCCAAGTAACTTTGGTAGTGATCCATTAATTAGAAAGTCGGGATTGTAGGTTGGTAGAGTCCCATAAGTTAGTCTGTCATGTTCTAGTTTACTATATTAATCAACCTGGACTTCATTGTGTTTAGATCCTTGATGTTTCATGAGAGTTCGTGCATTTTTCATTTAATACTTTGTGGAATTTTGGTATGAGCACTGCGTTCCGTTTGAGTAATATTATTGATCTAAAAGTTCAGGAGGCTTTGTAATTAGTACAATTCCTATAGTAGATCCTGGAGATTTACTTGTGACTATTATTCTTTCGCTTTGAGATTGTCACTAGCGTTGAGATTAGGCCTGTACTTCTTTTAGCATCGAGATTGTCACTAGCGTTATACGGAAATGTTGTTTGAGTTTTGGAATCTTTTTCAGTGCCGCATGTAATCTTTGTACTTACATTCGTTTTTTTTTTCTTTTAGCATCTCGCTTGTTTTTATCTTTCACATTTTAAATTTTCTTTATAGAACTTATGGAAAGTGAATCATCGAGTGCCGCAAATGGGAGAACCACTTGGACTCCTCCAATGGATCAATTGTTTATAGAACTTATGGTAGAACAAGTGGTTAATAAACAATTACTTGATGGTCAATTAAACAAATGCCAGGTGAGCATAGTCACCAAATTCAAAGAAAGCTTTGGTCCTTCTTTTAATAAGGAAGTCTTTGAAAAATCGCATGAAAACTTTGAAGAAAAATTTTAATGTTGTAAGTAGTCTTAGAGGTCAAAGCGGTTTTGGTTGGAATGATGGAAAAGAAATTGTCTTTGCACCGATGCCGTATGGACAAAGCATATCGAGGTTTGTGGTTTTATTTAATCTCTTTTATCAAGCTGTATGATATAATCATCATATTTATAAGTAATTAAATTATAAATTGAACTTGTAGGAACATCCGGAATGCAAACAATGGAGGACAAGGTCTCTTCCACAATATGATGAATTAGCTATGATATTTGATGACATGTAGGGCCACCGGAAAGCATAGCAGGTTTAGGGATGATAATAATGAGGTCGATGAGGACCGTGATGATAATACTCAAGACTTAATGAGAATCCAGTTGACCGTAACGAGAATACGTATGGAAACGGCAATGTTAGTGATGATAATACATCAATCGCCGAAAAAAACCGAGAACATCAATAGGATCTAGTTCCCGTTCATTTAGAAAGACAAAAAGAGTACCGGAGAAGGGATGGTAGAAGCAATTAATTTGATGGCAAGTGCCGTTAACAATATAGCGACCAAAAAAGGAGGAAAATAGAAACTCTTCTTTAGAGAAAAGTGTAGTTGTTGCACTTGAGGAAATAGAACCAGAATTGGATGAGTTTTTATTCATGCAAGGTTTAGAGTTATTGGAAGACGAGAAGAAAGCAAAGATTTTCATAGCGTTGAGTGGAGATAGGAGACGACGTTGGTTATTGTCAAAGCTTAACTATTCTGATTATTATTAAAGTGGCATAAGTGATCAGGTCGATGATTTGAGTTTAGTCTGGATTTATATGGTTTGGTTTCCAAATAATTAGGTGGATATTTTGAGTTTTGTCTTTCTTTTTTTAGGTTCAAATTGAAGTCCACAACATGGTATCAGATTTTTAATTATTATGGATTAGAGTTATTGGTATGATTACTTATTTAAATTTACAATAAATTCAAATTTATTATTTATTTGGTTTTGATTGTTTGCATTTCTTTTTCATGATTAGGTACATAATATATTTTATTTATGGCTAGTTCGGAAGATGACGAGGATGCCATAGTAGCTGTCACAGCAGCGACAACGTCATTGATAGGATGTTATTATCAATACTTTGTGGAGAAGACAGTATGTTATGATTCAATTCTTAGTGGCTCAGCTCACGTAGATGAAGTTCTAAATGGACATGATGCGCGATGTCAAAACAATTTTCGAATGGAAAAGCATGTTTTCTTGCTATTATGTGAATTGTTACAAGAAAACAGGTTGCTTCGCCATAGCAAGGGAGTTAGAGTCGAGGAGAAGGTGGCGATATTTATGCTTGCCGTTGGTCACAATGAACGCAATAGAGTTCTCCAAGAACGTTTTCAACATTCAGTGAGACAATCAACACGACACTTTAATCTTTGTTTTGGATGCTATTGTTCAACTTGCGAGATGATTTCTTGCAACCGGCAGTTCTTGTACTCCCCGATGAGATAAGAGACAATCCGAGGTTTTATCCATACTTTAAGGTACACAAATTTTATCGTTATTTCATTAATTAAAATTCATTTTGTGTTATTTTTATTAATTAAAATTAACTCGTATGTATTCGACCTAGAACTGTGTTGGAGCAATAGACGGAACTCACATACCTAAGCAATGGTTAGTGAGGAAGAACAACCTCTTTATAGGAACAGTAAAAGGATTTATTTCTCAAAACGTTTTAGTAGCATGCTCATTCGATTTGCAATTTCATTATGTTCTCATGGTTGGGAAGGTTCGGCTCATGATAGTGTACTAGATTCAACCTTAACAAGATCCGATAAATTAATAGTACCCGAGGAAGGTATGATATATATCATTATTTTTTTATTTTACTATTGGGGTAAATATTTCTTTCTTTTACTATTGGGGTTATATAATCTTAAATTTTTACTTGTGTAGGAAAATTTTATCTTGGAGATGCAGGTTTTGCTCTTACGCCAAGTTTTATTACTCCGTATCGAGGCGTTCGTTATCGCTTGAAAGAATATGGTGGAAATCGCCCATGGATGCCAAAGAATTATTTAATCTTCGAAACTCATCATTACGAAATGCAGTTGAGCGTATTATTGGAATATTTAAAAGGCGATTCATTATTTTGCAAGCACAACCTCAATATCCGTATGAATCACAAGTGAAAATTGTGCTAGCTTGTTGCATCATCCATAACCATATTCGCAGAGAGTGTATAAATGATTTGTTTCTTGATGGTGAAGATGTTACCACTGTACCAGAAACTGATCCTGGGTACTGTGAGAAGACAATAACTTGAGGTGCCAGAAGGAGAAATAGAGAACGAGATTTAGCGTCGAACTTTCGTACTTCGATTCTTTGATGCAATGTGGAATAATTATCACTGATAAATGTCGTACTATTTAATTTTTAATAATTAATTTTTTTCAATATTGTTTTTATTAATTTTCTAATATTTTTATTTTTTATCGAATTCTTATTTTAATATTTATAATTTTAGATATTTTAATTCTAAAATGTCCAACATTGATTTATACTTATTTGGGTGTTTGAAACAAACATTATTTATATTAACCTACTGCTGGACATCGTATCAAACAAACACTATTTAAGTTAACCCAGGATAGGATAAAATTTAAGACAAACATCACTAAAACAAATCAATCTCCAGATTATCATAAATTAAAATATGATAACCTAATCCAGGATATGGTATCCCATTTCCAAGCTCCCAAACAGAACCTTAGAGTTTTGAATCCACATGATACTCAAATCAAGCTGGAGAAATATGTGTTTTCCCATCAAGCTTTTCCAGTTATATTTACGGGCCTTCAATTTGAGCATTGATGCCTGAATAATCGATAAGATGCATGGAGATGTTGGAAAGAAGTTTCGAAAGGGAAACTAAAGTGGTCATATAATAAGAACGCGCAATTGGGGGATAAAAAAAGTAATTGGGGGATATAGATTACTTCTCCCAACCCATGGTGTCTGATAAGGGGTGATTTTTGGGTATGAAAATACCAAAATACCCTTTGGTTAATTAAAAAACATTATGAAAATACCATAATACCCTCTCTACTAAAACAATAAAATCAAAAACCAAAACATATATCCCCCATTTCTAATTCAAGATCTTAAGATCGTTAGGTTTAGTTTTTGAAAAAAAATTTCAAAGTGTTCTTCATCGTTCTTCATCGTTCTTGTCGATTAATCGTCGATTCAAAAATTTCTTCGTCGATTAACCAACCCGAATCATTAACAATGCCTCCACGAAAGAAACCAAATGCCCAATCGAACTCAACATCATCGATTCTTTGAACAAAAACAAAGGAAAGACTCTGCTAAGATTGCTCAAGAGCAAGAACACGAAGAAGCAACGTTATCTCGACGATCAACTACGTAAAATATATGGCTTCGTGAGAAGGTAAGTCATTTAAAACTACTTTGTAGGTGTTTAATTCGATGTATGGCAATGGGTTTAGGTTAGAATCGCTAAAACCCTAACTAAACAGTTGAGTTTTAGAGTACCGCATTGAAATGAATATGAATACAAGTGGTTTTGTGTTCCGGTTTAATCTATGATGAATACAATGCCGGTTTACAACCCAGAATAACAGAGACTGATTATTCACTACCGGCATTCAATCAGGATTAAATAAATGCGGTTTTGTAGTACCGGCATAAAGTGTTTGATAATGATTCGTGTGTGCGTAGTATACTAAAACATATGTAAGCGTTTAGAATTTGCCAACATGATCGGCATTGTTTTTTGATTCATTCTATGCCGGTGTTAAGTACCGCATTTGTTTCTAATATTTCGAGCATGCCGTAGTACTCTTAAAACACATGTGAGAGTTTATGAATTTGTCACCAGGTCAGAGGCATAGATTTTTGGTTTCATTACGAGCCGGTTTTAGGTACCGGCATTGTTGTTTAATAATTCGAGAATGCCGGTAGTGGACTTAAAACATACAGGAACATTGTCAACAATGCCGGCATAGATTATAGGTTTCACCTGTATGCCGGTAAATAATACCGGCACTATCGACAGTCAATGTTTACTGCCGGAACATTGAACCGGCGTGGTTTATGTTAAGGTAGTCAATGCCGGTACCAAAACTGAAGGTGAGCTGTCTTATATTCATTGCTTTCCGTGTGCTTACGATATAGGTCAAAAGCAAAGGAAGCCAACAAAAGAAAAAATAAAGATGTTGTCACTAAGAGAAGAAGGAGGGACGGTCTTGATACTCCTCGCCTCGCCTCCTCGAGGGAAAGATGAAGGTCGTAAGATTCGTTTGGGGGCTGGTACAAGAGGGATAATTTGGGAGAGTGGTGTTGACCGTAGTCGACTTGCAATCCGTGAGCACAATGAGCAAGATGAGCAAGATGAAGAGGAAAGTCAATTAGCAAGCCAAAGCGAAGTTGGTGGCCCAAGTCAACAACCAACACAAGACAATGGCAAGAAGGGGAAGGGCAACGTCAAAGTGAAAGTAAAGGGTTCTCACCTTCCTCACATTGATGACATGATTCCTGACCTTGATCGTGGTAGAATTTGGGGCATAAGCTCCTGAACCGAAAATACTATTTGGATACAAGGACTCGTGGGCTCGTACTATCTATCAAACCTATGTAAGCATTTTCTATCTTGTACATATGTATTGTTGTGTATTTATGTAAAATCTCTTAATTGTATTGTCTCTCCTAATTGTAGGATCATAAGAAAAATTTGTGCGTGTTTGCCGAAACCAAGCCATGGATGGTTGGGACTTGTCCGAGGAATGTGAAGAGGTCCAAAGAATAGTAAAGGATTCCGGGGCTCATATGCTTTGTTGAAAACTATGTGAAGCCCGATTCTTCTATCGTCAATTGCTTCAAGTCGAAAGGTATCATGGTGAAACCGATACCATGCACTTCCTTTTGGGGAGATGACCTTCATCCCCGAAGATGCTCAACATTCTAGGCTTGAATGTTATCGGCAAATCAATTGCGTAAGGAGTTGAGTCTCTAGACCTAGAATGGTCGAAGTTGCACACTGTCCCGACTAACAAGCTATTTGGTTGGGACTACAAAACTTCGTGAGAGCTTTTATGAATCCACGTCTGCAAGACAAAGACAATCAAGTTGACGCTGCTTAAGAAGAATTTTGAAAAGACAAAGAAAAGAAGTTTTGGAGGATGGATGGGACCCTAAACAAATTCGTTATACTGCCATTACACTCGTTGTACGTCTTGGGCACTAGGGTATTCCCCGACACCAATGGCAATGTGGTTAGTGCGAACTACCTTCGCACTTGATCCGTTGGAAGATGTCTATGGATATTCTTGGGGCACCGCTGTAATGGCACATTTGATGATGGAGATGAGAAGGGCCTCTAAGGCTAAAACCAACCAATTTGTCGGGAATTTCACTCTACCTGGTGTAAATTTGTTCTTAAACTTATGTTATTGTGTATATTGTTCATATGTACTCTTATCGTGAACTTAGAAACAAAATTTATTGCTTCACATTGGAATAGGTGTGGGCTTATGTACACTTCCCAACCTTGTTCAAGGCTACACCTCCTTGAAGATCATAGATCTTCCAGAACCCAATACGCCTCTAGCTAAGAGATACGAGTTCAACAAGACTCAAAGCCCTAGAACATGGGTCGACCGATCGATATGAGATTGGCTTTGGACGCAATGAGTACCAAAGATGTTGTGTTCGACCCTTACAAGGAGGCTAGAGGAAACCGGCAGGTTTTGAGGTTTGGTAACGTTGCATTTTACCATGGGCCGTTGTTCCACCCAAAAGGATACGTTATGGCTAATCCTACGCGTGTGATGCGTCAACTTGGATATAAGCAATTAGCATTTTTCCGCACGGCCTCTTTTCAATGTTTTGAACTCGACCTGTCTCGGTGTTATTCAACTCCAAATCGGTTGCATGTAGAGTATGTTCAAACCGGACCCAACAGATTGGAGGGATAGGGAACCACGTCGTTTGGTAGATTTTAGTCGGTGGGAAAAGTTGGAGATTGCTGAAAACGGTGATGAAGTTGATGCCGACACATGGAAGAGTACACGGAATGGTCACATCCTTATGTCGTCCGCCCGGATGACGTCCAAGTTCCTCCCCGAAAAACCCTCCGGGTTCAACTCCCATGACAGCACCCCCTACGATGACCCAACTAAATAATACCGTTGGATTGCTTGTAAGTATTGTTAATTGCTTCGTCGTTTAATATACACATAATCATATATGTATACTAATTATGTGTTTGTTATATTAAACTAGATAAGCGTCTGCTTGGCAAGTTAAAGAAGATGTTGGGTTGCAAATACCAGGAAGGAGAGGTACTGTCCCTTGAAGAAATGAAGGAATTCGAGCAAAAGCTTGATAGAATTGAAGCAACCTACCCTAGTTCAAAAGCTTTGTTCGGGGAAACTAGTAAGAAACTCGCCCAAAAGAAGCAAAAGACCCATTGATTTAACTCTTTAGTTGTGTTTCTTTTTTGGATCAAAGTGGTTGTCACATCTTGAACAATTCCAAACTTATTTTCGTTTGTACCTCGTGTTAAACTCTTTAGTTGTTAAACTCTTTGCTCTTGAACAATTCCAAACTTGATAGCAAAATCAAGTTGGTTGGTTTATGTTGAGCGTGTTATCCTTGCAAGATTTATTTGTGACTATTTCGGCATAGATAAATTAGGATAACAAAGCCGGATTTTGGTCTTGAAACAATGTTTAATATTTAAACATCAATGCCGGTTCTAATACTCCTACGTTGAAAGTATTTATAAAAACCATACTGGGACAAGAATACCAAAATTCAATGTTCCTCAGTATAGATATTCAATGGTACCAAGACAAGAGTATTTTTCGATATCTATGGTTTTCTCGATAATTTGAAAATTTTCATAATTTAAAAACCTAAGATCAAAATTGAATACGTCCATGCCGAAAGACACTTCTTTGTTTTGAATAAAAATTCATTTCGAATGCTCTTCTATTTTATTCCTAATAATTAATCTATTACATTGGATTTGAATCTTTTAATTAAAACATGCTAAAGATAATCTACTTCCATCCCTTTTCAACAATTACGGAACCTTTTGAGCCTTTCTAACCTCTTCAAGACATCGTCCGGGAGTGGGGTGTCAAGGATCAACTTCATTGGTTCTTCTTCTCTTTCAACATATTCCTTTCCTTCATATAACACCCATCACACCCATCGATTGGCTTGCATTGGCCCTTGTGGTTTTCTTGACTCGCTAGTTGAAGCTCTGTCAAACCATTGAAACTCATCGCACTTTGGGTGATTCAAACACCTTAGAAACATTATTCCATTTTCAGCATCATCAGTTTTTGCAATCCAAAACCCAAGGCGTGTCCCATCACAAGACTTCTACACTTTGAATAAATAAAAGGACAGTCCATGGCTAGATGAGAAGGCGACTTGCAAATTTGACACTTGCAATGATGACTCAAGAGAAGATTATATTAGTCGGGGGGTCATAGTAGTGAAGATCATATTGTTAGTAAATGTACTTACTTTGCAAATAGAGGAAGATGATGAATCCCCCATCCTTTGTGAAGCTTTAACCGTGCTTGCTTTCCTAAGAGAATGATTTTTGTTATTTGGATGCTTTGGTTTTGTATAATTTTCCAAAGGAATGGGGTATTATATAGAGATGAATCTCCAACGGTCTTATTTTTCAAAAACTAGCCGTTTTTTTTGAATTCATCAACTACCGGCATAGACGTTGTTATAGATTGAATGCCGGTTGCATCTACCGGCGTTTCACGTAGTTTTGAAACCATGCCGGTATAGGTTGCATATTTGTCGCCAATCTCTCGTTAAAATTTTTCCTATTACGGCATTGTAAGCTTATCAGATACAATGCCGGTTGTATTTACTGACGTTGTATTTCACGCTACGACAATGCTTGGTTCTTCGCGATTTAAAAAAACTAGTCGTTGAAGTTTTTCTCTATATAAAGAGAGCTAATTCTTAGACTACAAATAGCAAAAAACTCGGGTTCTTATATATCTCCTTGAGAATCTTAACTTAAGAAACCCTAAACCTAGAATAGTCATCTATAAATAGAACCTAATCCCACATACAACAAATGGCATCGTTTGACTTGAGGAAGATTTAGCAATCACCCAAGCATGGTACTTCAAACTCGTCCTTCAACTATAGATACACGCGGGATTCCATGTGGTTGAAGATTTTTAGGAAGTTTGTTCACGATTACGGTAACCCTGAAAGGAAGAACTGCTCAACAAATCGAGCAACGACACGACATCATCCTAAATGCTGTGGTTGAGTATCTAAAAATGAAGTAACGGATCGATAACGCTCATCACAATAGGTTGTCCCCCAACAACTGGTAAGTATCTTTATGAATAATTCTAAGACAATCTACTATTTTTCAATTTTTATGTAACCAACAAAGTTTGTGTGTTGTTTTGTAGCATGAAGCCGTGAAAACGCGTTACTTACAGTGAAAAGGGAGAACCATTCATGTTTGAAGCCAACGTGAACCATATTGTAACCAAAGTCACTGAGTACCACCAGTTGGGGGAATCGGAAACGGATTCTTCTTAAGAAGATTGATAGTTTAGTGTAATTTGCTTAGGTTTTTTAGGGTATCCAGTTAGGTATTTTGTAAGGTTTTGTGGGTATACCTCTATGTAAGCCCTCACGAGACTATAACTCGTCCACTTGGGCCACCAAGTGGTTTAAAGGCTTGATGCACGTGCTAAGTGCATTCGTTGTTCCGTCGACAAGGATTACGTTGAAATAAATTATAGTTCCGGCATTAGTATGTAAAGTTGTTTCAATTGCCTAATGATTCCGCTAGTATGTAGTATATTAATCTATGCATTGTATTTAGTGCCGGCATTTACGATAAGTTTATACCAATGCCGGAATGTTAAAAAATCAGTGCACAACGGCTATTTTTTTTGAACCATAAACCGCTTTAGAGGGCCGGCATTGATTGTAGGTCACCGACAATGCCGGCACTAAACAGTCCAGTGCAATCATCTATATAATGCAATGGATTCACCCATTGCACTTGATACCTCCAATGGAAAATACTTCATTAACTACCGATTCCATCATTGCCATGGAAAAAGAAAAACTCAAGAAGAACAAACTATCTCACTCGTTGGGAAATCAATTATCAACCACCAACTCGGTTTCCTTATACTAGAAAAACTTAAAAGGAAGGGAGAAACCACCAAGTCAATTGCCGCAATGGAAGAAGAGATACTTAAGAGACAAAGAGAAGAAGAAGAGGAAGCAAAGCTTGAACATTATCGCAAAGAAGCTAAATAAATCCTTAAACGCCAAAAACAATCTAAGATAGAACGGATGTCGAGGAAGAAACCGAGTGGATTAAAAATTACTACATAGTATCCGATTTCCAGGAAGATCACCGTCCTTCGAATCTTTTTGGGGTTTTGTTAGACCGGTCCTTACAAGAATAACTACTTGGAAGGTAAGAAAGGCCGAATGGATTAGGTGATCTCTATGTACAAAATCGAACAATTGCACTCATAAAGTTATGTCGCAAATACAACGAGTTTCTTGCAAGATAGAGGAATAGGTTTCAAGCTCAGGACGCATATACCAAATGGAGAAAAGAGCCTTTTAGGCATTTCAAGCGCTATGCTTATTGAATCTGTTCAAGAAATGAGTTAATGTTTTTAAGTTTATTTCCTTAAGATTATGTGGTCTATGTTATTTATTTCATCAATTTTCTTTCCTTATCCGCATCGAAAAATAAACCAAAAACTAGACCGTTACCTATGCCTCCGTTGAATTCTCGCTCACAAGTACTTATTGCGAATACCGCATTGAATGGTTCCATTTTTCAATGCCGGCATTCTCGATCGTTACAAACTCAAGTTATGTGGCAGTTACAAAACTCATTCATTCCACTTATTTGACTGTTTACAAACTAATCTATCCCACTTATTTGGCGGTTACAAAATCCTTAATACCGGTTTATGCGTCGATTACACACCTTCATTCTATTTAAGTGACGGTTTAGAAAGGAAATCATTCATTCTCCATTTTTATAGAAAGGAAATAATTCGTTCTCCAACACAATGGGTCGTCGCAAAACCTTGAAAAACCAATACCCAATCTCAAGAAATCGTTGATGATGGTGGTACATCGAAATCAAAAAAGCGCAAGAACCTGCTCAAGAGTCCGATGGTGAGGCGAGAATAACAAATTTGCTTAGGTAAGTGATGTATATGTTGAATTGAAGTTTTTAATTTTAGGGTTTATCCCATACGAGAAAACACAAAGTGAAATTATGTTGTTTAGTCTTTGAAAATAAAATTGAAATTCAGTTGCATGTTTGAATGGCGGTAGAATACAATTTGAAAATCATGCCCGAATATATGTCCCGAATCGTATTTTATTGCATGCCTTTACCGCATACACATTTAATTGAATACCATGCTTAGGTTTTTACATACCGCTTTGTTTGTTTCATAAATACTATGCCGTTTCTCGTGTTAAATTCTCTGTACTAAAATCACAAGATCTAGGCATTTAAGCTTACTTCTTAACAATGCTTAAGGTTCTAAGTGCAGCGTTGTCGTTATGTTAACTTACTATGCCGGTCTTCTGTTGAAAAAAATGTTCATTCTCCGTCCAAAAATTAAAAGACAACCGGCAACATATATTAATTTATTAGAATGCCGGCACCTATGCCGGAACTCCTGTTAAGTTCGATTTATATGCCGTTTGTCATTATATAACTCGGTTATATTGTCGCATAGGTCTAGAGCACCACAAAAGAGCAAAGGAAAAGGCAAAATTCGTTTTAGAAGCAAAACGTAAGTCTTCTCGACATAGCCGGGTCCCGATCCGGCTCTTTGCTAAGGTCACGATTCGGGATCAACCTATAAGCTACCCAACCAGTGGTGATGATGATGATGAGTGGGAAAATATCCAGATGCCGAACGCAGTAGGTGGCTCTTCCTCACAAGCAGTGTGGCTTAGATGACGGACCGATGTTGGAGTTGAAGCCCCTAAGGATAATGAAAAGGCACCCCTGACCCCACTTTCCCGATAAGTATGACATGATTCCGGACATCGCGATGATGGCAAACATTGGGGTGAACCGATAAACCCGCAACTCTTATTTGCCTACAAATACTCTTGGGCTCGCCGGATATATCAAACTTATGTAAGACGTTTGCATCTTGTTATTATATTATTTATCCGTGATCAAGTGAATGTAACTTACTGGCCGTGTTTTTATAGGACCACAAGAATGCCTTCCGTGTTAGCCGCCATCAACAATCGGATGTATGGCCTTTGAAGCTTGAGTGTGACGCGTTTAAAGCCGTAGTCAAAGCATCCGGGTTGTATCTGCGATAAAAAATTATGTGGCCACCGATACCGTCCACGTACAAACCTTTTGGAGAGGTTTTATGGTGAAACCGATACCATGCATTTTCCTTTTGGCAGATGACTATCATCCACGAAGATGTCCAAAGGATAATAGGTCTTGAGGTTCTCGGGAAACCCGTTAAGGTAGGAGATGACTCTAAGGACTTGGAATGGGACAAGATCTATGAACTGACTAAAAAGTTGTTTGGATGGGACAAGGAAACCACTTTGGCAAATATGTACAAGACTAGTCGTTGCAGACAAAGACTATCACATTCGTCAAACTCGTTGAATTGTTTGGGAACACGAAGAACAAGGAATTGAATCCCGAACAAGTCCAAAGAAACTGCCGCGGCTTATATGTTGTTCATCTTGGGCACGGCTATATTCCCTGACGCCAATGGTAATAGGGTGCATATGAACAACCTACAATACTTGGATCCTTTGGAAAAGGTTCATGAGTATTCATGGGGCACTGCTTTCTTGGCACATTTTTGGCGTAAATGCGTCGAGCATCTAAGGCGAACGCCGTCAATTTAATGGGAATTTCTTGTACTCAGTGTATAGTCAACTACTTTTTTTTGATTGTTGTGATTAAATTTGTTAGTTTCCAATTATTAAAGATTTTCATTGTCGTAGGTGTGGGCTTATGAACACTTCAAAAATTGTTCAAACATTACAAAGGATTGAAGATTTTCTTTGAATATCAAGAGAATAGGCCTATAGGTCGAAATACTTCTTCGACAATACCCCAAGGCCAAATAACAAAAAACGGTTATTAGCAATGAGATTGGATTTGGACTCGGTGGAGGTCCAAGATGTAGTGTTTGATCCATATAGGAATGCCAGAGGAGTTCACTTTCAACGGCGTGACAATGTTTCATTTTACAACGGACCGTTATTTCATCCAAAAGGATTTGTTATGCACAACCCTCGCCGTAATGCGCCAACTTGGGTACAAGCGTAAAGATCTCACGGATACATCTTATCGAAATTCTCTCATGACTTTCCTCAATGCCAATCAAGTGAGAACCATACTCTCGTGGTTTACGACCCAAAACCTATTCTTGCACATTGGAGTGAAAGGGAAGAAAAAGGACTTGTGTTGGATAGGCTGATTGGGAATTGGCTGAGAACGGTTATGACCGAACCAACCTTCCTAAGAGGCCATCGGAAGTTCACGCATCCTTATGTTGTACGCCCGGATATAGTAGTTGTTCCTCCACCACCAAAGACATGCCTCCACAACTCCGGAAACTGCACCCGCACTTGTACGGCTCGTTACGTTGTTGGTACGTACGTCTTGTTCATTACCATTCTTTTAATCTATGTCTATGAACTTATACAATCGAACATACTAAGTACATGTTTAAAATTTCCTTAACAGTCGGCGGATTGGAAATTTGACAAAGTTCTTTAAGAAAAAGAACACGAAAGGAGAGTCTTGACCAGGAAAAGAAATGCGAACGTCGAGCAAAAGATGGACAAAATTGAAGATCCGAAGGCAAAAGACTTGTGGGCGAAAAGGAAGAAGAGGGTACAAAAGAAGCCAAGAACCGAGTGATCGTGTGTTTATTCTATAGTATTAGTTTGGTTTATGTTTGTCTGTGAGTCTTGAACAATGTGTTTGCTTTATTTGTTTTCGGTTTGGAACCACAAAACTTAGGAGTTTGTTCTTTTATACAGGTGTAGTATTTTTATTATATTTTTTATGTTGTTAAATTTGTGTCAAATCCCCTAAATTTCGTAGTTTTTTTTCATACCCGCATGCTCGAGAATAGTAAACACAATGCCGGTTCTCTAAATTGAGTTCGGCATTTATTTGTGTTTAGATACTATAAGATTCGTAATCTCCATGATAAATACGATTTTGACAAAAACCGCGATCTTGCATCGAGGTTAATGTCAATGGAAAGGTCGCTGAATTCTCGGAAGTTTTTTCATCATATCCGCATTGTTTCAAACAAGATTCTACGCCGTACACATGTTCCGGAGTAGACAATATAAAAACACAACTATGCCTAAGCACTGGCATCAAAATATGATTTAATGTTTACAATTCACACTTCCAAAAAAAAAAAAAAAAAGAAAATTTTGCGTACTAGTGAACAACATACATCAAAATTATTCATCGTCGCTTCCACACGTATGAAGTTGCATCTTCTCCTGCGGGAGAGGTTTTTTTGATAAGGCCAACGCATCCCAAAGTTGGTGATTCTCCTCATACAATGCCATCCATCCCTTCCCGGATATTGGGATCTAGAGCCTTGTTTTTAATCATCCCACAAACGGTGGCAATGGACAATTTTCTCCGAGTTTTAGAATAACGAAATGATTACCGTTCACGAACGCCAAAACAACTCTTCTCTTCTTAAGGGATCCTTCGCATTTTTGCCACTTTGGGGTGAATGTACATTCTACGGTGGGGGTAAAATAATGAACAACACATCTAAATGTATCCGCCAGAGATGCCCACAAAGCGGCATTCTCATCCAATATTCGAAGGAAGAAAGTTCATCCGTTGTTCGGCCCCAATACTTGAGCATGCATATCATCAAACCCCTCGCCTTCACCAAGCAATTGCTCATAAAAGCTCCTCTTGTTCACAAGTTGTTCGGCCATCCTCGTTTCAGCATATTTGCATGGTGTCATACCTCTACTAACCGCCGTGTCAAAGATTCCTAATTGTTCGATCACAAAGATGATAGCCACAATTTCCATCTCCGTCGACATCATCCGTATATAAAATATACTCGCGAATAACCTCGGAAGTTGGTCTATGTAAGATTGTATCTTGGTATGATAACTTCTAATTGTCCTACCTGTTCGGGATCCTTATACATCTTCATATTACCCTTTTGTAACAATAATATATCCAAACCATCCTCCGCAATCTCTACACTTGCAATGTCTTCGATATGTGATGGGAGTCCGTACTTCTTGGCCTACCCCTTATCCTTCGAACTAAAACTACGTCAACTTTGCTATCACTTTGGTTTGTCACCTCCTTAGCCTCGTCACCTCGTTGTTCTTTGTCACTTGATGATGATACCTTTGGCGGCCTACCCTGTTCCTTGGAACCTCCGCTAGATCGACTATGGGTATGGCTTCGGAATGCTCACCTTGTTGTTCTTTGTCACAAGATGATGTTACCTTTGGCGGCCTACCCCTTTTCCTTGGAACCTCCACTAGATCGACTATGGGCATGGCTTGAATGCTCACCTTGTTGTTCTTTGTCACAAGATGATGTTACCTTTGGCGCCTACCCTTTTCCTTGGAACCTCCGCTAGATCGACTATGGGTATGGCTTCGGAATGCTCACCTTGTTGCTCTATTTCTTTGGATGATGATACCTTTGCGGCCTACCCCTCTTCTTTGGAACCTCCGATGAGTTGGCTTTTGGTGTGGATACTGATTCTGGGTTAGTTGTTGACTTAGCGGTTCCTTCCGCGGCCTACCTCTTTGTTTGGAACCTGCGCTTCCACGAACCTTTGTTCCGAAATCTCACATGCGGTTAGATCTCTTTTCTTACTTGCCGCGAGTTCTTCTTCACGTTGAGTCATTTCTTTCAATTCTACCCTTTGTTTTTCCTTTTTGTTTTAGTTTGTGGTCTTAGGTTGGATCTCCTTTCTTGGCTCTTCGCTTTGTGCGATCCATGGACGAGCAAGTAGCCTTAGTTGGCTCAACAAGACTTGTCGGGCCTTACCGAGGTGCCACGAGAGTAAGCTTCAAGAATTCCTTTGCTTCGTTCGTATCCCATGGAGATTGCCAGGATCTCCCGAAGGGGAGGGTCGAAACATAGTTGCTTCCAAAACGGATCAATAACCTCCAAAGGTATCAGTTTTTCATACTTAACAAGCATATGACGACATGGAAGCCCCAATGAAGACATGTCGGGACAAATACACACATCACCCGGTTTTAAAGTAATTTTTCTCATATTCCATTTGTCTCATCATATGTTTTATTGCCCAATGAGAGACGTTGAATTCTATTCCTTGGAGAAAGTTACCATAATGAAGAAATGGAGTCAACCTATCCATTGAGCTTTTCTCAAAAGCCTCCTTGATCCTATTGATATCTTGCTTAAAGTATTGCTCCATTGCCTTGATTTGTAACCACATTGCCTTGACCGGATGGATGAGATCTTTAAATCTCCATGAGCGGCCTCACCTGCACTAGTTGCTTCCGTCTTGAAGTGTCTATACCGGTTTGTCCATGCACGTACAAATCTTTCCTTGAACTTATCCAACCATTGAGTCCGACAATACTCGCACGTTTGGTCGGATAAACTTCGTCCAATCGGCAATGAACTTCTCCAATCTCTTTCGTACATAACCTCGGTGAAGAGACCAATAAACTTTCTCCCAATCTTTTAGAAATTCCATCCACTTTTTATGATTTTCCGCATGTTCTTTGTCCACTCGCTCCTTTATCTTGCCTCTCTCATCTTCTTCTTCGGGGGATAGTTTGTTCTTTCGAACATCTTCCTCTAGTTGTACCATCATTCTCTTCTTAATATCCCTTTGGGTTCAAACAAGGCATGGCAAGTTTTTATCACATTATTACATATATGATATGTACATAGGAAATTTTGTGCGTCCGGGAAGACGTCGGATATTGCTCTCATTAATGCGGCATCATTATCAGTTACGATGACCCTCGGAAGTTGATTTTCCCGGAAGAACAACTTCAATTGTCGTAATGCCCAATGATAATTATGGTCCCTCTCGTTTTCCATTAAACACCAAGCCAATGTGAATGTTACCTTGTCCGAGGTTTGCCCAACGATGTTGAACAACGGCATATTGTATTTGTTTGTCTTGTAGGTGCAATCCATCAAAAGAACACCACAACATGTATTTGCCAACCGTGGAAAGCAACGGATGCGAAATGAATATTTGAAGGGGCTTGTTGTCGGGCCCTCTTTTAATGATACGCGTGTAGTTGTGATCCCAAGCTATCTTCTCAAATTCTTGCATAACGGACCTCCCTTCCCATTCCACCCTTCTAATAGTTGCTTGTGCACTATAAATTGTACGTAGAGAAGACACGTTAGTCTCGTCCTTTTCCTTTGAAGCCTTCCGAGAATTTGTCTCGGTTTGATAAGTGCTTTGGTCAATCTCTTTACATCCTCGAACTCGTCGGTTTTAGCTTCGCAACTAAGGAGTGACCAACAAAATCTTTCGGATCCCGATGGTTATGATGACCACACGAAACCTCACAGTCCCAATTGTTCATGTCATTTAAACGGAATACAAGCTTTAAAAGGGCAATCATTCTTCCTCGTACGAGTCTTGTATACCCTATTAGTCTTCTTTGGATATACATAATCCTTTCTCTTGTGGCTATTCTTCTCCTTGTATTTCCCACTTCTCTCGCAAGCCATCTCAAAACGCCTATTCGAACCTTCGGTGTTCCTCACCAACACACACATGTTCTTAAGAGCCGTCTCTTTAGCCCAAGCGATTGCTTCCTTTCGATCGATTATTCCCTACATAAGAACAATTTCGCATTCATTAGAAGGTTCACTACTAGCAATCCATTAGTAATGTTCAAGATACTAGGTGAAAAGTATTATTTGGTCACATACTGGGAGGGATTTTATAAAGATTCGACGTATCCCGATAAGGCGGCTTTGCATTTGTTGGATCAATATATGGCACCACCTAAGGATCGAATGAAAATTAGTTCCAAACAACATTAAAACACTATGCCGGAAAACCGTACCGGCATGCTCGACAATTGTTCCGGCATAGTTTAAGTTTACCAAAACGGAAGACCAAATTTGAAACCTATTAGGCATATGTGTTTCGTAAGACTACAACGCCGGAAGCAAGGATGCGGCATTATCGTAACATATTGTTCCAAGCGGTACATAATTCCGGCATTAAAAAATAATCGATATTGAATGCCGGAATTTAGCTTTGGAAAACATTTATTCCTGCATGGTTTTTTTGTAGGTACCGGCATTGAAAAGTTGTAACTTAACAACGCCGGTTTTTTGCCCGGCATTATCGGTAGTGATGATACCACGCCGGTACTAAATTCGGCGTTAATGTTTATTAAGTTTCAATGCTTAGGTTTTTGGTTTGGGATGGAATTGTTTCTGTATGTTTTTCATTGATACCGGCATGGTAAACGATCAATGTAACCATGCGGTTGAATATTCCGTAGTATATTCCTTGGTAGGTAAAAAGGTTACCTGTAGGCATAGTTTTTTTGGTAGAATACTATCCGGGTTTATAATTCAAATTGGGGGATATCAATTACCGGCATGGTCGTAGTATGAATACCATGCCTAGACGAGACAACCGGCATGGTATTCATACACCTACCATGCCGCAGACCGAGGTTTTTCCGGTTGAAAAAATGGCGGGTTTAAAGAAAAAATTTGATTTTTCGACATCTTAGCAGCTTTACACGTGTGTTGGGGATGCTTGTATGTTGTGCAAGTTTACTTTCTTGTGTTGGTTCTTCAAGAAACTCTCCATACTCGTCAAAATCATCATCCAAGGGTGTTGGTTCCACAAATACTTGCAATTGAGAATTGTTGTCGTTAGTCAAGATTCAAGATATGCTCCTTGTTGTAGTTGAGATAAAGATTCAAAGAAGAAGCAGCCAGCAAAGAATCCTCTCTTCACAATCATCTTCCATTTTCCACAAAAAAAATTCTCTCTCAAAATATTTTTCCCTCCTACTCTCACCTCACTCACCCAAAAACAAATAAAACACACACTAATCATTTATAAAAAATCTTAAGATTTTTACTAATTATTATTAGCCACTAAACCTGATTAGTGAGGGGTAGATTAGGATTTAAAAAAATACTAAGATAAGGGGTGACCCCGAATTGATATTTGGACTTTTTTTTTGTCCTTTTCCTATATCCCCCAATTACAAATTTTATCCCCCAATTACGTGTTCTATAATAAGGGGGGAGTAGTAACACCCAACATTGAAGTGGATCTTCGCAAGCCGATTGTAAAAGGAAGTTGGTTTATAACTGCTACCAAACAACATGTCTGGATCCAGTATCACTAGGAGATGCGACCGTGGAGTATATATGCAAGAAATGTTTTGTAGTGGATCACAATGATAATCGGTGTGAAGTGAGTGTAAACTTTGGGTCCAAGGGTTAACTGAAGATGAATTTGCTCGTCGATATGCTGAGAATAAGCAAAAAAATTGAAGAAATGCATTGTGCTACTGAGGAAAATTTAAGTGGGTCGGGAATAAATAGCCAAATGAGTTGTGTGAAGATGATAATGTGCCAGGTAACACGAATCCAAATTCGAGTATTAGACTTAACAAAAGGTCCGGGATCACTAATGATAATCCATCTCCAATAGTTGCCTAAATTCCCAAATCTCTAATCGTGTCTCTTTTTCTTCACAAAGAGAATAAAGACTCCCTAATCGTGTTTCTTCTCCTTCACAGAGAGATGAAAAATCCAGACAAAAAGTTAGGACCCATATCCCTGATAATTTAGGAAATGATTGGAAACTTATGACAAGTACCGCAACTCATATTAATGGGGATTTGAAGATGGAAGAAGTTGAGGAAACTATGGATGCAGAAGATCCCCGCTACCACGCTGATGCTGGGGAACAATCAAGCGATGCATATCATGTTTTTCTGAAATTTATTCTTCTCTTAATGCATGTTTTTTACTCCAATCTATCGTTTTCAATTGTTAATTTGAAATATGGGGTTTCTAGTCGTTTACTTGTAATTTTGAGTGTTCGTAGTGGTACTAATAGTCTCAATCTTATTTCTATCAGCAATTATTTTAGTTACCCTTTTAGTCTTGATTCCATTTATCACTTGCATCTTGCAAGAAAAGAAATTACGTGTAACTTGTCAGATTTGTTATTATATTGTGACTAATTTAGTATTATGAAAATTATATCTTGGAATGTCCAAGGCTAAGACAACAAGGACACTAGGAATTATCTGAATAACATCATTAAATCAAATGATCCACAGATCCAGACATCATATTCTTGTGTGAGACTAAATCTCATCACAAAAATGGAAAAAAATTATCAGATCATTGAATTTTCCTAATGTTTGGTATCTGAATCCCATGGTTGCAAAGGGTGAACTATGCATGTTGTGGGAAGATGGTGTTAGGCTTAGAGTCATAGATGCTAGGTATGACGGACCGGAAAATTATGTCTGGCGCGCCTGGGCGATCATGCCATAATTCCCCCGGTGCGCCATGATGAAGCTATGATCCGGGCCTTAAAGCTAGGCAAATGCACGCTCATTTGCCCTCGCAGGCATGCTCGACGAGCATGATGTGGAAAACTTAGCTTCCACACTGTTCCAACTTACCCTTATTCCGCAGACAGTTTATCAAGAAAATAAAAACTTTCTTAATACGGCAAAAACGGCCTTTTGAGGCCCTAAACGATGGAATTTGGCTAAATTCTGGTGACCATGTGGATCTACATGTCTTGATCTTTGGGCCGTTTCTCATCAAAATGGACTCCTCTTGAGCTAAATTACGACACTCGGGTTTTTAGCCTATGTCGAACGCCTTGATAGGAAGTATGAGCATCCAAGGAATGAAATACAACTAGCCTCATCAAGTTTGGCCACAATCATCTCTTGCATCGAGTTACCGAGCCTGATGATATGAGAGGCCTCCCAATTAGATGATATGAGCGACAAAGTGCTGGACCGACAATGCTGTAACTCATTGCGGCTGCCTACGTACCCTTCCCTACTCTAAAGGGATCAAGCACAGACCGCAGTTCATCGTCGAAGGGACAAAAACTTAAACCAACTCGTTTGCGAGGCCGTAGCCAAGCAATAAAGGTAATGGCCTAGTCCGTATAGGCCGTTCCGTCAAAATGCTTCCTAGTGATGCATGTTTGGTCCGCAATATGGCATAACGATGCCTAAGCATCAAATGCCCTCTTAGCGAGGCTACGCAACTATAAATGAGTCCTGGGTATCATTTATACTCTTCCGACTAAGCTATGAAGCTTACTTGGTGCATAGTCCGCATATGCACCATTAACCAACTACCCCTCCCTATATATGTTAACTTTACATTTTTACAACTTAGATTAGGGGAGCAAAAATCATTCATCAACTCCCCACTTTTACTATTCATGGCCATTGTCATATACCCGGCCATGATGGCTATTGGCTGTCCTCTGCCAACCCGATGTCCAGCCATGTTGGCTGTCTGCTGCCAACCCGACGTCCAGCCATGTTGGCTGTACGCTGCCAACCCGATGTCCATCCATGTTGGCTGCCCGATGTCCAGCCATGTTGGCTGTCCGCTGCCAACCCGATATCCAGCCATGTTGGTTGTCCACTGCGAACCGGATGTTCAACCATTTTGGCTGAACATTGCCAATGCATTGGCCAAGGGCCAATGTTCCTTTTTCTACTCAACGGAAGCTTTGGATGAAGCTTCATCTCGGGTCATGGCATGCTAAAAAATACGGGGTGTTACACTAGGCTTCATATCATTAACTTCTTAGTTCAAATTGATGTCAGAGGGGATGAAACCCTTTTTTCCTGTATCCATGGTGCATTAGATGACCATGCTTGGGATGAACAATGGTTATGCTACATAATGCTAGTCAGAATCACGGGGAAAGTTGGGTTGTAACCACTTTAACTTTGTCTTGTGTAATGACAAAAATGGGATGGTTTGCCCCTCTCTCAAACTCATCTTGATTACTTTGGCAATCCTGTGGGATCTGTAGGTCTTTCGCATATCATCTGTTCAGGTAAACCTTTCACTTGGTCCACTAAATGTCAAGGGAATGAGTACGAATATCACCTATTAATGTAACTCTTTCACTTGGTCCACTAAACGTCGAGGGAATGAGTTTTTTTTAGAAGACTAGACAAGGAATTTTCTAATATGATACTTGGTTTCACTTATTTCCTAACTCTATTGTCTATCATCTAATTCCATTTTGTAGTGATTATGTGCATATTATGCTTGCAAGTACTGAACATGTAGGAGTAGCTAAAAAGTCTTGTACGTTCAATAAATGCATGCTTATGGATGATTCTTGTAAGCATGTTATTTCTAGTTACTGGCTCCATAATACTCAAGGTTCTTATGCTTTTAAACACTCTAAACCTCTGCCTTTTGTCAAAATTGATCTTAAAAAATGGTCTTTCAGAGAGATGAGGGATTTGATATGCATATTAAGGACACTAAATCTGAAATGGAAAGGGTTAATAATCTTCCTTATTTTATGACAAATTATGAGTTATTATTGGAATTGAACAATGAACTGAAATACCGGTATGAAGTTAAGCATGATTATTGGAGTCAAATATCACAAGATGAAAACCTGTCCCTTGGAGACTCCAATTTTATATATTTCCATGAAATGGCAAACCAAAGGAGAACAAAATCACATATAGAGACCCTTCAAAATACTATAAGCATTTGGTTAACTGACTGGAATGAGATTGTTAAAGAGTTGACTACATATTTCTCTAAAATGAGTAAATCGACTAAACACAATATCCCTCCTGACTGCGGAGGATATTCAGTCCTGTGTTAGCAGTGAGGAGCATATGTGGTTGATATCCATTCTTAGTAATGAGAAAATTAGAGATGTTGTTTTCAAGATGAAATATTGGACCTCTCCGAGTCTGTGTGGCTTCCCACCTGGTTTTTACCAGAAAATGTGGGATATAATGGGCAACGATACTATTCATATGGTGCAAGTTGTTTTCCATTCAAAGTATATCCTTAAACAATATAACCATAATTTCACTCTAACAAGTTATAGAGATACTAGCAGATTTCACTCATTTTTTGAATCTACTACTCCGAACAGATGGCGCTTTGCTCGATCGTAACGTAAACCTAATGGCACGTGTTTCTCAAGAAGAACGAAAAAACAAGATTTTTTCAGTATACTTTGAAATTGAACTTCTAGATATATGATTTTGGTAGTGTGCAAAAATTATCCATAATGTTGTTTTAGTAATTTTTCTCATGTGCATGAACTATACGCAATATTTGAAGAGGCCTTAGTAGAAGATAAGGTTGAGAAAGTGTATATAAAAAGAAAAATTATTTTTATTAAAAAAAAATGGTGAAAATTTGGATCGGGAAGATGAAAATTAGAGGTAGAAAGCATTGTGACCAAGAAACCGCACTCAGAACCGACCAAAAAAAAATAGCTCATTTGTCACAAATAGTCAATTTTTTTCGTTTTATGAAGATTTTTTCAAGCTTGAAATTGAACTTCTAGATATATGAGAGTGTATTTTTTGTCCACAATATTTTTGGGTAATTTTTCTTACGTGCAGATATTATCCACAATTTTTTTTTTATAGTGCAGGTTTTATCCATAGTTTTTTTGGTAAAATTTCTCATGTGCAGACATTATCTATAACAAAATCGATATTCATAAGGAGTGTGGATTTCTGTTTAGAAGACTTGAAATAACCAACACGTTAGAACCATATGATATGTTTACGTTTCTCCAGCAAATGATTAGAATTGTGATAATTGCTTGACGTACGACTGCTTTAATATAGGGTGTTTAGTTTGATAGTTGTATGAAGAATTTAAATCATGTATGGTGGTGTTAGATTTACCTATGTGTCATGTTTCCGCTTCAAGAGTAAAAGCTAAGAATTGTCTAACCAATGGATGTTTAAGTCCAGCATGTTGGTGTACGTTTTGGGCTCTAAGTTGCTCTATCTTGCAAGCTTTTAGGGATTTTTCATTTCTCAAACAGAGAGTTATACTGGGATAGGGTACTATTGTTCTACTTTCTATTTTCTTATTTGACTTGATTGCAAAATTGTATAGCACTTTATATCTTTAAGCCTCTATTTCTTTTTATGTTGAAGAAATTTCTAGAGGGCAATTTTGATTGATAAGAGATCGTCCATTTTCAGAAGAAAAACATAATATTAGTTAATGTCTTGACAATACATCAAAAGCAACAAACTGCAGATAAGTGATTATAATTGCAATTTTGTTGGTTGTTGCACATCTACTGCTCAATTCGAGTTTTAGGATGATGGATCCTAACTTTTATCAGGGAATACCAAAAGAAATCAACTCTTGAGATGGAGCTGGCTGCAGCTAGACATGAACGTTTTTTTTTGCGAAGCACTTGACATTGTTAACAGAGATAGATAATTGAAAGCAAGAAAAAAATTAATAGCTGCCATATGAATACTTACAAGATTTGCAAACCAAACAATCAGAATGTAATCCGTAAAGCTTGGATGCCAGCTGGTATAGTATCACACCCATTGTTTTTCCTCATATATTTTTCATGTAGTATCCTTTTAGGAGTATGAGAACCTTATCGTCTGTCAATATGCCACCACTTGAGCATACATGAAATTTTGTAATATTAAATGATTCATGAATATTTTTAGGTTATGAGCATGTTTACAAATACTTCTTAGTTATATTTTCTTTCTAAAACTTACAAGTCTAAAAGACAATATCTGTAGGTGAAACTTTGAAAAAATATGGAAGAGATCATAGAAGAAGTTTATGTTCTTTGTGCACCATTTTAAAACTTCTGGATTTTAACGCACTGAGCATGCCGATTTATCTCCTTGTAACTCAGTTCATATTTGGTTTTTATCTGTGTAGCTATCAAGCACGCACTGTGTGGCTTGTTTTCTTTGAATTTTTTTATGTATTTTTTTCCAGTGCAGCCATTATGCATAGTGGTTTCTGAAGTTCAACAACTATCCACATCGTTGTTTTTTGGTAATTTTTATTATGTGCAGATACTATCCACAATTTTATTTCGAGTGCAGATTTTATCCACAACTTTTTGGAAATTTTTTCTTATATACACACATTGTCCAATGTTTTTTTTTAGAGTGTAGGTGTTAGTTCGTGGAAAATGAGAAAAGTGCACTAGTCGGATTGGATGGTTTAAGAAGATCTGTGACTGATTGAAAATACTAATTTCTTAGAGCAACATCTAGCTCCCGAAACATTGGATCCTAAAAATGCTTCGGAGAAAGTGGACATGTACTTTCTTTGTAAGCACCCCCTATCATGCCTACTTTAGTTGCTGGCCGGATCACAACATTATTCTAACGATTTGTCTATCCTGATAATCTCAAGTCGATGACATAGATTCTAAAGGATTGTAACAATTTTTTGAGTTTTAAATGTGTCAAGAGGTCAGGAAATCAAGTTGCAGACGCTTTGGTCATCAATGCTAGGAAATCTTCGCTTTTCAATTCTTGGAAGAAGAAATGCCAAACTTACTAAGCTAGGTTATGTTGTTAGATAAACTTAGTAGTATTAAATGAAATGAAAGTAGTGAAGCTACTGCAGTAGATTTCACAGAGCCATGTCTGTTGTCTGATAATCGTTTTGGGAAAACTATTCCTCCATGATAGTATGACAACACCCCTGCTCTTTTGTTTGTTTTTTCTTTTCTTATTTGGGTTCAGTTTGTACTTCCATGGTATTTCAATATATTTCACTTTTACTCGCAAAAAAAAAAAAAAACAATAAGTCTAGATTCACCGGGGGATAAAATCCCGTGAATCCACCGCGTGACACAGAAATAGTAGGGTCCACAGTAAATCAAAACCCCACCCCTATTTATCTCCTGATGGGTCCCACGAGTTTCCCTCACTCGGTGTGTTTTTCGGTGATGGATTCACGGTGTGTCTAGCACAGCCCAAAAAATAATCATACCGCTAGCATATAACCAGTTGCCTAGCACGGTTAGATCCCGTTAACATATCAAAAAGTTGACCCTGGTCAAAGAAGTCAAACTCTGTCTGTCTTTTGATCACGAGTTATTGACTCGTTCTTCTGAACGACACTCTCCTCTCCTCTCTCTCTCATGCGAAAGAGAAATCTCGCCAAGAGAACCTTGGTAGAGGATTAGTGTATCGAGAATGGCGAAGCGCTATGAGGGTTTTGGAGAAAATCGTCATCGATTCTAGACTTGGTTTCATCTCTCTATCGACAAGTTCCAAGGGCTTAATGATTCAATCTCCGGTCTTATTATTATTATTATCAAAAGCGCTTTTGGATAAACTGTACACGCAACGAAGGAAGACGGTTCTTTCGCTATTAAAGGTTTCAATCCAAAAGCCTTTGTCGAGCTTTAGGATGAAAAATGCTAAACTTATTGTGAGTATCTCCACTTACTCCTTTAGGGTATTCAGCTAAATTCGATTTTAACATCAATGGAGATGAATTTTTTGATAAATTAAAACACTCCTATCTTTTTGAGAGGAAATAATCAGTATACATTGGTCAAATAGGGAATGTATGTTTCATTAAACGTTGTTTCTTGTTAGTAGACTCATACTCTCTTTTTAGGAATTTGTAAGGCATGGTTCTTCTAAAGTACTACTAGTGGATGCGTTCTTTTATTTTATCTCCAGATCAATGTTGTCATGCTTCATATCTGTGCTGCTCATAGTTGCTGCTTGTTTTTGGGCATCACTCTTCCTTCACGTAGAACTTGAGTTGCGAATGAGGTATATAATGCTTGGATTGAGAATGTTGCATGTGTTTATAATTTGAGACAAGGCCCCAAAATGTCTGCATGTGATTTTCTATTTGTAGTTTAAAATGCCCATTTATATATATATATATATATCTTGTCGATGTTTACCCATGTATTCTAGTGTAATTTATTAGAGCCTCTATATACTAATGAGTTTGAGTTCATTTTGGTGATCACCAACAAATTAATAAGGTACTAGGATCAAACATACACCCATTAACAAGATGAAATTAGGAGGAGCAGAGGGAATTGCTTATAGAGGGATAGAATCAACACAAATGGGTAGAGCTTGACAAGCTGCAAGAATATGGCCAGTTAATCTGAAGAGGTTGAAGTTTCTATGAAACTAATCAAAACGTTTAGCCCCAACCTACTTTTATTAGGAGTTTCAATGTCAAGTAAGTTGATTGATGCTTATCAATCCTTTTCAGTTTTATACTCGAAGGACATTGTTTGAAGGTTTAAATCCTAAAATCAGATTGGTGTTAATGGGTTTAGGTAAGCCAATATGCAATATTGCTGAGTACATGTGATCAGTATGTAGTATCCACTTATAGTTTACTAACCAGGATATATAGTTCCATCAAGCAATGTCTAGTTTCTTATCCCAGAGTTTCCATCTCATGTTATATATTATGACTATGCAAGTCGAAACTCACATCAACAGAGGTAAGACATAGTACAAAAAACTCGCTTTAGGCCCACAAGAGGAGGAATACAACTACTTCTAATCTTTGTTATTCCAGAAACAAAGAGTTTATGTTCTAACAACCAACAGCTTCAACAACACAACATTTAACATATAAGTTTACCAAAATAACCTTATTCCTTCTTGTTTTCTAGATTTCATACATTGGTTTGACTTTTAACCAGGGAAATTCCAGGTATGGTTCTCAAAAGAAAACAAGCTTCTGGATGTCAAAGTAGGAAGAAAAGAGATTAGAATTAATGGTATGAATGGGGGGAATGAGAATGATGTTGTTGCTGATAATGGCATGAATGAGGGGAATGTGAATGATAGGGCTGCCGATAATTGTATCGATCAAGGAATGTGAATGTTGGAATCGATAATGATGTTAATGAGGGGAATGTGAATATTGGTGCTTCTGATAATTGTACATTCAGTTATCCGGAATCCAGTCTCCTTCGCGATAATGCTCCTAGTTTTTGCCTTGGTCCTTTCGAACCAGATGGCTTATTGAGGTTTGTCAATTTCACAACACTAGGAAACCAAGCTTGCAAGACATAAGACACATTAAAGCTGATTTACAATCCCTGTTAAGAATTATCTTGTTTTACATCTTTATAGTTCGATTTTAGACATTGTCTCGGCTACAATTTGGGTGCACTATGGTCATGTTCTTATTCCCTTCAAGCTTAATCTTGCTCATTTCTCCACATAATTTATATTCAATCACAAATAGAGTTGCTAAGGACTGAACTAAGCTACTTACTTTGCAGGGTCATGTTGAGAGGCTTAAAAAATGGGTATCCGTGGCTCTCATCTTGATAGTTGTAGCCATAATTCTACATTTTACAAATGGTGAGCCAAATTCATAGCTAACTGGATAGCGGGTTAAGAATAAAAAAAAAAAAAAAAATTAACTTTTTCTCACATTTTTTGCAGCCATTCCATTGAATAAGCAACTCAGACAACTTGACTATGTTTGTTTTGGTTGGTGTAGCCGTCTGCGTGTGCTCCTTTTACGGCACTCAGTAAAAGGGGCAATATATTTTAGCTCTTCTTCGGGGCAAGAAAATGTCAGGGCCGGCCTGTACTTCCTAGTTGCTGCTTGTTGTTGAGGCATCACTCCTCCTTCACATAGATCTTGATTTGCGGATGAGGTTTATAGTGCTTGGATTTTGAATGTTGCATGCGTTTATAAATTGAGACAAGGCCCCAAAATGTCTGCATGTGATTTTCTAGCTGTAGTTTAAAATGCCCGTTTGTATATATATCTTGCTGCTGTTTACCCATGAATTCTAGTGTCATTTCATAGATCCTCTATATACCCATAGTCAATCGCATCACTAATGAGTTTAAGTTCATTTTGGTGATCACCAGCAAATCAAGGTACTACCAAGCATACATTCATTAAGCAAGAGCAGAAGGAATTGCTTATAGAGAGACGGAATCGTCACCAATGGGTAGAGCTTGGCAAGCTAGAAGAGTATCTCCAGTTAATCTGAAGAGGTCGAAGTTTTTATGAAACTAATCAAAACGTTTAGCCCCAACCTACTTGTATTAAAAGTTTCAATGTCAGGTAAGTTGTTTGATGCTTATCAATGCTTTTTAGTTTTATGCTCGAATGACATTGTTTTGAAGGTTTATCCTAAATCAAGTTGGTGTTATTGGGTTTAGGTAATCCAATAGGCAACAAATTTATTATTACTCAGTATTTGTGATCAGTATGTAGTGTCCACTTATAGTTTACTAATGAGTACCAGAATATATAGTTCCTTCGGCCGATTTCTTACTCCAGAGCTTCCATCTCATGTTATATACTATGGCTATGCAAGTCGAAACTCACACAAATAGAGGTAAGACATGTACAACAACTCACTTTAGGCCCACAAAAGGAGGAATACAACTACTTCTAAACTTTGCTATTCCAGAAACAAAGAGTTTATATTCTAGACAACAAACAACTTTAACAATACAACATTTAACATATAAGTTTACCAATATAACCTTGTTCCTTCTTGTTTTCTTGGTTTCATATTTGGTTTGACCGCAAACCAGGGAAACACAACCATTAGAACAAGGAAACAACTTAACAACGAAATCTTAAAAGAGATTTATATAATGAAGATGGAGATCTGTGCAGTCTCTACTTCAGAGATTGTTAATGGAATACTTTGGTCGGAGGACCATAAGTTGGTAGAGGGGAAGAGGAGCGTTAAGCTGGTGGAGATGATGGCCGGTATGTAGGTGTAGGAGGCAACTGCACTGGTGGAGGTGAAGCTGGTCGATAGGATGGTGTAGGAGGTCCCTGGACTAGTGGTGGTGAAGTTGGTCGTTGATAAGTGGGTGTAGGAGGTCTGCTGACTGGTGGGGGTGAAATAGGTCTATGATAAGTGGGTGTAGGAGGTCTCCTGACTGGTGGGGGTAAAGCTGGTCTTCGGTAAGTAGGTGTAGGAGGTCTCCTGACTGGTGGGGGTGAAGTTGGTCGTTGATAAGTGGGTGTAGGAGGTCTCCTGATTGGTGGGGGTGAAGCTGGTCTTTGGTAGGTGGGTGGAGGTCTCCTGACTGGTGGGGGTGAAGTTGGTTGTTGGTAAGTGGGTGTAGGAGGTCTCTTGACTGGTGGCGGTAATGTTGGTCACTTGTAAGTCGGTGTAGGAGGTCTTTGGACCGGTGCTGGTCGATAAGATGGTGTAGGCGGTCTCTGGACTAGTGGTGGTGAAGCTGGTCGTTGATAAGTGGGTGTAGGAGGTCTCCTGACTGGTGGAGCTGAAGCTGGTCTTTGGTAAGTGGGTGTAGGAGGTCTCCTGACTGGTGGAGGTGAAGATGGTCTTTGGTAAGTGGGTGTAGGAGGTCTCCTAACTGGTGGAGGTGAAGCTGGTCTTTGGTAAGTTGGTGTAGGAGGCCTCTTGACTGGTGATGGTAAAGTCGGTCGTTGATAAGTGGGTGTAGGAGGTCTCTTGACTGGTGGCGGTAATGTTGGTCGCTAGTAAGTTGGTGTGGGAGGTCTTTGGACTGGTGGTGGTAAAGTTGGTCGTCTATAAGTTGGTGTAGGCGGTCTCTGGACCAGTGGTGGTGCAGTTGGTTGATGGTAAGTGGGTGTAGGAGGTCTATGAACTGGTGATGGGCGATACGTGGGTGAAGGAGGTCTCTGGACTGGCGGTGGTGAGGTTGGTTTTAGATAAGTGGGTGTGGGAGGCCTCTGAAGTGGTGGTGCATACGTTGGTGTTGGAGGTCTTTGAACTTGTGATGGTCGATAAGTGGGTGAAGGAGGTCTCTGGACCGGTGGTGGTGAAGTTGGCTGTCGATAAGTGGGTGTAGGCGGTGGTGGTGAAGATGGTCGTCGATAAGTGGGTGAAGGAGGTCTTTGGACCGGTGGTGGTGAAGTTGGCTGTCGGTAAGTGGGTGTAGGAGGTCTCTGTAATGGTGGTGGTGAAGTTGGTCATGGGTAAGTTGGTGTAGGAGGCCTCTGGATCGGTGGTAAGATTGGATGTTGGTAAGTTGGCGTAGGAGGTCTCTGGATTGGTAATGGAGAAGTTGGTCGTTGGTATGTGGGTGTAGGAGGTCTCTGGACTGGTGGCGGCAATGTTGGTCGTCGGTAAGTGGGTGTGGGAGGTCTCTGGACTGGTAGTGGGCTCAAGGGAGGTTGTTGTGCTGGAGGGGAGTATTGTGGGGGCGATAAATAGGCGGGGAAAAGGTTGGAGGAGGAAACAGTTGTGGGTGATATGTTGGTGGTGGAGATGTTGGAGGTTGATACACTGGTGGAGGTGAGAGTGGAGGGTGATATACTGGTGGTGGGAATGTTGGAGGTGGATAAGTCGGTGTAGGAGGCCTATAGACTGGCAGCGGGCTCAAGGGTGGTTGCTGCACTTGTGGAGGGGAGAGTGGAGGGTGATATACTGGTGGTGGGAATGTTGGAGGTGGATAAGTCGGCGTAGGAGTCATATAGACTGGCGGTGGGCTCGAGGGTGGTTGCTGAACTTGTGGAGGGGAGAGAGGAGGGTTATATACTGGTGGTGGGAATGTTGGAGGTGGATAAGTCGGCGTAGGAGGTCTATAGACTGGAGGTGGGCTTGAGGGTGGTTGCTGAACTGGTGGAGGGGAGAGTGGAGGGTGATATACTGGTGGTGGGAATGTTGGAGGTGGATAAGTCGGCGTAGGAGGTCTATAGACTGGCGGTGGGCTCAAGGGTGGTTGCTGCACTTGTGGAGGGTGATATACTGGTGGTGGGAATGTTGGAGGTGGATAAGTCGGTGTAGGAGGCCTATAGACTGGCGGTGCCCTCAAGGGTGGTTGCTGAACTGGTGAAAGCGAGAGAGGAGGGTGATATACTGGTGGCGGGAATGTTTGAAGTGGATAAGTAGGTGTGGGAGGCCTATAAACTGGTGGTGGGCTTAAGGGTGGTTGCTGATTTGTTGGAGGTGAGAGATGAGGGTGATATAATGGTGGTGGTGATGTTGGAGGTTGGTACACTGGTGGAGGCCTTTGTGGAGGTTGCTGGACTTGTGGAGGTGTTGGTTGAGGTATATAAACAACAGGTGATGGTGGTGGGGGTTTCAAGGGAGTCTGAATGATAGGCGGAGAAGGTCTAGCAATCGGCGATGGTGATCCCTGAATTGGCGGAGCCTGATACACTGGTGGACGAACTGTTGGAGGGGACGTAAAAACTGGTGGAGGTGGGTAATTAAAAGGCGTAACTGGCGGTGATGGAGTTGTCGGAGCAGCATATACGGGCGTACTTGGCGGAGGTAATGCTGGGTGCGGTGGAGAGACATGAACGGACGGAGGTGTAAGATGAATGACAGGAGGCGATCTATGTGGCGAAAGAGGTGTCCCATAAACAGGCGGAGATGAGGAAGCGGATGGTGATGATGGAGATAATCGAGGAGTGGAGAGTGGCGTAGGCGGCGGAGAAGCACCATAAATAAGTGGAGGGGGCGAATGCTGGTGATAAACTCCATGATCAACGTCGTTCAACTCGCTGTCACCAACAACACTTCTAACTGGAAAAACACTACTACATAATATTACAAAAGATAATAATATAATGCATCTTCTTCTCAATGATTTCTCTGCAGCTAACATTATAATGTCGCAACCAAAAAGAAAAAAAAAATGAGAACTCCTTTAAAGCCTCTGAACTTTTCTAAACTTGCAATGTAGTTACTCTAACACTTCTCTAATGTCCATGTTCTGAACTGATGTGTTTCTCTGGTTTCGGATCTCTGCTTTATTTATGGCTGAATGCAATTGTAACCGCTAGATTTCGTGTCAACATCAGTTTGTAGTTTTGTGATAGTCAGTTCTGAAATTTTAACCCGTGTAAGAATTACTTTGTTGCACGAAACGTGTTATAGAGTTTCAGTAGTAAAATTTTCCAACTTTCAGTTTGATTCTGTTTCAAATCTGTTCAGCATTATGATACAATGTAGCTGCATTTAATTTTCTCTGATCTTTCTGCGAATTCTGAAATATATTGATCTTAAAGAATTTTTAATCATTGATGAAGCCTAACATTGTATATTATAATCAATCAATCATTACTAAGTTTCTGGCGTTCTTTCGTATCAAGATTCTGAATGTTTTAGAATTTAAAAACTCTGATTGATATGAAATGGTTTATTGGATGTACAGTAGTTTGTGAACTACATTATCAGAATCCTGAAAAGTGTTGTCATAATTGTCAGAATCAGGTTTCCATTTTGTTCAAGTTTGTTCTGTTTCATTGCCACGTGCTGAACTTAAGTTTTCTATTTTGATACTTTGGAAATTTCAGTTACAGTTCATGCTCAGTGTAAGACAGTCAGGACAGTGGAGATGAAGATGAGGATAGAAGAAGAGTATGTGCTGGAATTGAACTTGGTGTGTTTTTAGGCCCAAAAAGAGGTATGCTGGGCTGGGCAACATTCTTAAGATTCATTTTTTCAAACCTTAATCAAGCTTCTTGATTCATCTTATATTCCAATTTGTAGGGGTGAGCATAAGGCCTGGAATCCGCGGATTTTATCCGTCCCATCCGTATTTTTACGGGTGGGTACCCGAACCGTTGGATAGTGGGTTGGATGTGGATGGAATATTCAACATCCAACGGGTAACGGATTGGTCCCGGGTCCAACCATAAAAATCCGTTGGACATCCGGAACCGTATAAATTAGGATGCTCATGTAGTTTCTCGTAATATATGGGGGTAACTTAGGAAATCCCTGAACTTCTAGGGTTAACTTTGAGAGGCAACACAACAGCTACTGCACTGCAGATCTAATAACTACACTTTCACTTGGTAAAAATGGTGTTGAGTTGTTCTATATAATGACCATAAAGTTAATAACCGTATTTGTCTTCTTTACACAAACGAATCTCAGTTTTAGAATATAATGAAATGGAAACAAGTGGTGATTTTGTACTACTTAGCTAAGAGTAATAAAGTATTCTATAGGACCACTTTTCTTGTAAACATGTATGAAAGTAAAAATTGAAATGGGGTTTTATCTTTGTTTTTGTCTACCATTGAAGAGTCCGTAAAATGACTCAGATCTACATTTTTTTATTTTTTATTTCATTTTTCTACTTTTTTTTTTGCTGCACCAGATGTTCCTCATTATGTTCTTTTTTACTGACGGTTGTGCCTGATTTTATTCTATTTTTATCATCATCCTTGTCCCAGCTGATAGGTGGATGGTAATAATAACAACAACAAGCCCTTTTATTTTCTGTTCTTTCTTTTTATAATTTTTTTTTTTTGTTAATGAAATGTGTTTCTTGTAACATTCTCAATTGCATGTTTGATTGGATCGCTTTCAATTTGATTAGTAAATTGAGGTTTCCTTTATTTTATTTATTGGGGTTGTATACTTGTATTGATGTTTGTTAATTAGTGAACTACTTAGGTGCTCCTTGGAACTGAATTTGACTGATTTTGGTTACTCATTGGGAAGATTGAATCACCAAATTAAAAGAGGTTTTTGTTTATCATGCAAACTAAGATTGGACAGGAGAATCGTTGTATTGCATTCTTTTGGAGCAGGTCATATTGGAGTACCTTTTTACTTGGTGAGTAACACTATTGTCTATATTTTGTTCCTTAGGTGTTTGTAAAAATGACCAATTGAATCTTTTCATTTATGGTGCTTATTACTACTAATTTCCAATTTATGATTTGATGATTAACTTTTTAGTTGGTTGATTGTGTGGTTTCATTTTATGTTTCCATTTTAATTTCGGTACCAATTTCAGTATTGTTGATTTCCATTTTAAGACCATTTATCTACTCCAATTTAAATTATGAGCATGACCTTTCATCTACCTCTGTTGACAACTCATAAGCTCTCCATGTAACTTTGAAAAAGGAACCATTTTTGTATGTTGATGATTCCTTGTCTAATGTTGTGAGTATAACTATGGTTTCTCATCTTGCTTTTGTTTTCATTTTCCATAGATGGGGTCTAATAATGAAGAAGAACCTATTGAATTAGAACCTGACGTCACACTTAATGATGGCATCTTTATACCAATACATAATTAGAATGTCCAGGAGTTGCCAGCTGCTACATATCCTAGGTCGACAGAGATGAATGTACGAGAAGGTTCATTGCCTGTTGTTAGTAAGAAACGGAAAGTATCTGGAGCATGGGACTATTTTATCAAACACTTGGATTTAAATTCTCCTAAAGCTGAATGCAAGCATTGTAAAGACCGGTATGCATATGGTAGTGTTACTCATGGTACATCTAATCTTTTTTATCATATCAAGAATTTGTGTCCTAAATACAACATCAAATCTCGGTATGCATCTACGTCCACTTCACGTTTAATTAATCGTCCTACTTATCAAAGAATTATTATGTCCAGTTGATAATAAAAATTTTGCTTCTTTTCTTGTTGCGAGACGCATTGGAAGTGCTTAGGTATGTTGAAGTTATGATTTTAGATTGATGTGTATGGTAACACTTTGGTCTTTGGTTTTTTTGGATATGCGGTAATATGGTGCTGTTTTTTTTGGCGATGTGGTATATATGTTACAGTTGGTGTCGGCTACAAGGTCTTGTTTTTTTGGCGGTGCAGCATATAGCACCTGGTAGTCTTGTAGATTTTAGTTTTTTGGAACTTCTGTATACTATGTAGATGGTCCTAACTATGAAGGCATTTTTTTGGGAGCGCTATGTATGGTTTTTTTGGAGTGATTGGAAGGTAACATGGGAACTTTTGTATATGGTTAACAAATGTATGTTGGAAGGACTTGTTTACTTGGTGTGTCGTCCATGGCACTCAGATTATAAATTTTAGAACAAATCCATTGGATTATCCGCATCCAATCCGTCCATCCGTGCATCCATTGGATGCAAATCCGTTGGTTCTGGATTGGATGCGGATGCTAAATTTGCAATCCGTAGGGGATTGGATTGGATGCAGATGAGGTGAAAACCGGTCCATACCGGCCCATGCTCACCCCTACCAATTTGTAAGGACAACTAGACCCCCCTCGGGTATTGCTTTATGTTTTTGCCTTCTTTTCTTATTATTTCGACAAACCTACTGTTAATTGGATGTAATTTCTGTGAATATATAAATGCAATAATCAATCCATTGCGTCTTGGTTGTTATCACCGTCACTGCTTAACTGCATTCAATGAGAGAAAGAAAGAGATGGAGATTATGTATAGAGATTGATATGAGGTTTATGTAGTAAGTGGATTTGGTTGGCAATGCAGTTGTATGGTTAATTGATTATTATTAAAGAAAAGAACCTTGATAATATCCACTTTAGCTTGAGGAAAGGTTATACAAAAATCAGGTACTAGTTCCAAGTTACAGCCTGAATCACTACATAATCCTGGCCAATATTTGTGAAGTATAGTAATCTTTAACTAGCTATGTACTTGAAAACTTAAGAAGGATTAGTTGGTAAATTATTCTGAATAAAATTATTTAGGAACCAAAACATAGTTTTTAAAATCGTGCGATTCACGATTTGAATCGCACGATTCGATTCATTTCTCACAAAATCGATTCAACTCGCGCATCAATGAATCGTTTCTACTGAGAATCGCTAGTCAACCAAGGTTGACTACGATTCTTGACTTATTCTAAGGTGTAAAGAGATTGAATCGCACAATTCGATTCATTTCTCACAAAATCGATTCAACTCGCATCAATGAATCGTTTCTACTGAGAATCGCTAGTCAACCAAGGTTGACTACGATTCTTGACTTATTCTAAGGTGTAAAGAGATTTTTTTTTTAAAATGAGAGTGTAAGGCTTCGAACCCATGACATCGTGCATCACATGATCAACCTCTAACCAATGTTCTACATCAGTTTTGTTGATGGTTAGTGAATTTTATTGCTATATATTGGAACCAAAGACCAAAACTAGGAAAAAAAGTATTATCTTAGTGAAATATGAGAGTTAAAAGACTAATCATTCACCAAAAATCAAACCTTAGGAATATTTTCTATGGTTCAACGATATTTATGTACATATATTTACGATTTAATAATCAACCATGAATCTACGATTCACGATTTAACATACGATTCGATTCTCAAATTTTAAAAACGATTCACGATTCGATTTACGAATTAAAAACCTTGAACCAAAACATTATAAGAAAAAGTGGATTAAGTTGATAATAACAAATCCTCCTGCTCCTTGAGCTTTACAACTCTACTTCCATCTCTCAAACAAATCTTCTTTCTATATAAACCTAATTAATGTCGAACCATTTCATCACATAATCAAAACATTCCAACTTTCCTCATTCCAACAACAACAAGAGCTTCCATTTCTCTTTCTCTCAAGTTTTCCTCGATCACAACCAACATGTCCAAGGGCAATGGAGAAACCGTGGTCGATATCCCAGCTGAGAAGAGTAGTAATCCTAATACTGCAAGTACTAAAGGCAAGGGACTTGCATTTGGAGTTGCAGTGAGTCTTTTTAGTGGTGGGCACAACAAAAGTTGTCAAGCATTTAAGGGGATGGAAGAGAATAGTTTGCATTTTTGATTTCCTTCTAAGGCTTTTCGGTGTTGTTGTCCTCCTCACTGCCGCTGTTACCATGGGAACTTCTGATCAAATTCTTCCCTTCTTTATGCTTCACTTCCAATTCAGGGCTACTTTCCAAGATCTCCCCGCCCTCACGTACATATTTACGACATCCATGCTAGCTTTTTTTCTTCTCCTTTTGATCAGTCATTTCATTGCAGCTATATAAAGTTTATTTCAATATGCATTTTTGTGTATAATATAAGTTTTTGTTCTCTTTCTTAATATCTTTGAAGGTTTTTTGTTGCGGCCAAAGCGATAGCTTGTGGATATCTTCTCCTATCTCTTCCATTCTCCGTTATTAGCATTATTCGCCCCAGCATTGTAGGAGAAAGGCTACTTCTCCTAATCGCGGACACGGTATGTATATCACACACCAGTTTATCGATTTCTACTTCTCCTAATCGTTGATTTTTCTATGATTTACAACCTGATAAATGTAAATGTCCTCCGCTACAGGTGATGCTCGCTTTGACATCGGTGAGTCTTTGCTTCATTCTTCTATTGTATACTTGGCTCATGTAGGAAATGAAGGGAAAATTGGATCGAAATATGCCAACAGTTCAATGAGTTCTGCCAGCAAACCAGTGGTGCAGTGGTAGCTTCATTTGCCGGTGTTCTCATCTTTATCATTTTGGTCATTATGTCAGCTCTGGCTCTCCGACACCATTGATCAATTTGATTCTTAATTATGGAATTTTCATATCTTAGAAAATGAAATGTTTATTCTGCTTTACTTTGGTATTATTGTGTTGTAAGTCATCTTGTTTCATTATTCATGTATGGGTGGGTTGGTGAATTGAAACTGTATTTTGATTTTGTGTTCCGGGATTAATATGTAACTTAAGAAATCAATGTATTACTTCGGATTTGGTCGCCTACACTTGTCTTCCTATTTTCCGGTTTTTTTCCTTGCATAAAATGCATTCCAACATTAGAATGAGTTTTTCCGCTTCGTTCCAGCATTTGTCAATAACTCGGCTGCTCATACTATTCCTTTCATCAACAACCATTGTTTGACGCATTTGCTGCAGGACTCTTTTTCTTATTGCTGAAAAACATGGAGAACCATTACTGATACATTTACTTCATCATCTTCATGTTTCCCCCCCAAATTATAGACATATCTTTCTCAAGAATCAACAATATTTTTCAAACAATGAGCCTCTGTAACAATGGAGAAAGCATTTGATAACGTCAGCTGGAGTTGTTTGGACTATACTTTTGCAAGATTTGGTTTTGGCTTTAGATGGAGAAATTGGGTTAAATGGTTTTTGTCTAGCACTAGATTCCTTATGACAATCAACGTCACGGCTTGCTGTTTGTTTAGAAGTGGTAAAGGAATTAAGCAAGGTGACCCCATGTCCCCGTTTTTATTCATTCTAGTTGTGGAGGTATTATCTGTTATGATAAAGAAAGCAGCTGCAATGGAGATAATTTCGGGATTCAGGCCTGCTGCAATTGCTAGCGACATAAATCATTTTCAGTTTGCAGATGATCTTATTGTCTTTTTAGATGATAATGTTGACCAGGTAATAAAATCTTAAAAATGTGTCGCTGGCATTTGAGATGGTTTCCGGTCTTAAGGTCAATTTCAGAAAGAGTGCTTTAGTGGGAGTGGGAAATGCTATCAATGCTGCTGAGGCCACGACTCAGTTTGGTTGTTCTTTGTCTTCCTTTTCTATGAGGTATCTGGGCATACCATTGGGGAGTAAATCGAAGGCGGTGGTTGTATGGGAGGTGATTATCCAGAGATTTCAGAAGAAACTCAGTACTTGGCAGAGGAAATACTTGTCAAAAGGGTGGTAGGTTGATGTTAATAAAATCAGTACTTTCTTCCATTCCCATATATTATATGTCATTATTTCAGATGCCTAAATCGGTGGAGAAGCAGCTTGAGAGAATAATGAGGCAATTTCTTTGGGATCGGTGAATAATAAACCTAAGAAGGGATGGGTAGGTTGGAAAATGATGAGCATCTCCAAGGAAGGAGGGGGAGTTGGACTCAAGAAGCTTAGGATTATGAATAAAGCGTTGCATGCTAAATGGATATGGAGGTACGACAATGAACGACATGCTTTTTGGAGAAAAATTATTCATCCTAAGTTTGGTGGAAATGTAAATGCTTTTTTTCCTAATCCTTCTAACAAATCAGTAGGAAAAAGTCTATGGGCCGGTAATTTAAAATGTAATAGCGAAGTGCAACAGAATACTACTTTGCAAGTGAATTCTGGTGACAGGGTGTTATTTTGGAAGGACTTGTGGGTGAATGGACAGTCTTTGAAAGCTTTATTTTCTGCACTTTACAAAATCACTAGAGTGCAAGATGCAACTATTCAGGAGTGCGTGGATATAAGCAATGAGATTAGTTGGAATTTAGATTTTAATTTGCAGACAGTTGAAAGACGGAGAAATTGAGGATGTGGCCCATCTTTTAGATCTAATATCAACTTTTAACACTAGAAGTGGTGGCGATGCAAGAGTTTGGCTGCAAGGCAGGAAGCCTTTTTCGGTAGCAGAGTGTTATAGAGATTTGGAGGATGATGGTTTGATTTTATTCCCCTATAAGAGTCTTTGGAATCCAAAAATCCCACAAAAGACAATCTTTTTCGTGTGGAATTTATGTTATGTTGCTGCCCCAAATATGGATACCTATGGAAATTCCTTTCTAGTCAATGGTTGTTTGTTGTGCAAAAAGGCAGGCGAGTCAAATCATCATATCTTTTTACACTGTGAAACCACTAGAGATATTTGACTTTATTTCTTGAAGAGTTATAATTTACAGTGGGTTTTTCAAGAATCGGTTAGGTAAACTATTTGGGAATGGAACAGGAAGAAGGGTACAAACTCTAATATAAGGAAGAAGATTTGGGATCTAATACCGTTTGTGATTTGGTGGTCTATGTGGTTGGAGAGAAATTCAAGATGTTTCAATGGAAAATATAAGCCTCTGAATGGAATCATCAGTAGTGTGAAGGTGCTAATCTACAATTGGTGTACCGGAACAGAAATTTTTAGTGGTGTGAATTTAGAGATGGTTTTGAATAATTGGGAGGCTATTGTGTGCTAATTAGCCTAGGGTGTTCTTTATTTTAGTTTTTTTCTTTTCTGTGCTCTGTGCTTGAGTACTTTGTTTTTGGATTTCTCAGCTTCATTACTCTCTTGATGATGAACTGTTTTTCTTAATATATTGCCCTTTTTGAGTCAAAAAAAAAGTGCAAAATAACAGGTTTAAAATTAATGGACACAACTTATGTAGCAAAATAGTTGGTTTAAAACGAATGGACACAACTTATATCGTAGCTTATACATCGAAATGTCTTACTATTGTTATATGTTTAACACATGAGAGTCACATGTGTTATTTTTTCCTGGCATTTTTAGGGGCGACCCCAAAAGAATTAGGGCCGACTTTTTTATTCCCAACCCATATACAACATTAAGGGATGTCCTAAAATTCGGTAGGATACATTAATGCCCTTCCATAATCGGAAGTTAATTTGTGCCCGATTGTTAAAACGAAATCAGGAGTTAAGTAATGCAAAGATACTACCGATTGATATAAACTTGTGTCAAATGCTTATCTGGCTTCTATCACAATCGGTAGAAACATGAACCTCATGAGACTACCGATTGTTAAAGTATAGAAATTCGAAATCTTTATAATTTTGCCATATTGAAATTTTGGGCTACTATAAAATCATAAGAAAAAGAACATGTATGAACTACCGTTAAGAAAGTATAGAAATTCGAAAACTTTATAATTTTGCTTGATTGAAATTTGGGGCTTCTGCAGAAATCGGTAGATAATGATATGGTATTAGCTACCGATTAAACCCTTTGACGGATAAAACCATTGTAAACCTAATTCCAATTCATTTCTTTTCTTTTCAACTTCAACTCTTCTTCTCTCCTCTTCTCCTCCAATTGCAGAGAGGAAAAAAAATTCCTCGTTCAACTCCGCTTCAATACATCGTTATCGTTAATCGTCGAATCAAATCATCGTCGATAATACTTGGAATGTATTGAATATCTTTGAGAATATTTCCGGTTTTGGAAATTCCTTGGTGTCCAAACTTCCTTGTCTATAAATACTTGAAGTTTGCATTTCTAGCAAACTAATCCTTCGTGACAGCGAACTTCCTCGGTTGTGTTGTTACTGGTGTAGCCGCTTATTCGGAGAGGACAGTAACCTAATTAGGCGAAATCTCATACGGGCCTCGGTTTAAAGTCTTCTTTGGGATTGAGAAGCTCTACGAGTACTAGTTGGTGGAAACTAGATAATTACGGTTTATCTTTTGTTTTCGATTGATTTGATTGACTAACGGTGGTTGAACTTTGATTGCACCTAGTTTGTTTATGCTTGAGAATCTTCTCTTCTGATATAAGATTCACTCAAACTAGATCGAAGTTTCGACAGGGATCTTTAGACTGTTGTTAGTGCTAAAGACGATCTTGTGATAATCCATTGTTAACAGACTCTGTTATGTGCGTAATTGATCACAAGAGATTCAAGTTGTTGTGTGCAGGTGTTTATTGAAGATCTAAGAAGATTTGAAGACAAAGAAGATATTGAAGATTTCTGATTTGGGGTTCATAATCTTTGGTGTGCACAATACTTGTTTCGGTATAAGAGGATCCAGTTATAATCAGTTTATCCTTGTGGTAGATTGTATTGATTAGTTGTGTAGATCGGCATCAATACAATTCTTTGTGATTAAAAGTATTGATTGCAAAATCTTAACAATTACTTCGGTAGTTGAGAATAAGATAGATCTAAGAACCTGACGAAGGAGTTTATGTTAAGATAAACAGAAGAGCCTTTGTCAAACTCACATCACTTGGTTGAAGAGAGATGATACCAAACAGATTTGTTGTTCCTTTACTGTTTGGAATACGAACCAAAGGAATTGTTCCAAGTACGTGACTTATTCATAAGTTGGAGGCGTGGGAATACATACGGAACTAGGTGAACTATAGGTTTAGTTGCTTGGTCTCAACCATACGAAGTTAGGTTTAATTTTGTGTAGCGGCTTAATCCTGAGAGTATTCAATTCTGGAAAGGTCCCGGGGTTTTTTGCATTTGCGGTTTCCTCGTTAAAAAAATCTTGCTGTGTCATTTACTTTATATTTCCGCATTATAATTGTTTTATTATAATTAAAGTAAATTACAGAAGCGTTAATTCCTATTTACTTGATAAGCAATCATATTGTGTTTGGTTAAGTCTGAACCTTTTTATCAAGTAAACATACTTCGCTGTTGTATTATCTCGATGTCGTATCCATAGACGATCACACGAAGTGTGAACCGATTAGTTGCATTGTCTCGACTCAGTCCATAGAAAATCACTTTCGGAGAAAGGACTTATAGGTAGGAAAAGTTTTAGCTTGAGGTATATTTGGGTACCCTCGCCTTTTCACCATGATTTTCCATTTTAGGGTTTTTGGTTATTACCCAGAATCGGTAGTTTAGTGATTGTTTTTAACTTCCGATTGTGGTCGAATTCTTCAGTCCACAAGAACGTTGGTCATATTCGGGTGGTAAATGTTTAGGTTTCCTACCGATTGTAGAACGTTATTCATTACTGAGCCCTAGATCGACCATAATCGGAAGTTAAATGTGTTTCTTCCTTCCGAATATACTACGGAAGTACAAGTTATAGAGACGCAGTAATCGGATGATATGTTTTGTAATTTTCTTCTTATTTTTTAGGCTCAACAACTTTGGTATTTTCTGGACACAAAGTGATGCATATTCGGTAGAAATTAGTTTTGTATGGCTACCGATTGTAGTGTATTCGGTAAGATAGACTCTCTTTTGACTTTCGATTATGTTTATTCGGAAGATTATGTTGAAATATGTCCTCCGATTATAATGTATAGTTTAGTTGTTTGTTTTTGGATAAACATATTCGGACCCAAAAAACTTTTCTTTTGTTTCCGATTATTTATATTCGGCTGCTTATGTTGAACTGAAACTTTCGATTTTGAATAATCAGAGGCTAATGGTTAACTCAACCAACCGAATATGTTATTCGGGAATTTGAATTTAGATTAACTTATGATTTTTTAGTTTGCTAACATATGTTTACGAACCTATTGTCCTTAATTTTGTTGTTTAGGAATATGCGAGGTAAAAAAAGTCGAAGATGTAATTGTCTCTGATAGTGAAAGGATGGAAAGGCATAAGAACTTGACAGCTAGTGCAGGGAGATCTAGGACTGCTAAAGCCACTTTAAGTGCTCAAGATGGAACTCAACAAGGCAGTCAAGTAACTGTATAACCAACTGCTCTAGCAGTTCAAGAAGGTGTTCAACCAACTGCCCCACAAGTTCAAGAAGCTGTAGAACCAAGTGTTCAACCAACTGCTCTACAATCACAAGTTGAAATTCAACTTAGTGTTCAAACAGAAGCACCAGAACCTAGAGTACTAGAAGTAGGACAACCTAGTGGTACGCAAGAACAAGGAGAAGCTGATAAGAAAAATGCTCTTCTAAAGAAAGCGAAACACCTTGTCCCAAAAGAACTGAAGGTGAAGAATATTCCAGAAGGTGTAATCCTTGGGCTGCCAGAGGATGGAGGACAATTGTTATTTGGATACAAAGACTCCTGGGCCAACGAAATATATGAAACCGAGGTAATAATCGTATCCATTTTATTTACGTATTATCTTTTTGTTCGTAATAGTATTAAGGGTTCTAGGTTTATGTTATTCTAATTTTTTTTTAACTTGTCGTGTGTTTAATAGTATCATTTCGATGCGGTTCGTATACTCAAACCTACCGCCGCACCAACTAAAATGCTGGATTGGCCTTTAACCGATGAATGTGAAAGGTTCAAGACAATTATTGCAAATTCGGGGCTGTCTAATGCTGCCGAGAACTCAATGTTGGAACATGATCAGGTGGATATATCGACGTTTGTGGAGAGACTTTATACTGAGACCGACACCTTCCATATGCCGTTTGGGGAGATGACGATTACCTTAGATGATGTTGTGCAGATTCTTAGACTCGCTGACCATGACAAAGGTGTTAGTGTTGAGTACACAAAGCAGTTGGAATGGGATAAACTTTTTGAGTTAACTAATAAGTGTTTTGGTCGGGATGTAGAAATATCAAAAACTGAGTTCGGTAGATGCATGAGTTATAGAACTAGACAGTTCAACATGAGTACTCTGATAGATATATTCAAGGGCACCAAGAAAAAAGAATAGGAAGGAACTTTAACTGATGAGCAAGTGAACCACGCGGCCACCGCATATCTCCTATGTGTATTGGGATGTGTCATTTTCCCCAATACTAGTGGCAATTGGGTCGACGCCAACCTTTTACAACTTCTGCATCCTCTCAATAAAGTGAATGAGTACTCTTGGGGCATGACATGCCATGCGTGGTTGATGGAAGAGTTGAGAAAGGCGTCGAGGCTTGGAATTAGCCAAATTGTCGGGAACGTGAGTCTACTACATGTATTTTTATTAACTCTACATACTTGGTTATGTTTTTATTTTTCTACCATTGAAGAATCAAATTCCTAATACTTGCAAAAATGACAATATAGACATGGATCTATGACCACTTCCCTATCTTGCAATTGGCCATTGAAAACCCGGAGTGGGCGAAAGGTGACCCTAGAGGAAAAAAGTACGTCTTCAATGACAACCATTCTAGGACAAAGGAGAAGCAGTTGATTCATTTGAGGGAGATTTTGGACTCACTGAAAGCCTAAGACGTATGCTTTGATCCATACAAGGATGACCGAGCTAGTGGATATATAGCGGGTCGGTCCGATTTGTCCATTTATTTTGGACCATTGTGGCACCCTACAGGATATGTGATGTACAATGCCTCAAGGGTGATGCGACAACACGGTTATGTACAAGGTATACCAAAGGAGGAAATCCATGGAAATTTCTCTTTGGATCTGGAAAAGTGCGAGTCTGCTAAAGATTCTATCACGGTGTTTTACTCGGGTAAACCATCGTTAAATTCCATTGGGATAGAAGAATGCATTACTTGATCAACTTAGGAAGACCAGCCAACCAAGGTTTTGAAAATTCTCCCAACTATATGGATTGGTACGAAAAAGTTTCTCATCTTCGTGTAATCCGTGATCTTAAAGCAAAGCCCACAACTCCGTATAAGAGTATCCTCAAAGAGAAACCTCCGGGTTTTGATAGATTGGTACGTATTTTTTTCTTAATTTAGTTTAATATTACGGGTCAAAATATGAGTAATAACCGTTTGATGGTATGCTATGTTTTAAAACAGATGAACAGGTTCAGGAGTTTTTCCAAATAGTGCACTAGTTGCATAAAGTCCAGAGAGCTTGTTCTAATTGAGCAGATAAAAAAGCACCAAGAGTTAATTGATAACGTTGACAATGAAGAGTATGCATCTCAGTTCGGGGAAAAAAGGAAAGAAACCTATAAAGAAGGTGAACAAAAGATCTCGGGCGTCATCGAGCACTCAAGTTGAAGGCTCAAATGATGAAACCAACGATGATGGTGGTCCAAGTCATGGAGGTCGTAAAGTTAAAGCAAAGAAGAACAACTAAACTCTCGATGTTTTGTTAACTTTATGGATTTCAAAGTTTATGTCGGACTATGTCGTTTTCAAAGTTTGTGTCGGATTATAAGTTAGTACATTATGTTTATGGTTTGTGAATGGTTCGTTTTATGGATTATGAATGGTTTTATTGCTATCTTTATGCATTTAACGATGACTCGCAAGCGAATCACATGCAGAGATACGAAACTGTTGAATTTTGCAGCACAATCGGAAGATAAGTTTATATATGTATCTCCCGATTTTGGGGATTTTGCAATATTTTGTCAGAATCGGGAGCTATTTATATTATGTATCTACCGATTCTGGAGATTTTGCAAAATAATTTCAGAATCGGAAGATTTCTAATTTAGTTGTCTACCGATTATTCTATGTGAAGAAAAACTTTGTTTTATGTACCCAAACAACACCATAATCGGAGAGTAAGTTCACTCATTGACTTCCGATTATAAGAATCGGTAGATTTTCTTTTTATTTCTCCTCCGATTATTCTATGTGAAGAAAACTTTGTTTTCTGGAACCAAAAAACACCATAATCGGAAAGTAAGTTCACTCCTTGACTTTCGATTATAAGAATCGGTAGGTTTAGTTTATATTGTGTCTCCGATTATTCTATGTGAAGAAAACATTGTTTTACGTATCCAAACAACACCATAATCGAAAAGTAAGTCTACTCATAAAATATCCGATTATAGGAATCAATTGCTTGTTTAACCAAATAAACTACCGATTATAGATAATCGGGATGATGTTTATATTAATATGCTTCCGATTACATCCATTACAGAAAGTTCAAAAGACCTTAACGTTATAATCACGTTAAAAGCACCTAAATCCATATTATCACTTAAAAGTATTAAAAAAGATCATAACTTCTAGTGACCATAGAAATTGTCCCTCTTGATTTTGTAACATCCTTCATGTTCAAATTGTTTCCCGTAGAGGTCCACATACCGGCGATCAACAAGATTTCTCTGAAATTACGAATGAGTAACAAGTTAGTACTAACTAATGTTTATGTGAGCCGGAGTTACAAAGATACTTACTCGTTTTTCATACGTCCACCAAGGAAAAGCGTTCCTCACAAATCGTTCCTCATCTTCAAGTTTGTCAATCTCCTTATCGATCGCCTTCATTCTCCTCTTAATGTCATTGCGTGATCTTCGAATTCGATTACCATCTAACGCCTCAAATACCATTAAAATACGGTTCCATAACTATTCGTCGGACTCTAATTTGTGGAGCGAGTGATTACGATCATGATTAGTTACCACAACGTACGCTCTATAAATAGCACAATATTCTTCTTCGACAAAACGAATATCCATGTTTTTGTTTTCAAAATCAGAACTGAAGAGAGGAAAGAGTTTGGTGCAAATGGGTTGATAGATATGAGTTTCTTTATATAGGTTTATGGACCAATGGCTATTTTTCTTTTTCCAAAAAACTCAAACGGCTATTTCATTAGATAGGTTTAAACTCCAACGGCTATTTTGGTGAAGGTTGAATCTGGGGCTACTTATAATCGGTAGGTATACAAGTTATATTATCTACCAATTATGGTAGATTCAACATTCATTAAATGAATGATTTTAGAAAAATCTTGTTTTGGGACAACTAATAATCGGAAGTTTGTGTAATCTATTTATCTTCCGATTATTGCTACATCCAAAACACAAACCTAATGGTTATGGTTGTCTCTGTACCCTCAAAACCTATGGAATTTGGCGAAGGTTGAATCTGGGGCTACTTATAATCGGTAGGTCTACGAATTAGATTATCTACCGATTATGGTAAATTCAAAATTCAGTAAATGAAGCATTTTAGAAAAATCTCGTTTTGGGGCAACTAATAATCGGAGGTATTTGTAACCTATTTATCTTCCGATTACGGCTACATCCAAAACACAAACCTAATGGTTATGGTTGTATCTGTACACTAATCGGCATATTAGCCGAAATATCCACACACTAATCGGTAACTACTTATTCTATATGTTCTACCGATTTTTTTTAACCTATCGATTGAGGTGTTGGCTACTGATTATAAAAGGGCGTATTATCCATTTCTAAAAATCGGAGATAAGGGGTAGCTTAGATTTACGTTTGGGTGACCCTATTTTGTCTTATTGGTCTCCCCTTATTCTTTTGGGGTCGCCCCTAAAAATGCTAGGTAAATTAATCCAAAAAGTTTTATTATTTTATAAAGGCATAAATAGATGCACTATGAATTCATTAGTTTTATTATCATTGCAACTAACATTGACAACAAGCTTGAGATAGTAATAAACTTATGATTTTTGACCGAGAGGTGCTCTAACACAATTGATCTGTCACCTCAGAAGATCACAGTCCATCTCTTTCGGTCAAACAAAGTCAGATTTAAATTAATTCTTATGGAGGTAATACATGCTTCCTGCTACTATTCGAGCAAAATATATATGTATTTCATTTATAAGAATAATACATCCACAACATTAGCTACTCAATGTTAGATGAAGGAGAGCAGATAAAAGGTCCTATTATGGATGATCTATTTCGTGTGCTTCAAAGTGATGATCATTATACTCCATATGCTCCGTATGTCAAAGATTCTAGGATGAATCACACGCAAACGCAAGATGAGTTTGATTTGTTCCCACTACAATCCTAAACCATCCATTTAGGTGGAATCATGAAAATAAGATACTATTTCGGGATAATTGGTGTTTAGTACTCAGGTTTTGACCAACACTAGGCTTTGGTCTAACATTTGTCCAACGTTAGTGCTTGGTACCTAGACTGGACGTTGACCCGTGTTGACTAGGTTAAGTCCTAACGTTGCTTCAGTAATTATTTAGAAATTGATATTAAATTAAATTATTAACTGAGATTACAAATGTACCCTTCACTATACAAATATTTTCAAAACCACCATTTCACCTTCCCATCATCACAGCAACCATCACCAATTCACCTGTTATGCTACCAATTTCTAAATGCGATATTCAACTAGAGATGAAACGAAAAACACCACATACCAAGAAACTAATTCATCCCAATAATTCCTCAAAAAACTAAATCAATCACAAACTTATGAAATCAACCAATCAACAAACACCATCTTATTCTCCTCATACCAGAATCAAGTACTGCAGCCAGACCCCACTATACTTCTTCCCCTCCGATCACCACGTGCTCATGTCATCAAAGCCTTCCATCAGTCGTAACAGCTACGGCAAAATTCTCTCTTTGACAGCACCACAGCTTCTCCGTCACTGCCATTTTCATCCTCAATTCGAGCCCCTTCATAATCACCACAATTTGAACCTTCTTTATGTTGTTCCAGCGAGCAACCATTGTTCATATAACTCCACAAAATCGAGCACGATCAATCAAACAATCACAGCCAACTCCATATCGTCTCTACCGTTATCAATCTTCCCACCAATCACCGAAAGACCTTCTCCATTTGTCTCCGTTTCTTAACCCGAGCTCCATTATCATAGCAAACTCGAACTTTCCATCGCTGCCATCATTCACAACTTCCATAATCAATGGCAGCAGCATTAATGATTTGTTAAGCTCCATTACACAGCCATTGTCCCGCTCGAGATTAACTCCATCCATCATTGATGACCACCAGAAACAACCACATCTTCCTGTTCTTCTCTGCCAACAGCTCCATCATTCGCCGGTGATGATAGCAGCAGCCATCTGGTTTGTCGAGATCAGAGAAAAACCCATCTCATTTAATAACAACAGCAACCCAATGGTTTCATTCGAATCATTACTTCACATCAAATAGTCACCATCTTGATCATCACGATCAACCGCATCACCGGCCAGTGATTCACCAACTGAACTCGTCAATTCTTCACCATCTTCAATGGCATCATCGATATCTTCTTTCTTCAGTTTCTCTCTGGTTTCACATTTAAAAACTACATCAATTGATACCCCCGAAATTACAAAAGAGCTACATTTCTTATTAGAATATAAAGCTCTGATTGAGTCCAAGCTAACAACATTAAATCAAAACAAACAAAATGAAATTGGGGCACTCACAAGCTGAAATTGACCTTCCAAATCCATTCCCATCAAGTTCAACATCTAGTACCCTTCTCCATTACTCCTCTCTGTTTAAGAACCCTAATTTCACAATCTTCTCATAACCCAAAATTGATGCAAACCCTATTTTCATCCTCCTGTTAAAGCTTATTATCACCATAAATTTCCCCCAATCTCTTAAATCACCAGCAACATCGATGTTCTTCCCTGTAAATCTGATAACAACTTCACCTCTCCATCAATTAGTTCTAGTCTCTACAGAAATACCATTTTCTTGTTATTGACAAGCATTAAAACCCATTAATTAATACTTCCTTGTTCTTCCTCTGCAATTTTAGAATCATTACCATCACCCAATTCTCTCTTTTCTGAATTTCAGGTGGAAATGTTAATTGATGAAGGAATTTCTCGATCTAGCTAGGGTTATAGTTTAGGGATGGATTATGATGATGGTAAGGTGACAATGGTGGGGGATTTGATGATGTTATGCAAGAAGAAGATGATGGAGGTGGAGATTGGGATGTATTTGTATAGATACTTTGTTGCTCAAGTTCTGGAGAGGCGGGCGGAAGAAGAAGAGTGAAGAAGAGAAAAGGTTAGGTTTAGGGTAATGGAAAGTGAAGGGGTAAGATAGTAAATTCTACTAATAATTTCATTTTATTTTATTTTAATTTAATTTATAAACAAAAGTTAGTATCTAACTGATTCAATTCAAGTCAACGTCCAGTCCAGGTACCAAGCACTAACGTTGGACAAATGTTAGACCAAAGCCTAGTGTTGGTCGAAACCTAAGTACTAAACACCAATTATCCCTATTATTTCTAAAAGAGTTGAGGGAAATAGTTATGTAGTGTCGACAAACTTATGTAGGAAATATATTTATAATATGAACCCAATTATCATTAGTGGAAGCGATGCGAATGCTCGCTTCCACTCTTAAATTCCAATCACTGTCGTATCTCAACACATTGCGAATTTGAACTTTGTTAACAGATCTGTTCAGAACTTTTTTCCTTTTTCCTTGATAATCAATTAATCATTTTTATTTTTATTTTAAATTTATATGATGCTTTTTTAGGCGGTTTTCGGGTACAGGGTTGAATTCTACGTCGCGTTCTTTGAAGGCGTTTTCCCACATCTTCCGATTCAAGTGTATCGTGTATTTCAAGCTCATTGATAAACTAAAAACTCAACATCTCGATCTCCCTATATTCAAGCTGTGAGAGAATACATTTGAATGTGGGAGGATGGTTAGTGTTGGCCTTTTGTTGTTGCTTGAAAAATAATGATTTCAAGTATTTTGGTTTCGGATTTCAAGTATTAGTCTTTTTGGTTTTTCTTAGTTTGTGTCTTCTTCTTTTTTTCCTAAATTTGATCTTAGCTTGCTTGCTCATATAATATTCTCTAGTTGTATCAGTCTGTCATAATCTCATTTAGTACTCTGTCGATGTACAATGAAACTATTGGAACATGATTGTAAGGAATTTTTGTAGTGGGATCCAAGGAATTTTAGTTGATTTTATTAAAAATTTCACCCTAACACTTTGCAAGTTGTAATGCTTTATCCATGGTATATCTTTAAGGTGAAAGCGATGAACCTTCAGGACCATTAGTTAGTATTCATTAGTCTTATTATCAATCAAATCAATAATCGAAAACTAAAATAACAATGCAAATTCTAGTGTCCCACCGACGGTACTATCTAGACGTTTCTTGATCCCACAAAAGTCTTTAAACTAGCGAACGTAAGATATTTCGCCTAATTAGGTAACTTTCATCTCGAATATAGTATTACAAGTAATAATATTAGTTGGCTACAGTAGTGACTAAAAAATGAAGTGTCTGCGTCAGGATAAGTTTGTAAGAATAACAAACTTCACTATTTATAGACCAAGGTAGTTCGGACACCAAGGAATTTACATAACCCAAAATATTCTCAAGATATTCAATATATTTTCATTTTCGGTTTTTGTCTAATTCCCACCAATATCCAACTGTAATACCGAGATCCCTCTTGGATTACAACTTAATATTAGCTAGCACACAAGTATACTTTACTAATATATCTGCCAGAGATATGTTTTACTTGATGGAAAAATAAACACAAATATTTTTTTCGAAAATCTTAACAAAAAGATTCTCAGATATTTCGGTTTGGGATCTCACCTTGAGTATCAAGGAATATCTTTGAACAATAAAATATAAAATTTTTACACATGTTCAAATTACTCACAATGTCGACATCTTGAACTTTCCTATTTTGCAAACCCAACTTCTAAAAATTCACAAACAGCAAACCCTAAAGTATACGTGATATCGGTAATCATTTTTTATATGGGGATTGGTCCTACTATAGATCCTCAATAGGTAGGGATTGGTCCTGCTAGAGATTCTCAAATAGGGATCGGTCATGCTATAGATCCCCAATAGGAACCAGACCACCAATCCATTGACTTCTTTCAACTACGAAACAAGTTTTGTATATCTACTTCCTTAAAATCATGTAATCAAATTAAACATAGTTTTGTAAGCATGAAACCAATCCTAAGTTCATTACATAATCTAGTAACAAGTTACAAAGATTATGTCTATGTCGCAATTACGAAGTTCAAAAAATAGGCGTTATACTTCTTAATTCAATATACCAAAGTTGGGAAATAATTTGTATATTCTTCTTTGACACTTTGACCATAATAAGATGATCAAGTATCTAATACTAGAATTTCATATATATAACTTCTCATGTTATGTATTCAATTTAAACAACTTGAAAGTAACGTAGATAGGAATGGAAACAAGTCAACTCTTGTATGTTAACTGATGAGTGCCAAATATTGCATATTTCTACATCTATTTATTGGCATTTAACTCATCTTTTGTGCTCAGAAATCAGATATTATCCCAGATTCTGTATTTTCTTTGTTTTCAAGAATAAATATTTGTACTAATTAATTTTGTGTTTTTAGGTAGTAAATAAAGCTCGGAGAAATTGAGGAGCCAAAAGAGCAAAAATTGGAGACAAGCGTCTATGGAGCAGAAAGCCAAAGCCGCGCGCACATCGGTTGCAACCCAACAAGTAGCAACCCATTTACAAGACATGGGCTTGAGCGGTCAAGACCCGACCCACGACCGGATCGAGCCCGTCCCTCCCGAGCCGTTGAGATTTGATCCATTTTCATCCTACGGCTGCCGCATCAAACCACCGCATATATCGGGTTCTCCTTGATCCAACGGTCGCTCCACCATGCTCATCAAATCTCATGCTCCGCTCCACACCAAATCACCTACACCCCTTACCCATTCGACCAAACCCCATTTCTCACTTCATCTTCTCTTTTTCTTCCCCCGACCTAATCGGAGAAAACACCATTCCTTTCCCCTTCACCCATACCATTGCAGCCATCACCACCATCCCCATCTCCTTACGACACACCGGCACCAAAAACTCCATGTAGCCACTGCTCCCCACCCTATCTTAACTTATCTCCATCATAGCTTCTCCATACCTTAGAAGCTAGGTTAGAGATAAGTTGGAACTAGGGTTTTTCCAACATCACATCATGCAGGCATGGTCGACAGAGGAGGAAAGAGGTTTGGGTCTTTGATTAATTATTAGTTTGAGTGATTGTGAGGTATAAAATCAATTGTTCTTGTGAGAGAAGAACACGATCTGTTTTTAGGGTTTTTGTTTTGTAATTTAATTTTGAATCATGTTTTATCAATTGCATGATGTTCTAAGTTAATTAACTAGGGTGTAAATGAAACCCTTTGATTTAATGTTAAAGCAATTAGATTCTCAACTTGTTCTTAGTAGTTTGTAATGTTTAGGAAAATAGTTAGCTATTGAACTGAAGTTTTCTTGTGATCATGGTCTGCTGTAAGAAGACCATTGATACTAGGGGTAAGTAAGGAGAATTAGTTCATCAATTATCCATTTAAGGCCTTCAAGGGAAGGCATAAGAACAAAGTGAAAATTTGCATTGCCTTAATATAAGGATTAGAGGTGGATTTAATCACCCTAGTACCACTCAACCAATAGTTTTCAACACCTTGTGCTTATTTATTTTTCCTTAGTTTAGAGTCACAACAACAATTAGTCGTATCGACAAAACAACATTGGTATTACGTCTTAGAAATCAGTTATGAAAGCTCTTAATTCAACCTTGCACACCCCATTTCCCTGAGGATCGACCTGTACTTGCCACGCCTCCAACAGTAGCTGTGCACTTGCAGTTTTAACGTAGGCAAACATCTCATAAGTCCTACCAAGTTTTTGGCGCCGCTGTCGGATTTGGTAGTGTGTTGTGTAGTTCCATAGTGCTTACTTCACTGTTTTTCCAACCCACCATTGTATATATTTGCTTTGAATCTTTTTTTTTAGTTTTTCTTAGCGTAATTTATTTTGTAAGTTTGTTATTGCTGCATCTTTCATTGTGTGTTGTCCTTTGCATTTTAGCTAACTTATCCTTGCTTTCATAAGTTGTGCCATCTATAGCATATCATTAACTTTTTTTTTGTTTTCTTTCTCGGGCATCTCATCTTTGTAACTTAGTGCCATCAACTGGCATTGCATTCTGTTCATATTGCATCTCACCTTGTAGCTTTTAGTTTGCCATTGTCCCGTAGTTTAGGTTAGAAATCAGAGGAAGTAATAATCTGTTAGATTTTTTGCATCTATTGTCTTGTAGTGTAACTAGATTGTATCTGCTCCATTTCAAATAGTAGTGATTAAGTACCTTTATTCTCATCTTTTAATTATCAAGCATTCCTGCATATAGCATTCTGTTCTTGCCATTTGCATTCCTGAGATTTGTCTCTAATTGAATCTGTGGTGTTGGAGAAGCATATGCTATTTGAAATTTGTTAGGAGCATATCTCAATCATTTGAGAATCATTGTATACGAAATTTCAACATTAATGTTTTGATATTCTTGCTTCAATCTGTGTAATTTTGAGAACTGAAACTCTCTCTTGAGTAGCAGGTACTTGTGGTGCGGTGAGCAAACTCAAGGAAGACAAGGGAGCGACAAAACCAATTGGTGGAATTGCCTAAACCCAATTTTATCTTTTGGTGGTATTGTGTGCTTACATGAATGAATGATATAGCATGCTTCTTTGGTATAATGACCTTTGAAGCTTTGAACCATTACTCCTGGATGCATGATAAGTTAGAACAACCTGAGCCCATGCAATTGCTGATTTCCACCTGAATGCATGATAAACCATCTCTGTTGTGAATCTGTGCTCATTTTCCACATGCCTTGTACTCTTATGCATGCTTGACCTTGTGCTAGACCTTGAATCTGTGAACCACTGTGATAAATCTGTGATAAATCTGTGCTCAGCTCCAGCCCCGAAATTGTGAGATCGAGCAGCAAACTTGGTTAACCAAGTTTGCTGCAACCCCTACTTGAAATCAACTGGGCTGGTTGATATCAACTGATCCAGTTGACTATGTCAACCCTGAGCTTAGCCTGTGAAAACCAAGTGAAGTCAGTTGAGTGACTTGATGCCACAGACCCTGTTGAGCCATCTACTCCCTGTATGACTGTTGATTGTCAATTGACTCTATTGGCATCAAGTGTGCAATTGAATAGCATGCTTGGTTGTATGATAGCCTGAAATAGTTGATTCATCGGCCCTGAAATCACTTGTACAAACTTGTTGTCAGACCTGTGTCAACTGAGCTTGTGAGCCATCTGCTCTGCACCTTTATGCATGCTCTGAACTGAAGGTAGCCAAATATGTATGTTAACATGTGTTGAATGCTAAGCCATCTGTGAGACCCTGTTGAACCAATTATCTGTTGCTTTTGTGGCATCTGTGCACCTTGCTTTTGTGCATCTGTGCACCAATTTCTGCAATTTGTGTGTAAGCCTGTGGTGTTTGAATGAGTGTTGAATAGCTGAGTTTGTATTAGCATCTCACTTGTATGCCACGCACTAACCCAGCACATGCTTCACCTTGAGTGAGCACAACCATTACCCTGTGCACATCACACAATTTTTGATTCTCTTTTGCACCTGACAACAACAAGGCAGTGTATAAACATAGCTGTGCTGTGCAATTCTTAAAGCACTCTTGTGTGCTAAAATTTGAGTGTCATTTTGTGAAACCAGTGCATAAGCTTGAGCTGCCAACCTACCCAATTGTTGCTTTTCTTGTGTGTTGTGCATAACCTAACTTCATTTTGTGAACAACTTGTGCATAAACCCTCCACCTAACACTGGCTGCAAAGTGCATGAAGCCCACATAAGCTGTGCAAATGTGCAACGGGCTGGTTGCACAAAAAGCCGAGGCCCAACCACTTGGGCTATGCTCCAGACAAACCACTGGGCTTTGCAAACCTACTAGGCTGTGCATTTGCACATGACTGGGCCGCAAACATGCACCCATTTTGGGCTCTGCACAAACTAAAGCCTCTTTGTGTGTTTTTATTGGTGTGTCATTTTTGTAGTTTTTGCTTATCTGTGTTGAACTTGATTGTATGTTAACATGCTAGATGCGCTAGCTAGGCTATGATTGTGTCTTTTAGAGACCAAACAAATCGACTAGTTAGGATCCGCCCGGACGAAATTGTCAGCATACCCAGTTCTTCAACAGAAAGCCCAAGCCCATCAGAAACAGAAACTATGGGTGATGAACAAAACCAACCCCGTAGTCTCAAGGACTACATGTACCCAACTAGGGCAAGCCAGCCCTCTTGCATCATTCTCACCGGTGATGCTTGTCGGTTTGAGCGAAAGCAAGCACCATTCACATGTTACCCGTGTTTAGAGGGGTCGATGTTGAAAACCCCTACCATCACGTGAGAGATTTTGAGGATATTTGTGGGACTCTGCGTTTTAACCAAATGCCAGAAGAGTCCCTCAAACTGAGATTGTTTCCCTTTTCTCTGAAAGACAAAGCCAAGTCATGGCTTCATGCCCTACAACCACGATCCATTAGAACATGGGATGACCTCACAAAAGAGTTTTTCAAAAAGTTTTCCCAAACCATAAGACGGCGACAATTCGCCAAAGTCTAAATGGTTTTGTGCAATTAGAAGACGAAACTCTAGCAAAGTACTTGGAGAGATTCAATGAATTATTACTCCAATGTCCCCACCATGGTTTTGAAAAATGGAGACTCGTGCAAATATTGTATGAGGGTCTAGATGTTAGAACCCGAACCACGGTCTAGTCAATGTGCAATGGTGCATTTATTGACAAAAGTGTTGATGAGGCTTGGACTTTCTTAATCGAAGTATTTGAAAAGACTCAACGGTGGGAGTCCATCCGTGAACCAAAAAGGACTACCCCTGTAGGTAATGTTCATAGAATCGAGTCGACTTTGATGGAAATGCAAAAATGGCATCTTTGGCCGGAGAATAGAAATGCTTGAGTTGCGAGAAGAATGTAAAATCTAATGCCCCTACTCTCCGTGACCAAATTGAAATGGCCACTTGTGCCGCATGCCATAGCTCGACCACTTAGTGGACAGCTGTCCAAACTTACATGCATTTCAAGAGTCTAAAACCGAGCAAGCCAATGCATTGTACCATAGGCAAGAGAACAACCCGTATTCTCAAACCTACAACCCAGGGTGGAGGAATCACCCTAACTTCTCATGGTCCAAAGGGCACTGTACAAGGGGGACCAACAAATAACAACCAAGGATACTCATATCCTAGAAACCCCCAAGTACAACCCCATACTCGGTACCACAGCAGAGAAAAAGCCTAGCTTTTGAAGGCGTGTCGGTATGTTAACCCAAAATCTTTCACAACTTGAGAAAACCACCGACCAACGTTTCACAAGTCTAGAACTTAAAATGGGTCAAATCGTGATGCATTGAATGAGAGAGAGAAAGGCAAACTTCCTAGTCAACCCCAACAAAATCCAAAGAATGTGTTTCAAGCAGGCTCCTCAACCTGCAATGAACCTTCACATAGTCAGGCGAATGCCATCACCACTCTCCGTAGTGGTAGAGTTGTTGAGAACAATGTAGGTGTACCACAGTCAAGCGAGTCTAAATCAGACTCACCAAGTACACACAAACACCGAGAAAACATATCTTGAGAGAAAGAATCGAGCATGTTGATAAAACCAAGAATCCTACCAATATAGATGTTTCTTTGCCAAGTCATGTACTGTTGCTCCATTCCCACAAAGGTTGGTGCAACGAAGGGGGTAACCAATACAATGAGATTTTGGAAATGTTCAAAAGAGTTAACATAAACATTCCATTTCTCGAAGCAATCAGACAAATACCCACCTATGCTAAGTTTTTGAAGGACTTGTGCACACAAAAGCGAAAGCTTCATGTGCATAAGCGTGCCTTTCTCACTGAGCAAGTGAGCTCCATAATCCAAAACAAGATTCCAACTAAGTTTAGAGACCCAGGTAGTCCAACAATTACATGCACCATAGGCGACCATGTGGTCGAAAAGGCGTTACTAGACTTAGGAGCAAGTGTGAATCTATTGCCATACTCTGTGTATGTGCAATTGGGCCTTGGGAGTGAAGCCCACACTGTTATTACGCTACAATTAGCGGACAGATCTGTGAAAATCCCCCGTGGTATTGTTGAAGATGTGTTAATCAAGGTTGATAAATTTTTTTTTCCTGTGGACTTCATCGTCTTAGATACTCAACCCGTGCAAAACCCAAGTAATCACATTCCTGTGATTTTAGGACGTCCTTTCTGGCGACGTCCAATGCAATCATCAACTGTCGTAATGGGGTGTTGAAATTGTCTTTTGGTAACATGACCGTAGAGCTGAATGTCTTTAACACTAGTCAACAACCCATTGATTGTGATGATCTTGATTTGCATGAGATTAACATGATTGAGAGTCTCGATCCAAGACTCTTTGCCCGACATTTTGTCGGTGGACCCTTTGCAAGCATGTTTAGATAACTTTGACTTAGATCTCTTCGAGTCTAAGTACATTGGGGAAATTCACTCTTTGCTTGAATCTGTTCCACCCATGGATATTGCTAAATGGCGAGAATGCGGTGGAACCACTTCCACTCTCGATTCCAAATGCCCCACCTCTTGATGTACCACCTAAGCTTGATTTGAAACCATTACCTGATACTTTGAAGTATGCTTTCTTAGGTCCTTCTGATACTTTACCTGTGATTATTGCATCATGTTTAGACACGGAGCAGGAAAGTCAACTTTTAGAAGTACTTAAAGAGCATAAAGGAGCCTTAGGTTGGACCATCTCCGATCTTAAGGGTATAAGTCCCACAATTTGCATGCATCACATAAACCTTGAAGATAACACTAAACCATCTAGGGAAATGCAAAGGAGACTTAACCCCAACATGAGAGATGTTGTCAAGGGTGAGATCTTGAAATTGCTTGATGCGGGTATCATTTACCGGTTCCGGATAGCTTGATGGGTCAGTCCCATTCAAGTAGTACCCAAAAAGTCTGGCATTTCTTGTAGTTCAAAATGAGATGAATGAACTTGTCCCCACCCGTGTGACCACGGGTGGCGAGTTTGTATTGATTATAGAAAACTGAACACAAGTAACAAAGAAAGACCATTTTCCCCTTCCCTTCATTGACCAAATGCTAGAAAGGTTAGGTTAGCAAAACATAGTCACTATTGTTTCTTAGATGGCTATTAAGCTACAACCAAATTCACATAGCACCCGAAGACCAACAAAAGACCACATTTACATGTCCTTATGGAACATTTGCTTATCGTCGTATGCCTTTTTGGGTTGTGTAATGCACCCGCTACTTTTCAACGTTGCATGATGAGCATATTTTCGACATGGTAGATAAGTTTCTTGAAATTTTCATGGATGATTTTTCGTGTTTGGGTCTTCTTTTGATGAGTGTTTGCATCACCTCACTTGTGTGTTGATTAGGTGTAAGGAAAAGAATTTGGTTTTGAATTGGGAAAAATGTCATTTCATGGTTAACTCAGGAATTTTTTAGGGCATATTATCTCGGAAAAAGGAATAGAAGTAGACAAAGCCAAGGTTGATCTCATTCAACACTTGCCTCAACCTCGTTACGTGAGGGACATAAGATCATTCTTAGGCCATGCGGGTTTTACCGCCGATTCATCAAAGACTTTAGTAAAATTTCAAGACCTTTGTGTAATCTTCTTGCGAAAGATGTTGCATTTGTCTTTGATGATGCTTGTAAGGAAGCATGGGAGCAATCGAAGGCTCTCCTTACATCTCGCCCTATAGTCGGACCACACCGATTGGACATTACCATTTGAGATTATGTGTGATGCGTCGACTATCTTTGTAGGAGCTGTTTTGGGCCAGCGAGTAGACAAACTTCCTTATGTGATCTACTATGCTAGTAAAACACTTAATGATGCTCAATTGAATTATTCCACTAGCGAGAAAGAGTTGCTAGTCTGTTGTGTTTGCATTAGATAAGTTTAGATCTTATTTGATAGGGTCTAAGGTCATCATTTATTCGACCATCTTTGCATTGAGATATCTTTTGTCTAAAAAAAGATGCTAAGGCTCGTCTAATTCGATGGATACTCTTGTTACAAGAGTTTGACCTCGAAATTCGAGATAAGAAAGGGTCGAGAAAATGTTGTTGCGGATCACTTGTCTAGGTTGAATGTTGAATCTGTGATGAATCGTGTTGATTAGGGAATCATTCCACGATGAACAATTGATGCTTGTGTACGAAATGCCATGGTTTCTTGATATTGTGAACTACCTTGCTACTGGGTAGAATGCCCTTGCATTGGTCTAAACAAGACCGTTCTAAATTCTTGATGAAGTTAAACATTTCCTTTGGGATGACCCATATTTGTTTAAATCTTGCCAAGACCAAATCATTAGGAGATGTGTCCCCATTCGAACAAAGGGACGTCATCTCTTTCTGTCATGACCATGCATGTGGAGGCCACTTTAGTGCCAAGAAAAGCTGCTTTGCAAAGATCTTGCAAAGCGGTTTCTATTGGCCAACATTGTTTAAGGATAGCCATGCTTTTTGTGTTGCTTGTGACCGATGCCAGAAATTAGGAAGTATCTCTAAGAGAAACATGATGCCCTTACAACCCATTTTGATTGTTGAGCTGTTTGATGTGTGGGGTATTGATTTCATGGGTCCATTTCCTAACTCGAAGGTAAGTTATACATTCTTGTTCTTTGTTGATTATGTCTCTAAGTGGGTAGAGGCCATTGCATCCAAAACAAATGATCATAAAGTTGTTCTTTCTTTTCTTAAGGAAAACATTTTCTCCCGTTTTGGAACACCTAGAGCAATAATCAGTGATGGAGGTAGTCATTTTTGCAATAGACCTTTTGAATCACTAGTGCGCAAGTATGGAATCACTCATAAGGTAGCAACACCTTACCATCCTCAAACCAGTGGCCAAGTAGAAGTTTCTAATAGGGAAATTAAGCATATCCTTGAGAAGACTGTCAATCCTTCTAGGAAAGATTGGTCTTTGCGCTTAAATGATGCTTTGTGGGCCTATAGAACTGCATACAAGACTCCCATTGGGATGTCTCCTTACAGACTTGTGTACGGTAAAGCATGTCATCTCCCTGTAGAGTTAGAACACCGTGCATATTGGGCTGTGAAGAAGTTGAATTTTGATCTTGATAAAGCTGGTAACCAAAGAAAACTTCAACTCAATGAGTTAGAAGAATTGAGAAATGATGCATATGATAGTGCCAAAATGTACAAACAAAGAATGAAAGTGTTTCACGACAAGCGCATTCTGCGCAAGTCCTTCACACCAGAAAGTTTTATTGTACAACACTCGTTTGCATTTGTTTCCAGGGAAGTTACGTTCTCGATGGTCAGGACCATTCTTGGTACGTACCGTTTTCCCCCATGGAGTTGTTGAAATTGAAAACCCAGCAACCAAGAACATCTTCAAGGTCAATGGTCAAAGATTGAAACCATTTCTGGAGCATCTTCCACCAGAAGTTGAGACCGTCGACTTGGAAGACCCCATCTATGTGGACTAAACTAGTTCACTTGTGTACATACATATGGACTAAAAATCCATTCTCTTTCCCTTTTCTTTTTCTTTTTGCATAGTTCTTATTTGTGCTAACCAACCTTTTTGTCTTGCGCTCTGGTTGTTTGCTTTCAAAGCATTCATCCTCCTTTGGTTTAGCAACATCATTGTACATCCAGGTAATCTCTTCCCTTTTCTTTACTCAACATAGTTCTCTTGGTATGTGACTTTTTAAATTCTTATTATCTGTTGACACATTGAGGACAATGTTTGATTTAGGTTTGGGGTGCATTTGCAGTTTTGCATATAGAGTTTTTAGTCTTTTATATCAAAAAAAAAAAAAAAAAAAAAAAAAAACTCTTTTTAAATATGTACATCAAAAACCTCCAACTTTTAGAGATTTTAGAGTCACTAGCATGCTTCTAGCTATGTTTACATAGAGAGTCCGACCGAAATAAAAGAACTTGGAAGTCTTTGGAGAACACAATCGGGTTTCTTAGTTGATTAGAGCGTTAAAGTTGGATTTAACCATACCGGAGGGCAAATTAGGTGTTGTTTAGATATTCGGTAGTAGAATTGTGATCACCCATAGTGGAGACTACCCATTTTACATCAAGCGAGGCACCAACCTTCATTTTTGTGACTTTCTAGAAAAGCTGTTAGAGTGTGTGTCACCGTACGTCAATTAGGGTAGGAATGGTGAGCTACCCAACTTCGCACCACTTTCGGCACTACATTTTTGATCTCTTGAGTGCTAATTTTGTCAATCATGAGGGTGACGTTTAAAGATGAAAACTCCTTCTAAATATCGATTTGCAGTTAGCATCACTCTCTCCCTCTCAACAACATCAACATGATTCATAGAAACACATCATCGTCGGCAAGCGGAGCATCATCGGAATATTTGAAGAAAAGTTGAAATAGTCCAAGGTTTACATGCAACAAAGAAAGAAAAGAAAATAGGATGAGAATTAGTGAAGTTTATGAAATCAAGACAATACAAGTTTTATTGTTTTATTGTTATTTTCATGTTAGATCAAAATTGTCAAAATAAAAAAAAAAATAAAATGTTTTCAAGTTTTTGTGAAGTTGAAGTTCATCATCAACATTTGAAGACCGAAGATTGAAGACGTTTCTATGAATCTTTGAGAGAGTGATATTAATTGCCGATCGGGTGAGAAGGTAAGTGAGTACTCCCATCCTTGCTAATGGTTGATTTCCTTTCTTAGAGATCATCGAGAAAAAGATTCTTTTTGTCCACAACTCTGTGGAGTCTCCGAAATTATTTCGGAAGGTTATCCTTCTTACCTTCAACGTGTGCAGGATTTCTCTCTTTATTCCTGCCTGCACACATGAGAGACTAAAAAAAGCGATCTTTTTGAGTGCAATTATCATAAAACCCTAATGGTGAGGCAGAAGTCGAGGCTTATGATCACAATCGAATCCGAATTCTTTCATATGGTATGGTTATTTCTCGCTCAGCACTTAAGGATGAGAATGCGTTCTTTGGTAGTTCTAACTTCTTGTTACTAGCATGCAGAAACTCTATGTCCTCATAGCTCCTTGGATGCTTGAGACTCTTTTACACTCTGAAGTTGGAGAAGGTTTTGTGGGTACACCTCTGGTAAACCCTCACGAGACTACAACTCGTCCACTAGGGACACCTAGGGGTTTAAAGGCTTAGTGCATACGCTAAATGCATTCGAGAGACCAGCGACAGTGGTATAGTTAGGATTTCTTAATTTTTGTTTCACTTGAGGACAAGTAAAATTCAGGTTTGGGGGTATTTGATGAGTGCCAAATATTGCATATTTCTACATCTATTTATTGGCATTTAACTCATCTTTTGTGCTCGGAAATCGAGATATTATCCCAAATTACGTATTTTCTTTGTTTTCAAGAATAAATATTTGTACTAATTAATTTTGTGTTTTTAGGTAGTAAATAAAGCTCGGAGAAATTGAGGAGCCAAAGAGCGAAGAAAATTGGAGACAAGCGTCTATGGAGCGAGAAAGCCAAAGCCCGCGCGCACATCGGTTGCAACCCAACAAGTAGCAACCCATTTACAAGACATGGGCTTGAGCAGTCAAGACCCGGCCCACGACCGGATCCAAGCCCGTCCCTTCCGAGCCGTTGAGATTCGAGCCATTTTCATCATACGGTCGCATCCACATGCGCATCGGGTTCTCATCCAATGGTCGCTCAACACCAAACCGCTCCATCAAATCTCGATGCTCACCAACACCAAATCCACCTACACCCTTACCCATCGACCAACACCCCATTTTTCCTTCATCTTCTCTTTCTTTTTCCCCGAGCCTAACGAGAAGACCACCATTCTCTTTCCTTCACCCATACAGAGCTGCCATCACCTTCTCCTTCCCCATCTCCTTACCAGCACCACCACCAACAACTCCATCGCTCGGTAGCCTCGATTCGCCCGCTCCTAGTTCTAGATATCTCCTTCATAGCTTCTCTCTTAACCCTAGAAGCTAAGTGAGAGATAAATGGAACTAGGGTTTTTTCCCAACAACATGCATGGCTTCTATGGCGATTCGGAGGAGGAAACAGGTTTGGGTGCGCATTAATTGTAAGTTGGAGTGATTGTGAGGTATAAAATCAATTGTTCTTCATGAGAGAGAACTCGATCTGTTTTTAGGGTTTTAGTTTTGTAATTAATTTTGAATCCTGTTTTATCAATTGCATGATGTTCTAAGTTCTTTTAACTAGGGTGTAAATGAAACCCTTTGATTTAATATGAAGTAATTAGATTGTCAACTTGTTCTTAGTATGTGTATTGTTTAGGAAAATAGTTAGCTATTGAAACTGAGTTTTTGTGATCAGTGGTACTGTAAAAGACCATTGATACTGGGGGTAAGTAAGGAGAATTAGCTCATCAATTATCCATTTAAAGCCTTCAAGGGAAGGCACAAGAACAAAGTGAAAATTTGCATTGCCTTAATATAAGATCAGAGGGTGGATTTAATCACCCTAGTACCACTCAACCACTAGTTTTCAACACCTTGTGTTTATTTGTTACCTTAGAAATAGAGTCACAACTCCAACTCAGTCGTATCGACACCAAAATCAGTTCATATTTGTGTTACAACTCTGTCACTTGTCTAGAAATCAGATAGTAAGCCACTGAGATCAACTCCACGGCAACCCATTTCCCTGAGGATCGACCTGTACTTGCCCTTGCTTCCACAGGCATTGTGCACTTGCAGTTATACACGTAGGAAAACATCTCATAAGTCCTACCATTAACCTCAAATAAAATGATGATATTTTCGTTGATGTCGATACTTTTTCAGAATCTTCAGGTTTTCAGAGTAATACTTGTATGTCTCAACATTTCTAGACTTTCTAATCTAACCTAACAAAGTTGAGTCTAGTAATCTAATCAAGCGACTTTGAGTTTTGAAACTAAAATATGACAAAAATATTGACTACCAACACTTGGTGGGTTCAACCGAGCAATGCTCTAACACTATGGTTGCATAAAGTAGCAGCCTAAGTGTGTCCTTACCACCATGAAAATTCTCATTCATCACCAAGCAATCCATAAGGTTGATCATTAACACATCGACTTAACATCAATTAAGGGGATAACAAGTGTCTTTGTTTCTTATTCTTTGGTATATTTATATCTTCGGCTTAATCTTCACGGCCTCGTGCTTCTTCACCTTCTTGTTCGTATTCGCTTTTTTCTCTATTAGTTTGTTTTTGCTCATTTTCTTCTTCGATTTGTTTATTATCATTTTTTTTCTTCTCTTGGATGCTACACTTGAGTTGGTTCATTGGTAAAAACCAATCCCATCCGCCTACCGAGCTCCAACGGTTTTTAGCCTTCAAATTTTAACCGCCATCTCGACGAGATCCCAAACTTTAAGGAGAAGTAGGATCATTCTTTTTTACGATCTCTTTCCCAAAACCTTTTGCTTTCCGTTGTCCCTAAAGAATATCCCAATGTACAATAAACAACAATCAAATTCAACTTGCTACTGGAATTATAAGTATAAAATCGGCCATTACAATACATCCACATCCACCGATTGCGTTAATTGACACTCCATAGTCGATAAATATTCTTATCAATTGATTATAGACTACACAATATTCAGAAATGTATGCATTTGCTCAATGATAAAATCGAACGATATAAACATTTATATTGGATGATTGAACTCTTGGAATTTAAAAGTCAAAGACTTCATAATCGGTCGATGTGGATATTCATATCGACTGATTATAACAAAAAAAAAACCAACAAAAAAAATTATATTTCATTTAACCAAAATTTCTGTCAATATGAATATTTGCATCAACCAATTATTTGTGGTGTTCTTCAGGCACGAAGAACATTAAGCTCAATCGGTTGACATATGTGTGCATATCCACTAATTAAATCACAAATTGTTCAATATGAACTTTTGCATCGACCAATTCTGGTTAAATTCAGAAAATCTAATTATCGAATTTTTTAATGCATGAATGAATGACAAACATAAATTAGATGTATGGGTTGATTGAAAAATATCATATTTTTGCTATTTCTTCTGATTGTCTCAGAGTTTGTTTTCGAATTCGTTTTCTTCTTCATCTTCAATAGACGGATTCAATTATTTAAAGTGAACCACTTTCGCAATTTCAGGATCAGTTTGACTAGCTTTTAAATGGTTTTCTCAACTCGTTTTACCGTCGTCGTTATATAGAAAAATAAATCAATTAATTAGTTACGAATTGTTGGTCTACAGATTAATCAACTATGTTTTAGTTTGAATATGAAAAACGAGGGAGAAGAAAAAAAGGAATCCGTCAGTGTTGGAGTGAAAATGAAAATAAATTAGGTTCACTACTGGGTTCTATTTTTATTTTTTTAATATGAAAGGTGATTTATTATTTAGAGAAAAGATTACACATGTTCATCCCTATGGATACATTCTGATATCCAAGCAGCGAAATTATAAGACATTTCCAAAATTTGAAAATCTAAGATACCATGTTTTTCTAATGCATGAGCCACACGGTTTACATATCTTTGCACACAAGTGCATTTCCAACTACTAAAACAAGATAAAATCTTTAGAATATCCACGACTATGTTTCCGGTTGTCCATTTTATTGCTTCAAAATTGCCATTAACAACATTGATGACATTTTGATAGTCTCCTCAAGGTGCAATTATGATACACCTTTATCCTTGGCCCATACAACAACATCCAGAAGAGCTTTAGCTTCAACCTGTTTAAGATCCGATGTTTTATTCCTGCTCCATCTAATCCCCTCTGTTGTACCTGTATTATTTCTTAATATTAGTCTACTTCGCATAATATGTGTTACTTTCTCGTAGGATGCGTCAAAGTTAATATTTCTAAAAGGTTGAACATGTTTTTCCCAATTTAAATTAATAGGGGAATGATTATTAATAGATACAAAATTTGCATTTCTTATCCTGTGCCACTCAACATGGTCATATTTTATCAGATTAACTACATTTTAAGAGTTAGGATGGATATTGTCAAACACTTTTTTGCATCTACATTTCCATGCCTGCCACATTATAAATCCAAACCATTCTACAATACTTACTTCGTGCCTTCCTAAGTTATTAACCTGAAACATGCTACACAACCAATCATTAAACTGAACACTTCCTATATCATCGGTAACATTATTTATCACATCATTCCAAACACTTTGGGAAAAACAACAATCAATAAAAGATGTTGCATACTTTCAATATGATTATTACAGAGTGGGAAATTAGCATCAATATTATTACCAAACCTAACTTGGTTTTCACCAACAGGGAGACAATTCTTTAAACATTTCCAAAGGAAAAAAAAATTTACCCGGGAGGTTGGTTTACCAGAATGAGTTCCAAGAGATTGGTATAGTATTAACAAAACCTGTCTCTTAATTCATATCGTTTAGAATAGCCTTATAAGAAAACTTGACAGTGAAAGAGCAATTAAAATTAGGTTTCCAGCTGAGATAATCTTGGCCATCAAAAGGGATTCCAATGTCTTGGATTTTACTAATGGTATTAGCATCAAACAAGCATTAAAAATCTGCAAATTCCATTGTTTAGTTTCAGAATCGATTGAAAACGCGGGGGTATAACAACCACACCCAATATTTCGTTCAGAAATCTGTATGGACTAAACTCTAATATAATTCTGAGAGAACCAACTTAAAAGTGAGACTCAATCAAGAAATATATCAAAGAGCGTTAACTCTTTCTCAATAAAATCAGTTAATCAACTAGATAGAAATCCGTGAGACTGATTGATATGAGAATAATTTGGATGGTACCAAAAACCAATGTCGAAGAGTCAATCAAGTCATATCCAGCAAAGAAGGTCGGATTTATCAATTGTGATTGAACTACGCACAACATGTGATATTTCAATTATATAAACAAATATAATGTGTAAAAGAAATAATACAGACACCAGAAATTTTGTTAAAGGGGAAACCGCAAATGCAGAAAAACCCCGGGACCTGGTCCATATTTGAACACCACACTGTATTAATCCGCTACAGATTCTAGCATACTACAATTTAACTTCGGACTGGAATGTAGATGATCCCTAACCAAGTCTCATACCGATTAAGGTATAATCGCGTTTCTTACGCCTCTTGAATCCCAGCAGGGCTCTGCGCACGTGATTCCCTTAGCTGATCTCACCCACAACTAAGAGTTGTTATGACCCAAAGTCGAAGAATTATAAACAAAAATATCTCCCACAAATATGCCTATTCTGTTTTTATTTCCGTCTTTAGATAAATCAAGGTGAACATGAAACTCAACTAATAATCAGGTCTTATACTCACGAAGAACAGCCTAGAAATATTAGTCACCTCAGACTAACTGATAAACAAAAGAAGTTATTGCGGAATCACAAGAGTCTGAGACGAAGAACTGTTGTGATTACTTTTTATATCTTACCTATCGGAGATAAATCTCGAGTAAATCTTAGAGAAGATAAAACTCAATACGGTAGAAAAAGTAAGATCAGAATACGCAACTCCAGAGAAAATAATTGGATCTTGCTTCACGAATCCCAAATGTAGTCTTCAAGTCGTTAACCTAATAATGGTTACGGAAAACCTAGGTTAAAGGAGAATCGATTCTAGTTTGCAACTAGGACACACGAGAGTATTGGGATTAGTTTTCCAGATGCTAGAGTTCTCCCTTATACAGTCTTTAAAATCAGGGTTGCTTACAATCAAATCTAAGATAGCTTAGTAACAAAGCAATTGATATTCACCGTTAGATGAACTCCTGATTTAAGACTCAAGCTAAGCCTGCTTAGAAACCAAGCAATCAATCTCCACTGTTAGATGGTATTAGCTTGATATACATAAATGAAATATGCCTATACTTAGATATGGATGAACCATACCCAAACGTATACCTTGTTGGCTCAATAATAATTAACAAAAGTTAGCCACATGAACACTTATAGTTTAGCCACATTCATCTAACACTTCTAGATCAAATATGATGATCAATCAATCATGATAGATAATCAAATGAATCCAAATGTGTTTCAAGAGAGTTGTTTAAATATTCGCTATATCATAGAAATATATATGAACCATTTGAAACATAATCGGTATGATTTGTAATTGTACAAAGTACTTATACAAGAACCAATTCATGAACATAATGCCACGGTTTGTAAAACAAGTTCATATACCTTATTTCATTAAAGTTCTGGGGACTTTAGTTCACAAACGAACATGAGTTGATGAGTATGTATTTCATACTTACCAATTTTAGAACCTTACCACTGTGTTCGCAATCAGAGTATGCGAACCACAATTCCGTACTTTGGCCTTGTCATGTCGTTCGCAAACAAAGTACGCGAACAACAGTTCCGGGCTTATCATTGTCGAGACGTTCGCAAATAAAGTATGCGAACAACAACTTCGGACCTTTTCACAGGTAAATCCGTTCGCAAACAAGAGTTCCGGACCTGAACTAGAACTTCACAGTGCACATACAAAGTATACATATTATGTTATATCCAGGCAGTGGTAGTCGTTCTAAACTCTCATTTAGTCATTGAAACATCCTTATAAGAAAACAATGATTATCTTACACATACCACTAGCTTCAAGAAATTTTCAAGTGATTAATCGATCTATACGAAACTTTCCAAGTTAATATCAAATGCTTGTCTCACACAAATCATGTAAGATGTTCAAGGTAATTTTCACATGATCATCTTGACTTAATATTTAGTTTCCAACAGATGACTTGTCTCCAACTAAACTCGTCAAGTAAATGATGAAATTTAGCTAAAGCTAAAAGCTTCCAACACAAATTTTGAGAAATCTATAGATGAGATAAACTCGGCTCGAAATTTCATATGTGTAATGTAAAATTCTATATAGCTATACGACTTAGTCTCTTTAGAAGATAGAATAGAATACACTTCTAAGTGATAAATAAGTTTTAGTCTCCACATACCTTTTGTTGATGAAGTTCCTTTAAGCTCTTCAGTAGATCTTCTTCTTCTTCTTCAATTTGTGAACGCCGTGAAGTTTAAGCTTAACTGCACACTTCTATCCTAGTCCGAGATATAGATATAAGTATACTAGAAATCAAGTATATAGTTTTGATCATCTAAACATGATAAACAATAGCTTGAGATAGAAACGCTTGCGAGTTCGACCGAGAAGTGTTCTAACATCAATCAATTTGGATGCATGAATCATATTATAGGAAACAAATTGAGAACTTACAATGGAAATTACTGATGGAATCCATCTATCATTCTAGATATATATAAAGTTTCCATCACCAACTTCCCAGCATGCATATTTCTTAACTATTAATTTCAAGACCCATACAAATGCCATTCCAAATCCAGGACCCATTATGAAAGTATTTCCCATCTAAAAGTATCATTCAAAGGATCAAAATTATGAAAGTATGTCCCATCTAAAGTTTGCATCCATAAAGCATCTTTAGCCAATTTTTCTAATACTAATAAAGGAAAAAAAAATTTCCTTTTTTTAATAGGAAAGAAGATACATAAGGAAATTAAACTAGATTTGACATTAGAGGAGTACTTCATGAGATCTCCAAACTCTAGAACGGAGACTCGATATGTTGACCTCCTACTTGAGAGTCAGGCTCCTGGCCAACTGGGCTAAAAATCTCCTAAGACTTTAGGCTGAGCAAAAACTTTCCATTTTTTTGAAGTATCCATCTTTTTTCCATTTTTGTTTGTTCCACTAAAATCTCATTTGGATAGTATCCCTTTTATCAGTTAGAGTTATGGGAATAGGGAAAACAGACATATGATGTGAAGCTAAACTTCCTAACACTAATTGAGTCAGAATAGTTTTACTTGGAAGCTTAAGAAATTTAGGTTTCCAAGCAGCAAGCCTATCACCATATCTATTATATTAAGAAGGGCAGAAAAAATACTGAACTTTACTTTTTTGTAGAAGTAGAGGAACTCCAAAATACTTTTCATTCAGGACAAGTTTCTTGATAATCAGAATATTAGATACCTCACTCCTGAAACTATTAGGAACACCACTACTAAAAGAAAAAACGTCTTTAGTTTAATTGGTAGGCTGACCTAAAAAATAGCTAAATTGCTCAATAATATTAACCAGATTTGTCTTCTTTAACATTGGCTCTAGCAAAAATGAGACAATCATCTACAAAGAAAAGGTGAGAAACTGCATGACAACGATCATTGACTTTATACCATGAATAAGATTATCATTTTCACCAGAGAGTAAAGCTCTAAAAAAAGCTTCCATACAGAGAATAAAAAGATAAGGGGACATGTCTTAGATCTCTCTGAGGAAAATATCACCTGAAGATCATGGTGCAAAAATCATTACAATGCCCAACTTCTTAAGAGTGTTATAAGGAGGAATATTCATTCAACTCTGTCAAAAGCTTTTGACATATCCATCTTGATGGCCATCCACCCTTTCTTAGCTTTGGTATTTTTCGTAGAATCAACAAATTCACAAGCAATCACAATGTTATCAGTAGTGCATCTAACAGCAACAAAAACAGTTTGATAAGGAATAATAGTTTTCTCTAAGATGACTTGCTAAAAGCTTAGAAATAACTTTATATGAAGTATTACATAAGCTTGTTGGTCTAAAATGTATAGGACTCTTGGAATAACTATTCTTAGGAATCAAAGCATAAAGTTATGATTGATTTGTTTTAAAACATGCTTTGAATGGAAAAAATCTCATACCATTTCAACTAAATCATTGCTAAAAGTTTCCCACATGGTTTGATAAAAGCCTAGTGGAAAACCATCTGGACCAAGGGTGGTCCAAGGTTTCATAGGAAAAACAGTTTGCTTTATATCATCATAACTAGGTATCAACACTAAGCTAGCATTATCCTCATCAGATATACAAGGTTCTATAAAATTAATACATCTATCAATAGGAGGAGGACTGAAGGTTCTGCTTATATTTAAAAAAGGAGACTTAAGACAGTTAGCAGTGTCTTGTCTATTAGATAACCAAATACCCATCTCATTTTAGAGAGAGTCTATTTGAGTCCCCATTCTTCTAAAATTTGTTTTCAGGTGAAAATAATGGGTTCTAAAAATGAATGTAATTTAATAGTGTCACCCTTTTTAAACACTCCACATTCCCATTTTCTAGATTGAACAAAATTAGTTGGCGACTCAACTTAGCCCGTCAAATTAAATGATTTTTTTCCTTTTTGTTTTTGTCATGAAGATCCTATTGCATCTTATAATTAGATCTTTTAAACTTTCATCTAATAGATAAAAATATTTTTGTTAGTCATATTTACAGTTTTATACTCCTCAAGCAAGTTTTTAAAAGTACAATTTTCATACTTTTTATTAATATAAAATTTACAACTACGGTTTTATTAGCTTTACAAGTATTTGATTTCTAGATTATGCTAAACTGGTATGAAAAGTATTTATTATTGGATAACGATTACTACATGAAATCAGTTGGAAGCCTAACAAGCTAAGCTCCAACGATGTACTGCTACATTGCCGTGCTAGCCTACCAGAGAGCCTCATGAGTCATGAGGAACCAGCCAAGGGAACCAAAGCAGATATGGGGATGATTATGTCGCAAGGGGGCAAGCTAACTCTACCTTTCATGTCAAATTCTACAACATTACGCTATCGGGAACTCGAACCTTTGACTTCCTGGAACGCATTAACTTTTGAGGAACGAAAATGACCAGCTGAACTAGTTACCCGTTTTAAAAATAAACTTATCAATTTCCTTTTATTTTCTTACAGTTTGTGCAAACGAAAAAATGATACATCATTTAGGACTAAGATAATAACATTTTAGATGATCCGAAGACGAATGACATATATGACCATGTACCCTAAATTTTAGATTTACCAAACAATGGGGTAGAACTCTATAACTTTATCAGATGGATAATTTTTTATTTTTTTATTTTTGAAGGATGGATAAATTTTCTTACTGTTATTTATCTTGATTTACCCCGAGTAACTTTTGTTTTTTTTGGTTAAATTTGGTTTGTTTTTTTCTTTGTATTTAATTTAAAGTTATGGTCTCAAATCTTGTTTTTTACTTTTTTTTTTTTTTTTTTTGAATTAATAACATTTGGTATTAAAATGGGTTACACATTGTCAAAATTGAACAAAGGTTTGGACGAGAGGCGAACAACAAGCTACGCTCCCATCCATTTTTGAATGACAATCCCTAATCTATGAAAAAGGAAATCTCCCACTCTGACATTCGCATCGTGACTAGCCATGTAATTCCGCAATCTCTTCATGAATTCTATTGTATCACCACCAAGTTCCCCTAAAGTAGTGAATGCAAGAACTCCAAACCCAAGGCTTGAGCCGTAAATTTCTCCAAATATTTGTTACATTTCCGAGTTACAGCACTACTAATAGCTTGGCTAGGCACAAAAGTACGCACACCACCCCCAGTAAAAGGAGAAACACATGTTACGTCCAAGCACACATCACGACCATTAACCCAATTATAGACCAAAATATCAGCGGGCCTCAAGGACAAACCATTATTGGAAAGTATGCCCAAGTCAACCTCTTTCCTAGCCGGCACACCTGCACGATAACACATATCTGCAAAAGTATCACGTATAAGATCATGCCTGAACTTAAGACCTACTTCATGGGAACCATGCAGCGCGTGGTCCCCAAAGACATCCATCTCCCTGTCACAGCTGGAGCATACCCCCTTCTTCAAAAAGAGAAATCCCAATCCTATACCGAAGTACTGCACAAAACTGCCTAACGCCAATACTCTGATTAAGCCCCTCAATGGGAATAGCCAACAAATAGTCTTGCACGATATTTTTTTTTCTTTTACAAACGGGCACCTAGCTCAGCTGGTCATCCCCGTTTCCCAAATTTTGATGCGCTCCAGAAGGTCACAGATTTGAGCTCCCAATAGCGTAATATTGCAGGAATTAACATGGAAGATAGTGTTAGCTTACCCCCTTGTGACACAATCTCAGCCCCCATCCGCTTGGGCTCCTTTGGATAGGTTGCCCATGAAGCTCGCTGGTAGGTTAGAACGACAACCTGTTCAGTTAATATAGTAGTATGTCGTTGGAGCTTAGCTTGTTAGGATTCCAACTAGTTAATGTAATATTCTTTATTCAATAACTAGATTTTGTGCTCGTGCTACGCCCGAGCAGCTCCGCAAACTAATGACCTTAGGCTTTTAAAGGAGTTAGATAAAAAAAATTACATATTGGAACGAGAAAGCACGAAAAAAAAACCCGAATCAAACGGACGACGCAAATCCCACCTAGTAGACGGTTCACATACGCCCAAGTCGTTATACACGTGGAAATACGAAGCATGTGCAGAGATTAAATAATTACTGCCCCTACAGAGAAAACAAACAAGTTCTTCATCTCCTCCTCTCATTAACCTTTGTATTTCTCCCAAGGCAGCGGGAAGTGAAAAAGTTGCAGAGATTGTCAAGGTTTTACGGTGGGGCAACAATGGAGACCTCTAAAGAAGATGGTCTTAATTTACTCGAACGTGCTTCTCTCGAGCTACTCGAGGGAAACGGTAAAGTGTTTCTACTTTTCTCTTAATCCAGTTTTTGCTAGATCCCAAAAATTTTGTACCAGTAGAGAATGAGTTACAGATATTCAAAAATGCGCATTTTGATTATGATTAGTTGTGGATATCTTGAAATTATGGATAAAACCCCAAACATAATGAACTATTGAATCTGCGCGAATTGTGATTTTCAGCTGTTATTGATTTTTGATTGTAAAACCCTAATTTGAATGATGGATATTAACCTTTTCTGGAATTTGCTTAGGATGACGAAGTTGCTTGATGAAGAACTTGAAGAGGATGAATTGTTTTGGAATCAGGATGCTCTTAAAGAGGTACGCTACTAGTTATCATCTTTGTTTGGGCGCAATATGACTTCATTTATGAACATTATCAAAGAATTTGTTGAATTTTTGTATTTGTGTATGATCAAAATTATCCCCCCATAAATCAAACAGTGTATCACAACTTTTTTCAGGAAGAAGATGACATAAATTATAAAGAAGAAGGAGAGGATGATGCTGATGTGTTTGATAGTGATTTTGACGAAGATGTGAGTATCCTTATGAATTTATATATTATGTTGGGCATTTGCTGATGAACATTGTTTAGCATAGTGTACTGAATAATTAATGGTGTGATCAGGAACCTGAGCCAGATGAGGAGGGAGTCAATGATGCGGATGTAAGGTATGTCTTTGTTAATTTTGAAATTGCGCTGAAGAAAGTTCCAGCTTGCTTGGGTATTTAAACAATAAGTTTTTTCATAGGGAGAAACCAAAGAAGAAATTGCTTCCTCCTGGAGGGAAAACATTGGCGAAGAGAATGAACTTATTTCCTGGGAAAACTTTGAGGAAGAAAACAACCAAGAAGAAGTCCCTCTCACAATTGGAAAAATCTACAGACGATGAAGATGAAGACTCTCCTCGGGAGCAGCAGACCAGCCCACCTGAACATCATGATGCCCATGATGATATAGAAGGTGGTGAGAGAACAGTTAGGAAGTCTACGAGAACTTCAGTCGTTGTAAGACAAGCTGAAAGAGAAGCAATACGAGCAGCAATGCAAGCGACAACAAAGGTTAGTTAAGGGTTACAAGAATCTGACCCTCCTTAACCGTGGTCTGTACTTTCTCCTGTTAATTTATGAACTTTAGCAATGCAAACTAGAGATAATTTTTCCTTGTTTTAATAAGATACATCTTTCTCCTTTGTGTCAGCCGATTAAAAGGAAGAAAGAAGGTGAAGAAAAGCGAATGACCCAAGAAGAGATGCTTCTAGAAGCAGCCCAAACTGGTATAGCCCATAGAATATGCTTCAGATTTTGTTTTTTGGAGTAAGTGCAACTTGTGTTGAATTGAAATTTTACAATGTAGAAATCATGAACTTGAGGAACTTGGAGCGCGTTTTAGCCAGGGAGGAAGAAGTTAAGAAAAGAGCAGTCGTGCATAAATCAGTTTTAGTGGTCCCCAAACACGATATTTTTCCCGAGATGGTGAGTTTTCCTCTGGTTTGATGAAGTAATAATTCACTTGTTCTATTCACAATAGATTCTTGCTGGATGAGCTCATGCAACTGTTATTATTTCGTTGTAGTTTTATTAACTCTTAAGTTCGAGCTCCATATATTTTACAGGTCAGTCATTTATAGAATTTAATAATGGGATTTCCTTTCAATCCGAGATATGTGCAACAGCTCCCTCATGTAAGTATATCGTAAACCCTTCTGTTGCTGAATATATGGATTATATGCTTTTGTGCTCATATTCTTGTCGGTATATTGTCTGGTGGAACTTACTGATGGTGTGAGGTGTCTATAGACAAAATTCTGTCCGACAGTCCAGCCCTAGGATTACAATATATGAATCTGTTAGTTTTAAACTGATCCTTCTCTTTTTGCAGATCCTCAGAAGGCTGTATGCGCAGTTACTGGGTTTCCTGCTAAGTATGACCTCCGAGCATAGGAACTTTTTATTTTTTTGTCATCTGAATTAGTTTTCGATTTTCTATTGTTATTACATTTTGTTTTTTTTTTTCCAAGCGATGGATAAGCTTGAATATATGATTCCTTCCTAATGGGCATTTAATTTGCTATTTGGTTGTACAGGTATCGTGACCCAAAGACGGGGTTACCTTACGCTACGAAAGAAGCTTTCAAAATTATTCGGGAAAGGTAAGCTATCTTACTTGAAATTGTTATGCCTGAGTAAGCTTGTGCATCAGGCTTTGAAAGAATTGTTTCCTTCTTCTGTACTTCGTTTCCCTGACTAAATCTTCTGATGTTCCAGATTTTTGAAGGAAAACACAGAAAATGAGAAGAAAGGAATGGATATCCTGCTTGATTCAATCTCAGGTCAGGGTTTTGGGTAAGAGGAAGAGATCGGAAGTTTTAAATAGAGGAGAAACATCATATTTACGATATTGGGCGCGATTTCGTCATATTCCAGCTCTTGAAAACCAAGTTCTTGAGTAGCCATACAAGGTATTTCCCTATGACCTCTTCATGTTGGGAATCACTTTTTTCAATTCTAATATGGAGAACCGAACATTCCTGTGCTGCCCAGGTGGTAAGAAATTTGAGACAATCGGACAATTCACCTGTATCTTCTCAGTGTTGTCAACAGGCACAACAAGCACCAAGATTCCAAACTGGAAACACCCAACACCTCCATTTATGGCCTTAAGGAATCCACAGTGTTCATATTGTAAGGTACCCCAGTTGAAAGTGAAGCTGTAGATCAAATCTAAGTGAGGAAATGAACAAGCTGCTCTGCCATTGCTGCCAAAAATTGCCATTGAGGACCAAGATTTGGAATGGAGTCAGAGGCACACCCATTTTTGTTAAGTGAAGGTGTAAAAGGCACCTGCTACTGAGATCAAAATCTGCGAAACACAATGTCTACAATATGCTACTATGTCTCATTCATCCCTGTTTCCATTTCTTCTCATTATGTGGCACCTGACCTAAATGGGTTGTGAACATTGTGTACATATTTCTCTCCAAAAGAAACGGAATGTCGCAATTTTAAATTATATTTTTGTGAAAATTTAGGAATCACTTTTGAGGATACAGAGGCGGATTATATCTTGTCTGTGTATTAATATTCCTAGGTTAAACTTACAAGCAAAGTTTAATACTAACACTTGCTACATTTGAGTAGTGTTAGTGTTAGTTTATGCTGTAATTAAAAAGAGGAACAACATAGCGTGTTTAACGGACTACATCATGCCATCATCACGATAATTCTAAATGTTTACAAATACACGAACAAAGTACACTAATCCAACGGCGCATATTTAGGATACATCAATCTCGATAGATACGCCAAACACCTCGTTAATTGTAGCACCAGACCTCTTTCAGTCGAGGATATTGACTTTGTTTGACCATTTAGTAGAAGTAGCAAGAAGAGGAAAATTCTGGTAGAGTACAATAAATAGATCGATCATCAGTTCTCTTCTCTCTTTCTCGGAGAGAGTTGTATATGAATGTCTGTAAATCTTTGAAATTGGAATTAGGGTTTTCACAAAATCGAAGAAGAAGAAGAAGATGACACAGAATACTGGGAAATTAACCCCAAATCTAGATAAAGAAAGTACAAAGATCCTTAATCTTACTGTTCTCCAAAGGATCGATCCTAATATTGAAGAGATTTTGATTACCGCTGCTCATGTCACTTTCTATGAATTCGACGTTCAGCGTAATGAATGGGTAATTTTTTAAACTTCTTTTTCTTTTTCTTGTTCTTGTTTTTTTAGGCTCTATTTAGTTCAGTGATTGAGTGATCCTTCATTATTTGCAGAGTCGTAAAGATGTCGAAGGATCTCTTTTCGTGGTTAAGAGGTTGATAAAAAAATAATTTAGTTAGTTCTGAATCAGTGATTTATTGGTAATTTGTTCTAATTTAGTTCAAAACTGGATTTGTTAGATCGATTTATCTTGTCTTTGTTGTAGGAATACTCAACCGAGATTCCAATTCATAGTCATGAATCGGAGAAATACAGGTTTAACTTCTATACCATTGATTACGTACTGCTCAATGCTTGCTTGCTAATTTTGTATATACTTGCATTGTGGATAGTGATATACCATGTTAGTTGGATCATACATTTTAGGTTGAGTTAGGTCTATTGTAATTCGAATTATTGATTAATGAAGAACAAGTTTATAGGTATGGAAGTTTTTAATTTGTATTTACAACCTAACCGTTTTATACCACAGATCAGCATGTTATGTTGTGGTTCTCTATTCTTGAGTTATGTTAACGTAACTCATGTTCTTGGTTTAATTCGTTCATGAGTCAGTTATTTACTTTCAGATTTGGAGTCGTATTTTGCTTTACATATTATTTTGGATCTCTGATTGTTTGATTGTTATGTGCATAATATGCTGGACCGGAAATCCTTGTTTAGACACCAAAAGAAGCTCTGGATCTTTTTGTGGTATTTGAATTTCTAAAGAAGTGATATTCAAATCAGTTAAAAAGTCATGATAGATTACTGAATAATGAGAACCAACACTGCAACTGCTTAAAAACACATTTTTATCCCTTCTACGTTTCTACTGCTTGTAAATCAATTTAGTGCAACAATAAACTCATGTTTTAGGAGTTTTTTCTTACTCATATCTGTTCATCTACTCTCTCCAGACAATCTTGTAGAGGACCTGTTGGGAGATTTTGAGTTCGAAATCCAGCTTCCTTATCTGTTATATCGTAATTCAGCTCAAGAAGTTACTGGTATTTGGTTTTTGATGCGCGGGAATGTGAAGATGTTGCAAATCTGTTTAATAGGTGGGATTCTAAGATTTCCGTCACGCTCTGTACCAGTTCTGCATGAATAGCATGTTATAATTTTCCATTTGGTTGCTGATTAATAGTAGAAGCTAGAATTAAGCATTATCCTTTTGCTTCTTTTGTATGCAGGATACTCGGTGCATACGCCAAAGTTTCTCCAAAGCCTAAAGTCTCTCCAACGAAAAAGTAATATTTCTAACTGATATATGATAAATGGTCATTATATTCCATCAAAACTAAGCCTAAATGCTCATTACCTTTCAATATCTTGCCAGTATTTTCAGAATAAATAGTTGGGTTTACCTTAATTTTTCAGAATATGTGTGATTTGTTAACTATGCAATGTACTTTAACTTATAAAAACAACATATCGTTCTTTTCTATATATATTTAATCGGTTCTTTGACTTTTACAAATACAAGCTCATTAGGTGTAACTGTGTACATGATAATGAGCCTAGAATGTCACCCTCAACAAGACCAGAACCAGTTCAGACTAATAAGTTCGCTTCTGCACTTTATTATGATATCCTATTTTATAATTCTCTGAAGATTGCTACTATACTATTCATTTTTCCTGTTTTAGGTTGCGTACTTGCATCCATAATGTTAACCTGTAGATCTGTGTTCTACAGTTTTGAGCAAATTGTATCTAATATCTTAATTTCAATTTTGTACTTACTAATCTTTGATGACAGTGAATTCGAGGCATTGGAACCTGTCCCAAACATGGCTGTGATGGGGGCCCACTCGAGCCATCGCGTTCAACTGTATCTAGAGATGTTCCCGCTGATTGTTCCTTAGCGAACCTTTTCAGTGTAAGTATTCATCTCTTTTTGAAATTAGTATCATGAAAAACTCCACACTAAAATGATTGGTTACTTACTAATAACTGAACACAAGAAATGAACCATAAGATAAACATTTTTTTACATCTTAACATAGACGTAAAAATTACATGTTACGACCAACCAATAAAATACTAAGTTTGTAAGTTTAGTGGCTTTTGATAAGCTAACTTCTCACTCTTGTTAGTTAGATGCCACTGTTATTCTTACTTCAGGATTTTATGGTCTCAGCCTTCTAAGCTTTTCATCATCTTGGATAATGTTTTACAGGGGCTAGGAATATGGGAAATGCTTCTAAGGCAGCAAATCAAGAACAGCACTACCCATCTCCTACAACAATCCCTGCATCATCTCATGCACCCTCTGGTCTCTTATCCTCCCAAATGAAAATGCTGCAAATGCCATCCGCTCCTCCATCAACTTCATCTACTCCATTAATCCACATGTTCGAAACTCCTGGAACCAGCAACAATAGTAACCGTGTGACCAACCTTCTCAACCCTTCAGCGTTTTCTGCAACTACTTCTTCCCCATCTGCACTGTTGATGCCACCAGTGTCCTCTTCTGCTGTTGCAACTGCTCCTATTCATCACTCACCAGTCAATTTTCAACAGCTGCATGGGGCTCCTTTTCTTCAAACATTTACACAACCAACTCCATCTCCTTTTTCGCACCTACTCCAATCTCAGATCCTGGGGTAGTTGTCACCAGAGACAGAGTCCGTCAAGCACTTGTGAAGCTTGCTCAGGTTTGCCCTTTCTATAATAGATGTTCTCTTGCATGCATAGGTTTGCCCTTTCTATAATAGATGTTCTCTTGCATGCATAGGTTTGCCCTTTCTATAATAGCTGTTCTCTTGCATGGATTAATTATAATAAGTTATCTTCTTATTAACAAGTTGTACTAAGCTCTTATGTGTCAATATGGTTCATCTTACTGAGTTACTGTCTTGTATTTTACAGAACAATCAATTCATCGACATGTTCTGTGAAGAGCTACTGAAGGCATGAACCATTCAAGGAGACGAGAAAGCACAGTGTCGGATGCAGTAAAAGAAGAATCATGCATCCATTCTTCAACCAGGGTTTGTATAGTTCTTTAGATTTCAATGACCAGTCCTCTTTCCCTTTCCGTTTCTTTGTGTTTCTTTTTTCTTCGTTTTGGTTTACCTTCAAGATAAATGTAGTCTGTTATTATGTGAGATAAGATGTGTAGTCATATTTGGTTGTAATCTAATCAGCTTCCACACACCATTAGTTCAGTCAGTCAGTCAGTCAGTAGTGATTAGTGTATGTCTACCCATTTGGGTTTGTAATCAGATTTCTCTTAGCAAAAATAAGTTTGTTATGTCAAACTACATTTCGGTTATCTTTGTAAGCAGAACAAAAAAGACTTACAATCAGCAACAAGGTTCAACTTGTCAGGGATTCATTATTCCACTAAGTGATTGATTGGTTAGTTCTCTTCTGACTTCTTCCATTGCTGTCCTCTTGAATACATATTATTTCATTATTTGCTTTTGTCTTATAGACTCTGCTCTTGTCCTTTCTTTTTTTGCCTGGAAAAGTTCACTAAAAGATTGTTAATTCATCATGCATTGGGTTAGTGGATAGCTTACAGTTACATGTTTCAATGAAATACTGTATTATTGATTGCAAGAAACCACATTATACAATATTATAAAGTTACAACCTAACTGTGTAAATTCCAGTTGGACGGCGTTTCCATTACCATAACGTTGCCGACTATTGTATGTATGTCTTTCCCCGTAAAAGCAGACAAAATCATGAAAGTTAAATAAGTATGTCTTTCCCCCATAAAATCATAAAAGTTAAATGATGGATCCAAGTGTTATAAATTGAACTTCTCACTGCAGAATAAGCTACCAATAGTTAACTGATCGTTCCATGCCTACAATATCATGTAGTCTGCATTTCTTAGTGCTGAATAAGCTGCCAAGTCTTATATCTGAAGAAGAATCCAGCAGTGGAATTCTTAATCCACGGTTAACTTTGGATCGATAAGGATGGCCCTTTACTTCGCCATCAGTAGTCAAGTCAAATGCAATATCGAGCTTCAGATGAATGTTAAAACTTCCAGCCCTCTGATCATCATTGAAATCCCTTAGCTCAGAACCGGTGAGCACAAGCAAGGAATGCCCTTGAAATACTGAACGAACCATTGTAGTAGTCTTATGAGCTTGTTGAAAAAGGCCTATATCATGGGAGCTGAAATTCTTGCCGTGGCAGAAAGTTGTGGCTTTGATCAGAGTGTAAGAAACACTCAACTTCTTGTTACTATTCCTCATACTGATGCCCAAGGTTAGATTGTAGCGAAGCATTTCGTCATTGGATAGGCTAAATTCTGTTAGCGAAGCATTAACAACATGGAACTTCATGTTATCAAATGGGACAGGACAGCGCTTCGTACTAAGAAGAGTGTTGTTATTATTGCTGCGAAGAGAAGGATTACAGTTGTGATAATATAACTCATCCAACATAGTGCTTTGTTACAATCAATGGAGGCCATATTTACGGAGCACCTGGAATGCTAGTTTATGGAGGAGGATAACCTGACCATTATGCTTTCTCTCAACATATACATAGTCAAGGAAATACAGAACACACAAGTTAAAAAGACGACGAGTTCCGTATTAAGTTGTCACCCTGTTACATTCTAATACGCGTGGTATACCTTTCTTTAGTACATAATTCATTGACAGGGTGATAACGCCAGCAGACGAGTTTTACAAACCAGTTGTATATGCAAAAAGTTGTTAAAACAGAAGATATTAAACCTTTGATCTGTTCTTAATACTTACACGTAGTACTTCGGTGGTAGTCACTTGGGAAATATTCCAAACAAGGACGTCTCTAGCCGACGTGCGCTTATTTTGTTCGAGACTTTGAGAGAGTCCACTGGTTTCTGTAAATACCATATGCTATTACGTTTAAACCTGTCTATGAAATTTAGTAGATCCAGAAGATAAAAATAATTCATAAACTTGTATATACAGAGTCAATTTCAACCTTCATTTATTTGTTTGGGATACATAACTTCAGGAAGAAAAAACTGAAAGGTTGATATCTCAAAACTCAATCGGATGAGTCCAAGTTCACGGTGGATACCTTGCACCTCTTATTAGTGTTAAATACTCCACCAGTTACTGTTTGGTTATTAGACGAAGAAGAACGCAACAGCGGAAGTCTCAATAATCCGCATTTAGCTATGATACCGACGTTGCTGCCTTCCACCACCGGCGTATGTCAATTTGGATGTAAGGTAGAGTTCTACATGAATGCTATAACTTCCATCCCTCTGATCATTGTTGAAATCTCTAAGATCAGGACCCCGTAGTTTTAACGAGGCTTGTCCCTGAAATACAGGACTAATAACTGTTGTATTCTTACTGCCTTGCCGGAAAGGCGTCAAAGAAACCAAAGCCAAATCCTTACCGTAGCAGTAAGTTGTAGAGCCAATATAATAATAAGATATACTCGTCTTCTTGTTACTGTTCCTCACGGAGACGTTTAATGCCAGATTGTAGTGAAGTATATCATCATTGGTTACGTAGAATTTTGTTAGTGAAGCATCGATGACATGGAACTTCATGTTTTTATATGGGAGGACACCTAGAAATACGATTAGACATACAAATCCTCCGATGAAGATCACTGTGGTGAGCAAACAAGAACAACAAAGACATCGACCCCCATATATAAATAAAATAGCTATATAGATCCAAAGAGACAGATTTAATTTCAAAAATGAAATCTAAAGGTGCTGAACTTTAGAAGGACCTATGTGATGCAAGTTGATGAAGTAGTTGGGTGTTGTATTCAACAACTTAGTTGGGTCTTGATGAATCAGAAGTAAACTAAAACAAACAGGAAGATTTTGGAGAGATTAGATGATGATGGGATCTTACATTCATTGACATGGTCAGACACACAACTTTGAGAAGTTAACTAAAATCAAAGTCTAAACGAATAATGTATGCCCAACTTGAAGCAGGAAAATAAGTGGAAATGTCTACAAGAGCTTATAATAATCATACACATATCTCGAACCAGGTGGTATAGACAAGTCAAACCAAGACCAAAACGAGAAGTCAGACAAAGACTTGACTTGGTACCTGTCCAGCTTCATTTTCTTTTCTCATTCGAGCAGTGACGACCAGATGACCTGGGCTAGTACACTAGCTTAGGCCCAAAAATAAAATTCTGAAAATAAAAGTGGCGAAACCCTTGTAGCAGGAATTACCCTAATAAGCTCTATAAATTAATGGCGCCTTTCAGAGGAGTTTCGCGTATCATTCGACAACTTGCACCGTCAAACCCTTGTTTTCAACGCCTTCTCTCATGTCAGCTCACCTATTCCAGAGGAATCGCTTCTAAGCTCTTCATCAAAGGTAAAAATTTCTAGTTTCTAATCTTTTCGTCTCTAATCACTTATTACTTCTCCAAGGAAGTTTCTTCCGTTGTGTTCAACATCAAATTGATTTTTATTCTCCTAGTGTGCCTCTAGGGTTAAGGTTTCCAGAATCCAAATGCTAGGGAGATGTAGATATGTATCTTTTCAGGAAGAGATTCAAATTCAATGCTATTCATACCTAGGTAATTGAGATTACGAAGCACAAAAACAGTAAGATTAGGAAGAATGACCATCAAAATTGAAAATGTTATGCTACAAGAGATGAGCTCTTAGCAATCAGGCTCAGGGTAATCGCGATGAATAGACCAACAATCACATCAAGGGTAGGCTTCAGGAACTAATCATGGCAGAGCTAGATTATTATAACAATTCTTAATCGAGGGAACATGGAAGATCTTTACTTGGTCTATATTCAAAATTGGTTTGTGAACGAGTAGTTTAGCTGTAGAGAACATAAGGCTACTGTCTTACTCATGAGGAAGTATACAGGAACTACTTAGGCAGAAGTAAGTTTGTAATTGGTTTTGTGAGATAACTAGTTAGATAACTGACCAAGTTAGTGAAGTTCCAGTGCCTGCTCTGATAATTGGGCTAAAAGACCTCCACTTAACTTTGCAGAGAGCTCAAAAGTTACCCTAACGACATATTCGGGTGGAAATCATACAAAACTGTGCGATTTCACTCATTCCTCCATATTTCCATGGATTTTTCATCTGTTCTTTTATCATTTTTTTCACCATCTTTTTTGCTTAGTTAAAAGTTTCGTTTGTTTCTTCTCTGTATGGATAAATTTTAGGGTTATCATTCCATACAACCAAAGAGGCCTTATCAGAAGCCTTTTCAAAATATGGCCAAGTAGTTGAAGGTGATTTCCCCTATTCCTGATGTGTTTATCTCTATTCCGTTCAGCTAATTTGCTATTCTTCAGTCCTGACATGTTTGTCTTTTGACAGCTAAAATAGTAATGGATAGAGTTTCAGATAGGTCTAAAGGTTTTGGGTTTGTTACATTTGCATCTTTGGAGGAAGCTAAGAATGCCATATCAGAAATGAATGGGAAGGTGGGTGAATTGTACATTGTTCTCTTCTGTAAAGAGATTAGTTTAGTCTATAAAATCGTATCGATTAGCTCTTTCTGGGTTTTGCAGGTACTGGACGGACGTGCTATTTTTGTGGACAATGCAAATTCTGTCAGAACAGGTATGTTCGAAAAGACTTTCTTTTACATGTACTACTTTTGATTATAAGTTGCACTACAACTCTTGGTTATCAGAATGGACCGCAAATTAGAACACTGATTTATTTGTGTCGACTTCCCTATCATTCAGTTTTCTTACCATCTTATGAACTTTAATAAAAATTGGTATGAACTTTGATAAAAATTGATTAATATTTTTTTATGTTTCAGTCAGAGTGTTTTCTCACACTCTGCTTTCTTAAGATCGAGCGCAAACCCGTTTCTGCTAAAAACTATCAACTTTAATCGAAATTAAACTAACTATTTAAATATAAATCATAATGTTTCTTCATTGATAGTTTGATCACAGTAAAAAACCTTATATAGGTTTTTGATATAACAATTCATGTTGGTCCTTTAGACAGTTGAATATATGTAACCGATCTACTAATTGATCTTCTCACAATACTACTCATACACATAACACACATACTACTACTCACACGTACAACTATTGTAGGTTCGTAACATTGCAGTCCCTTTCCAAGAACGACTTGTCCTCAAGACGATCATCATACAACTCGCAAGAAGCACCATCAACAAACTTCCCTTCCGACTGAATAAAAAGTGTAGTGACAGTCTTGTTATTTCATCGAAAAGCACAAAGAAGCAATCAGCAAGTAAGAGGAATCAACCCAATTTGAGTTCCCATTTCTTACTTGCTGATTGCTTCTTTGTGCTTGTCGATGTTGGAAGAGGAAAATGGAAAATGACAATGATGTAAACGACCGGGTCATCGATGTTGTTGATTCTGCACTTTATAAGTGGGATAAGCTACTGAAGCAATTTACGAGCAAACTAATAAAGCTGTCACTGAACTTCTTATTCAGTGGGAAGGAAAGTTTGTTGATGGTGCTACTTGCGAGTTGTATGATGATCTTATGCATGTTACTTAACCCACAATAGTTGTAGGTGTGAGTAATAATATGTGTGCTATGTATGCGAGTAGTATTTAGGGAAGATCGGTTACATGTGTTCAACTGTCTAAAGGACCAACATGAATTGTTTTATCAAGAACTTATGTAAGGTTTCTTTATGTGATTAAACTATCAATGAAGAAACATACTTTCTGACTACTTCTTGCACCTGCATACTTCTTACCCTCTTTGCTTTACTTTTTGCTACTACTTCATGAACAACAATTATGTCACGAGGTTAACTATTGCAGGAGAATGAACAACAATTATGTCCTTTGTTGTTATTCCTTGTTGTTGAATATTCCTTGTCCTTTGTTGTTCTTCCTTGTGGTGCTGAATTTGTTATGGTAATTGCTGGCACAATGCAACCAGTGTGCAGGTCAGAAGTTTTGGACTAGGATTTAGGTTTGTTTTCCTTAAGAGAAGAAGACACCTCCATAACTGTGATATTACTTCTCTCCTTAGAGCAGTACGAGCAAGAAACCGTGTTTTTGTTAGTCGGTAGTGCCGCAAAATCTTTTTTGTGTTTACATATAGTAGTCTAGATGCACGCGCGATGCACGCGCGATTCGGTTAAAAATAAAATACATTGAACTTTTTGATTAATATTTTTCAGTGAATTCCATTCATTTACAGAAAATGAGTTTGTTTATGCATTACTAATACATTACAATTAATAATTTTTCAGTAAGTGCCATTCGTTTACATAGAATGAGTTTTTTTGTGTAAGATTACTAATACATGAACACCAACCTCCAAAACCCATACATAATTGCACCACTAACCTAATTATCTACTCCCTCCGTTCTACTTTAGATGATGTTGGAGTTTTCACGCAGATTAAGAAATGGAGAGAGATGAAAATTTTCCATCTATGCCCTTAAGAAAAGGCTTCAAACCTTAATTCCATCTATTAAGAAAAGGCTATTTAAAAATAAACTTATTGTTCCAAGACAAAATGTTAGGGTGTTATTGGAAGTTTTTTGGAAAAATATGAAAACCTTCAAGTATTGTGGAACAAAAAAATAACCCTAAAACATCATCTAAAATGGAACGGAGGGAGTAGGATTTATGAAGAATTATACATAACCATCAATATCCAATTAGTTTCTCTAGCTAGAAATCAAATTCAAATTGCAAATTCTTCGTCTTCTTCTTCTTCCATCAGATTTGTGTGAGTAAGAGACGGATGTCCTCTTTCCAGTAGATGAAATTTCAAATGTCGTCTGAGTGCTTTGGCTTGAGTTTGAAAAAGAGAGCAAGTAATGTATGGGAAGC